>VZRL01005575.1:212964-278058 GCA_013397895.1 Origma solitaria
TTTTTTTTCTTTTTCTTTTTGAGCTTTATGAAGGCCAATATCTGGCAACAGCAACTGGACAGATGGGTCAAGCTTGACTGGCCTGTTCATCACACTAAATCGATACAGAAATATTCAAACTCTTCTCCTTTCAGTGCAAGAATAGTTTCCTATATTTTTGTAATTCAGCAGACACGCTGAGTTTGTTTGCAAATCCAGACTCCTCCATTGTGTATTTTATCTTTCCACAGCATTGCTAAGGACAAGAAAATTATCAATTTTCTTGTCCTTAGCAATGGCAGAATTGGCAGTGAATTTAGCACAAAACACCGCAATACTGATCTCACTTGCAGAGCCCTGCCTTAGAAGCACTGTGGGACAATCACAGCCTTTTAGCCACATAATTACTGTTCCAGAAGCTTCATCATCTTGCTAACAATTTCTATTGTCCTTCTATTGCGAATATGCATTTTTTGACGTGATAAATGTATTTTATGAAATTTCATAATGGAGATGGCACTTCATCGTGCAATAAAAGATTTGGTAATATCAAGTCTTGCTGAAATAGCTAATTGTGTTGCATTATCATATTATATTAACAGCACTTGGGAATTTAAATAAAGAACTCTTGTCCATACAGTAGTGGCTGTTATTCAGAATTTGTGTGGTGTCAGCTGGAATGCCTATTTAAATGGTTGAGCATAAATAATTTTATCATCTTTGATTTGTCTCTTCCCCCTCTTCTCTAATATGACCTGGGTAGTGTCGTAAAAGAATGAATTTAAGAGATGTCCTTCTGCTGCAGTTTGGAGAAGGAGTAAGATTAAAGTGTTTTTCCATGTTTTCAATTTAGTTTTTACTTCTAGATCACCAAAAATACATCACATTTACTGATGTAGTCTTATCTAAAAGGTAAAATTTAAATGAAACTGCTCCCAAATTGTCTTTCTTTCATTCCATAGTTTAAGTGTAAAGTGTTTTAAATTAGAGATGTTTTGCATACACATATATCCCGCACCCATGTTCCCCTCCCTGATTTGTTTATTTAAATCCCTTTCGGGACAATGATATATAGAAAAAAACAACTCAGATAATGACATCCAAGCTCAGTGATAGTGATAAAAATATAGTAATTTTGAAGTTCTGAAACTCATAAAATTGCCACATCTAGTTTATTCTGCATTCCCCAGAGCATTAAGCAGTTTAGCACAAATCTAATTTCCCACCAAACAGCTCAAGGCAGTTAGTGCTCAGTTTGGTTCCAAAGAATTAAACACAGTGTTATAAATTGTGATAGTCTGTGTAACTCTGTAGATAAACCTATTTGCCTATATAAGTGTACCAAGCATGAAAAAATAAGAGGCTGCTGTTGTATGAGGGGTGATTACAATGGAAGTAAAGGTGAAATTAAAGGAAAATTTGCTTTAAGGCTAATTAATAACAGCTAATAGGAAAGGAAGCACTGTAAAGCTCAGTGAGTAAATGATAAATTAAAGGAATTCACAGGTAAAGAACATTCAATATCCTAACCAATGTGAGGTGTAAATCTAACCACAGGTACGTAGCAGACTATGAGTCTAAAATTTTCTTGTCACAGTGGTGTGGAGTAAAATGGATTTTCTGGGCCCCCTAATCTGCCACTATGTAAAGTCAGGAAAGGGGCTGTAGCAGTTTTGGCTCCAGTGTATTAGTCTGGACAAAGAGGATGTATGAGCCGAGAAACTCAGTTCTGCAGTTCCGCTACATATGCAGCATAAAAAGTATCAGGGAATCTGGAATCTGATTTAAATCATACAGGATATATGATCAGAGAGATAAGAATTTTAATTTTCTAAATTCAAAGCCAAAAAGAGCCTGGAAGAGCAGCATGGCAATAACATGAAAATGGAAATGGAAGTTTTGTCTCCAAACTGCATACCCTGTACCCTTTAGGAGAGGGGAAAATAGTGAGAATAACTCACTAGTATATGATAACAAGCGACTGTACATATTAAATAGCCCACAAGTAATTGTAGCCACCTTCACAGGTACTTTCAAAGCTACATTTCAGCAGGAAAAGTTTAAAAAAAATCAGAAACTTAAAAAACTGAAACCAACAATGCAACTTAGAAATGCCTTTGAGAAATTGAGGAGAGTTTCACCACTGACTTATTAAAAACAGGCTTTTACCCTTACTGTTTATAATTAAAGCACTCTTTCACATTTCTGAGCTCTCTGTCTGGCAAGAATAAGCAGAGGGATTTTGGCTGTGGGACCCAGGGATCTCCAAAAGTCAAATGACTGCTGACTGCCAGGATGCCCTTTTAAAAGGTTGCCCATGGGGGAGCTTTCTTCCCCATGTCCCTCACTTAGGGATGCCTCTGGTAAACTCTGCTGGAGAAAGCTGTCTCACAACATTCTGTAACACACCTGTTTCTTCCCAATGACAGCCTGATATTTCTAGATTTGCTGAAGGTGTATTTTCTTTTTCCCAAAGGAAATGTCTGCTTCACAGCAGTAGCATACAGATTAAGGGTATACTGACTGATTGAGGGAGGAGAATCCATCCTAATCTCAAGAGATCTAGAGATGGCCTTAAAGAGTGATTGTATATCCCTCCATTTTTATTTGTATCACACTAGTCCCTTGACATCAGAGCTGAACTGTCCTAAGCATGGGAGATCATCTTCCTTGAAGCTCCTAAATCAGGAAGGACAGACAAGAAGGGAGAATATCCCTAGGGTGGCATTACATGACAGTGACAGAGCTAACAACTGAACCTTTTGCTGTAAACTTCCAGATTTAATTCCTGACTTCACTGGTGTACCTGCAGTGAAACTCTCCATGCCTCTTTTAGCCCCTGAGTGTTTAAGCTAGTTTTCAGCAGGTCCTGTGTTATTGGATAAATGGGTAAAATTCCCTGCTGTGCTGAAAGGCATCTTGAGACAGAAAGACCATCAAAGCCCCACTGTTTGAATGTATAAGTAGGTCAAATGTATGTCGGATGCTATGCAAAAAGGGGAGTTTTGTAAATCCTCTGGGTCATGCTAAGTTCTTTGGATGCGTTCTTGTTCTTGAATTGTTTTTCCCTTGAGTTGCTTCCTTTTCTGTGCTGTTCTGCCGTAGTTACCCTGAGACGCCTAATGCAACTTCATGGAATTTATTAATCTGACAGGTAAAGAATGCAGAGTTTTTTTGGTTTTTTTTTTTTTTAAAACTATATATTTCATGTTTCTAATGAATCCAGTAAGTTTCAGCTTAAAGGAGCTGAATTACTAATATTTGCAACAGTAAGCAGCACTGCTAGCACACTTTTGCTCCAGTGTCAAACTCCCTTCCAGGCCAGATGGCAACTGTGCATATTGTTCTGCATCGTACAGAGCAGTCAGATAGATAGCTCTGTTTGGGGTATGTAAAATGGAAGGTCACTGAAATTAGGTCTCTGGACTTTATTTCAATTTGTACGGGAAGTTTCAATTGCAGTTTTCTAGATTCTGCATCAGAAGTGATCTGTCACAAAGAAGAGTGTAAGAGAAAGTCAAGATTTTGATGGACACAGATAGAGTCAAGCTAATAATTAGTTTCCTGCTCCTTAGTGTTTTTTTTCTTCACTTTCTTCTAGAAGTTTTTCTCATAAGCATATACTTCATAGCAGGGAACCTCCACGTTGTACAGGAATATATGTTGTCAAATGTCAAAGAAAATACATATAAAGCCCCTTTTAAAGCTAGCCCAGGATGTCATCAAAAGTATTCACTGTATAGATTGTCATTGTTGGTGTCTTTATATTTTTTCTCAGTCTTGCCCTTTGGTAGGAACAAAGAAACTAGTGAAGGCTGAGTTCTGCTCTTTGCTGGTGTATTGTTCGTAAAGCTAGAGAAGTGGTGAATCTTTCACTAAGAGGAAACTTTTATTGTCTTGGGGTTGCATTTTCTATTTTTGACAATTATTATGTTGAAATGTCAATGTCTAATCCATTCTTCTACTATACAGGAGGAATAAAAAAAATAGTATCAGACTGTCTGATTTCTGAATACTCTGCTTATAGTCAGAATTGAACAGACCAACTTCTCCTGAATTCTTGCGCTTCTGGGCTTTTACCAGTCAAGTGCCTCTGGTGTCTTGAAACAGCAATGAAACCTAGATGGTATTTAGGGAATCTTAACATTACCCCAGTTACGTTCCAATGAATGTAAGGTTTTCTGAATGCTGCCAGGGAGGAACGACGCTGGGTGGGGATAAGCATGCTTGGGCTGGAAGGCTGCTGATCAGGCAGCTCCAGCCAGGCACAGTCAATGGGAAATATTTGAGTTTGAAGGGAACATGTCTTCTTCCAACACATTAATGGATTAAGATCACCAGTCACCTGGGAAGTATGGCTTAGAAGTGCTCAGAATCCTTATGTGCACTGTTTATTACAACTCATTTTTCTTCAAACTGGGCTTCCTGCTAGTAGTGGTGCATGCCTGAGGGTAAAAAATGGTTGCATTTTGCTGCCTGCAGCCTAAATGGAAAGCCTTATCTTTAGATGCCTGGATACCTGACTGAAGGTAGCCTTGTTTCTGTAAAGAACTATGACTGCAAAGAAGTGACAGAGGACATTTTTTTAAATGCATCCTTGTGCATGTATCAAGGTAAAGAAATACGAAAAGATACTAAAAACCTGTAGCGGATTGTTTTACGGTGTCATACTTAGAATAGAAACTTTGTCTCTTTCTTTCTGGAGTAAGGAGGCCTTCTGAGAAGTAATTGTACAGGGTGGAAAGTGAGACAAGAGAAGAGGGGGTCTTTCAGGGCACTGCTGTTCTCTGCTTATATAGAGTGTTCTGTGGGATATAAATCTATCAGGTTAGCACACGATAGGCTCTTTGACCTTTCCATTCAAAAGATCAGGTGTGGCACAACAATAATAATAATAGTAATAATGATCATAAAGCCTTTTGGAAACTCTCTTGAATTGCTAACTTTTATTAGCTATACTTAGGTCTAAGTAGTTTAAGTCCCCCTCAGGGACCAATGCTTTATTCCACTTGATTAACCACGCTTTGTGCTTGCCTCCAAACCATTCTTTTTTAAAGACAATATTACACAGTTCTGCTTAATAATATACTGCATGTTTCTTTACAGTAGATAATATTAACAGGCCACAGTGTCAGCGATGTTTCTTAACAGTCCTTCTCCTATGCTGGCTCTCTCTCCCTAGCAGGTAAATTTATCATTTCTACTGCTCTGACATTTCCAGCTCTGCTTCCCAGGACCAGCTTCTTTCTCTCAGTAGATTAGTTTGCATTCCTCAGGATTAAAAAGGTTTAGAAAGCAACAGGGACTTGGCAGGAAGAGCATGAGTTTTTAGAAATGTCAAAAAGTGTCAAACCGGCAGCCATGTGGGGGACAGCAGCACTTTTCAATCAGTCTGTGCCAAAAATAGCATCACTAAGAAAGGACCAGGGTGCACCACAGAGATGGTAATAAAACTTTCTTCTGTTCTAAGCTGAGAAGAGAAAGAGATTTTCTCACTCCTTGAGGCAACCAAGACCCAATAAATCAAGCAGCAGGGCTTACAATATAATAAATAGCCAACCTTACTAAAATAGCTCCATAGGGGTGTCTAGAGGGGAGGACAGATACAGCAGAATAAGATGGCTCTTAGCTGCATGTTTGTTTCATTGTGTTTCTTTTTCTTTCCTACCTTTCTATTTTCCTCTGCTTTTTTTTGGCTCTCCTCCTTTTAGAAAGCATGTGAGGATTGCTCATAATGTTATAAACTGTAATAGGTGCCTCCTGTGGCAAAGATTAACAACAGTGCTGCTGCTTGGTGTGGTGCCACAAACAGCAGCAGTATCTTGACAGGCCTCAGAGTTAATTTCTTTACACTTAGACTTCAGGTATAAATTATTTGTAGTGGTGAATTACATCCCGTGCCTCTCCTGTGTGATACCTGCATTGGTTGTGGCTCTCTGTAGGTGTTAAACTTTGCATGGAATAGCTCATGGTTCAATGTGAACATGGCTTGGTGGGAAAGGGAGAGAAGGGAAGAAAACCAGTGAAGGAGCTGTGAAGGTCTCTAGAAAGTGAAATGTAAATCTAGTTTTTTCACTGAGGCTAAACCAGATTCTTTGCTTTGCTGGACCTGATTCCTCACAGCTCTGATGGAAAAAGGCCATTTCTGTCTGACAGTGATGATTCTACCAACAATTTTCCGTCTTCACTCACTTTCGCTCCTCACTCCAACCCTCTATGAGTTCATCCTATGCCTGGTAAAAATTCCACTATAGGAGAGGGTTATGCAACCATGATATTTATTTTGAGGGCAAAGTCTTGTTTATATTTAATCTCTAATTTGGAGTCACGTACTCCAGGGGTCTGGCAGAAGACCTGCCTTAAAATTTTTACTCTGGAAACAGCCCTCATTTTTTGTTTTTTAAAAACATCACAACTCTGTCCAGGTTTTTGAGTGGTTTTATTCTGGGTGAGTGCCATCTGTTCTCAGCATATTGTTTTAGTCTGATAAAGGTTTGGAAACAGTTTACTTCAGGTTTTATCATCTACAGTGTCTTATTCAGATAGGAATGTGATTTCTCACTCATGTTGGATAGAACAGAAACTGTTGCTTGACTGGTTGATTTAGGGGAAGCTTGAATATTAGCTTATGGATTTTTATTATATCTTACCAGGAGAAAAATATGATAGCTGTCAGTGAAAATGTCACAATTTTCAGACATTTTCTTTGGTTAGAAACTAGCCAATACTCACAGATATTTTTCTACAATATCATAGCAACACTGCTTTAGGTTCTCAACTTAACAAAATGCAGTGACAAGTCCTGCAAAGGTCTACATAGCTGCATAATCTTGCCATCAAGTTAATATGTACTAAGCTAAAGACATGAGGCTAAATCTTCATAAGCTCTTCCAAGATCAGAGAACAAGATTGAATCCATATATTAAAAAAAAAAAAAAAGAAAAAAAAAAAAGAAGGATAAATTCTTTCGCAGTGTAAGAGCACTCTTATCCCCAGAATCTAGATGAGCTTGAGAAAACAGAAATGAAACGGAAAAAGAATATTTTCTTGGAAAACCCTTGATCTGAGTACAAACCAAAAGGTACACTTCTCTAAAACAGTAGTCTCTGCATGGTTCAGGCTGGTGAGCAATTGACTCCATCAGTGGGGAGTCCATAATGCAAGAACAGAAGGCTGCTGAGTGGCTTCACTTTGATCCAGGTTACAGAAAGTCCTGGAAGACTTGGCATTTTAAGTCTCAAAGCTGATTAGTGTTGTAGTTTAACCCCAGTCAGCAGCTAGAAACACACTTGCTCACTGTCCACATGGTGGGATGGGGGAGAGAGTTAGAAGAGTAAAAGTGAGGAAACTCCTGGACTGAGATAAAGACATTTTAATAGACAAAGCAAAAGCCATGAACACAAGCAAAGCTAAACAAGATTTAATTCACTACTTCCCATGGATGGGCAGATGTTCAGTCAACCCCAGGGAAGCAGGGCTCCGTCACATGGAACTGTGACTTGGGAAGACAGACACCATCACACCGAACATCCTCACTTCCTCCTTCTTGTATACCTCCAGCTTTATATACTGGAATGATGCCTTATGGTATGGCATATTCCTTTGGTCAGCTGGAGTCAGCTTTCCTGCCTGTGTCTCTTCCCAGCTCCTTGCACACCCAGCCTCCTCTCTGGAGAAGCAGTGGGAGAAGCAGGAAAGGCCTTGATGCTGTGTAAGTGTGGCTCAGCAGTAACGAAAACATCCTTGTGTTACCAACACTGTTTCCAGTGCAGATCCAAAACCAACCCCATACAAGCTGCTATGGAGAACCTTAACGTTCTCACAGTCAAAACCAGCACAATGAGCCATGGATATGAGTTAAGAAACCACTTTAAGAGCTTTCTTTTTCTATCAGTTCTCAGACATTTTAGCGAACTACATTTTCCAGTGTCATCTTTAGGTCTTTCAACATATTTAGGAAAATATGCCAAATGTTTGCATCATAAGACAACCATGTGTCTAGGACTCCCTGTGGAGGAACAGATTTGATGTGCCATGATTTGAAACAGAGCTCTCAAACAAGCATTTCAAATGTGCAGACCTCTTACTTCCCTCTGCAGCTCTAATTCAATAGCTTCAAAACTAACCCCCTCCCTGACTTCATGTGTTATGATGTCATTCATTTGTTCCCTCTTCCACAAGGGTATATTTAGATTTCTTTCTGGACTCTCCCATCTACCCCTGCAGTGAGTCACTGAGTCCAGGAGACAAGCCACAAGGAGGTGGTGTGGATGGGATGGCTTTGCAAGATCACAATGTTCTCATGTGGTATGACATGGAACCCATGAAGACTGGTGCCTCTCTGCTGGGATGCTCTGTTCCTCCAGTGCTGGGATAAGGCATATGAACCACAAGGCTTTTTGCAAGTGAAGGTGGTAGCTAGTGTACTTTGCACTTTCTTGTCTCATGGTCTGCTTTTTATTCCTGACTATTGCAGAGTGATCTAAAACTGTAGGAAATGGCTATTGGTCAGGAAAGAGATGTTTTTTGCACAGAAAGGGTCCCGGTTTTCCCCATGGAAGCGGTCTGTGAAAGGAAGCTGCATTTCAGTTCTACCTTTGTCAGACAGCAGACTGTGCTCACAAGGGTAGGGGTCTCCCATGACAATTCATACATGAGGCTCTGATCACAGCCATACTCATAATTTGATCCCTAGTATAAGCTGGGGGCTGGTGGCTCCATATATTTTCTCTGAAGTGGTAATGTTCAGGCTTTAGCAGATTCTGATACAGCCTCACTGAACCATCCTAACAGACTGCTCTCATACACGCTGTAGCCTGGCTGCACTGCAGGCTTCCCTATGGGAAACAATCACTTTTGCTGTATGCCTTGTTGTCCTACGGCTCAGCTTCCAAACTGCCCCCTTGATTTCAGAGCGGCGTGGTGCTCCTGGCATTACCTGGAAAACGCCGACACAGAGGTGTCTCCACACCTTTCCATGTGTGTGTGTGTGTGTGTATCTGGGCAGGCGCACCTCACTAGATGGCAGCAGCACCCCAGCTTTATGAAGTAGCCTCTGGGCATCCGTCCCCTCCCCCAAACTGCTCCTATCTACAGCAGCAAGGAAAAAAAAAAAAAAAAATTCCAATAAAATCCTTCTGCTGTACATGGCTCAAATGGAAAAGCTGTGATATGCTGAATTGTGTTCAGCTTCATCATACCTCTCTGTCAGGCCTATATATATATGTATATACACCCACATATATATGTATTCAGACACATATATATGTGTGTATATATATATATATCCACACATAAATATATGTATGCCTGTTTACATGCATGTATGTTTGCATTTGCATATATATATGTGAATGTAAATGTATATATGTATGTGTGCGTGCATGTGTGTATGTTTATATCTAGGCTTTTGTTGTAACTAGGAAGCTGATAGCTAGGGTCGACTTCCCTAGAGCCACAGGAAAAAGAGAGTCAGAGCTGGGATGGGCCACCTTTTGGGGGCTGTCTCCGCAGCGGTGGCCCCTGTGTCCTTTGTCACATACTACTGCACTGCAGAGCAGGCAGGTATGTCTGACTCTGTCCTCTCCCACAAATCTGAAGGTACCAGTCGGCCAGGAATGGGCCTCACTGCCTGCCCTGCTGATGACACGGTGCGGTAGCAACACTTGGTAAAGCAAAACAACTTATTTGGAAGATGCTAAAATTTGGTGGTGATTTTCTTCCTCAGAACTCCCAGCCAGTTTCCTGGACTGGTTTGCAGGCTGTCACAGCTGCAGCCAATTTCTGATGTTTTAGGATGGCTCAGCTAGTTAAAAAATATCATGCCATACATTTCCTTGAGCCCAGGATTAAACGTCACATCAGTGTAAGAGAATGTCACTTTTCCTGCCAGCTGCTGGCCATGTCCTCGTCGTCTCTGTGGGCAGTCGCATATGGTGAGTGTGATGCCCTGAACCTTCTGCAGCAGATGAGCACAGGAGTGCAAGTGTCAGGGCAAACACTGAGACTTGAAAGAAAAATGTTCTTGGGTGTGCTTGGCAGGGACCGCGAAAGGCCTGGAGGATGAGCATAGCAGGAAGGAAAGACAGAAAAAGAATTCCTCTAAATGAGTTTTTTTGTCTTTCTAGTTCAATATAGATAAGCATTGCAACTTTGGACAGCTTCAGCTCTCAAGGTTGCATGTAGCCCCCTACTCATGTGTGCCTGTAATAATTTTGGGTGAGAGCTATCAAGTTCTGGAAAAAGTTATACTGAAAACAGAAAACAGAAACTTTTGGCGACGGCAGTTGTTATCTATGTGTTGCGAAGGCTGTTTGAAGCTAAGCAGGTATAGTGCTGCACCAGTGAATCAGGGTTGTTTCCTATCTGCAGCTAATCACCAAGCCACCCAAGATCTGCCAATCCTGCTTATGTGAAGCCTGAAAGAAATAAGAAAAGGGCAATAGCCTGGAAAGTACGATGCCATAAATGAAGAAATTGTGGAGGTTCGTAATCCAGCTGCCTTCTTTTAGAATAAAGACCTCTTGGTACACTCAGGCTCAGAGGGATCCCTAGTCTGGGTGAGGCTGAGGATGCTGAGCTGGGGGCCCAGACACCCTCACTGCCCTCAGTGCCACTGCCCATACTGACCTGGCAGCAGTATCCAGCAGCTGCATTAGGGAATTGTGTTACACCAGCGCTCCTCAGGACCCAGAGCCAGTGGGTTTATAATTGGCTGGGACTAATTAGCTTAATTTGGTAGCTGCAGTAGTGACAGTGCACTGTCCTTTGGCCGGGTGCAGCCATAGAGAAGCATAAAGCCCTTTTTCATAATGTAAAGTTATTGTATGTGTCTGGCACACACCACTCACCTCCAAGGCCTCTGTTGAACTGTTCAGCTGAACATAACTTATGTCCTCAGAAGACGAGGTGCATGATACTCCCTGGTGTTTGAACTGGCTTGTTTAAAGGTCAGAACTAAAGAACTGCATTCATGCTTGTTCACCATGTGTTAGAAAATTAAATATACTTTACATATATTGTCCACAGGCTCTGTCTGTACTGAAAGCATAATCAGCAGTGAAAGAGCAGGGGTATTATAGCTAAAACCTTGTTTGCGTTTCTATGGCATGACATTCTAGCTGAGGTGAAGAAGGTCAAGTTTCTGGAAACATTGATTACAAATTTTAAGATCAATTCCAAATTAGCATATTTTGTAAGATTTTTCAATATCTATGTAACTTATTGTTAAAAAGTAGTGTATTATTGGTTATGACTTAAAATTTCTCTTTGACTAAAACGTCTATAATACCTGACATATTTTCAGATTCTCTGACAGGCAGATTGATTGTGCATGATTCTTTGGCATGAGCAGGTTGTACAAGCGTTTGTTTTGCTAACGGAATATAGCATACCTTAAACATACTTTCCAATATTATGCTGGGAAAAATTCTTCTTTCTGACAGGATGTGTTTCCTGACAGCAGGTGAGGATTGCTGTTCAGGATGCAAGGTAGAATGTTCCTATCCAGGATAACAATTAGCTTAAGAACTATGCTGCAAATTATGTCATGTTTTATCGTCACTTCATGATTCAATGTCTACCTGAAGTCCTGGTTTACTACCAACAGATGCACCTGCATCATACAATGAACACTTCTGTTCTGTTATAGGAAGCAGAGCCTAGAAAAGCCAATTAATGTATTTGCACTTATCAAAAATCCTGCTTATAGACAAAGGTTAAACACTTGCTGAAATGTCTACAAAGCTGAAAAAAGCACATCTCACTTAATCTTGGGGCCATCATCTTCCCTAGCCAGAATTGGCTCATGGTTATCCACCATCGTCCTGGGTATTTGTAGAAGTTTAAGTGTTATCTACTGCCCCTTAATTAATCCACATGGCATTTTACCAGTTGAGACAGTGTTCCTCCTCAAGCTTACACAAAGCAGTCTATCCTGTATAAGACTGTGTGGTTTCTCTCACGATTTCATTTTCAATTTCCCAGTGAAGAAGCTGGGACACACGTTGTGTGTTGATAGGCACTGGAAAAAGCAGAGAAGTCTCTCCTGGCAACTTGTGCTGCTGATATGAAAATGGCAACAAATCCTGGAAACTTTCCCAAAACTTCTTGTTTATAGATTATGACAACATGGGGATTCCTGCAGTCCTGGGCTGTGTCTCTGTCACTTGGCCTTTGCCAGAAGGCACTGGTTAGTGTCTCACTGGAATGGCTCTTTCCATGTCTTGGCCCTTGTTGATTCTATGCTTCAAAAGACTTTAGCAGGTTGATGGGAAACACATCCCAGCTGTTAAGACACTCCAAATTTGTCTTGATTTCTAGGCACCACCAAAGGGATTCTTCTGTAACTGCATTATTAAGACTATTTTTTTGCATTTCTGGGAAAGAAAGGTGCCTTGTGCTTATAGCATTACTTGAATTCGTGCTCAAAACCAGAAATAGGTTTTTGATTGGGTGTTTTTGGTTGGTTGGTTTGGTTTGTGTGTGTGTGTATACATTTGTTTGTTTGTTTGCTTCTTTGTTTAAAAAAAAATAAGGTTCAGCAAGTGCATTAAAGGAGTAAGTTCCTGATTATAAGTTTGGAAACTCAGCTATAAGTGAACACTCTTAAGAGCAGGAAGACGAAGACTCAGCAAGTGCCTCATGAATGTTCTGTTCTTGCTTGAGTTCAAGCACTCCTTCAGGACCTCTCTCAGCTGCAGGAGTTGAGGGGACACCACTGCGCTGCTGGTCTCCACTGCCTCTTCAAGGGGACACCTGTGCTTCAAATGTGCTCTCTCAGATATATGACACTAATTTCACAGCTAAAAGCCAAATTCCCCTAGAATTGCATTTCTTAGCTTTGGGAGCTTGCCGGAGATGCATTTTTTTTTAAGATGGCCCATGTTCTTCTTTCCCTGTGTCCCTCAATCCCACGAAGGATGTCATCTGAGACCTGCTAATCTCACTAGGAGGAGGATTTGGAAATGGGGCTCCGAGGTGGAGGTGGCATCGCAAGCTCGCAGGGAGCAGTGGGCAATTTGAGGAAAAGAGGACCCCAAAGTCCCAGTACCCAATCCTAGCTATGTAAAGACAAACAGAATGAAGCATTAAAACAGAAAGTCGGAGAATCTTTAGGAAGGACTGGCTGGCAGTAAAGAGGGAAATGAGATGTTAATAAAAGGATGCCTATACCAAAATAGTCTAAGAGGTGAGGAAAAATAGTCTTGGCAGCCTTAAGATCATAAAAAACCAGAGAAAAGAACAGGGATATTTTAATGGGCAGTTGTCTACCGTAAATCTATGATAAAACAAGGGAATTTGTATCACCGCAGAAGGATCTGACGGATGTAACTTTTATCTAACAAAGTTATCCAACATCTGACTTTTAAGAGGGATCTTTACCTGTCAGGGACTGACTGCAGCTGAACAGAAAGGACTGTTCAAAATTTTATCAGACTATGTTGGTATACACTTCTTTTGTATGGATGGAGAACAAAGGAATTAATGGGGAACTCTACCAGATTTGATTACAACAGCGGAATTTTGCAGAGAATGTGAAGGAGAAATGTAACAATTAGGAAAGAATGGTTAAAGAAAATCAATTCCAAGTAGGAAGACTTCAATATGTTGAGGAGCGTGATTTCTATTAGTTTTTGGGAAAACCTTCTAGCAGTGAGTAAGAGTGTCAAGGAGGCCTGTGGAGTGTACACTGCTGGGAGGTTTGAGTGGATGAGAAAGCTCAGTAAAGGGACTGGTAATCCTCTATTGGAGCAGAGGTTGCCTACTTGGGCAATTGGCAAAAGAGCCAATTATGTGGCTCTTTTTGATTGTCTGGTAATAAAGAGATCAGATGAAGAGGTTATTGAGTTTATAAAGTAAGTCATATCCCTGCTTATGCCTAATCGCCTATAATGATATTCTGCATTCCCGTGAATGTAAGTATCTGCTTTGTAAAACACTTGGAATCATCAGATTGCATGAAAAACACCATTAGCATGCAAGTTGCTCCCTCACAATAAACACTATTTTAAAAAGTAGTTAAGATGCCAACATTTTATGTGATATCCCTAAACTGTTTTTTCTTCCCCACTGTACTCACCAACTGTTGTTTTTCAGACCACATTTGATGAAGAGACAAGTCTATATTAATATATTTGTATTTAAGGAAGTGATAAATCCATGTTAAAGCATTTGAAGAAAAATGCGCAGCATGTTAAGAGCACACCATAAAAAGTGGCCCAGAATAGTTTGGAAATGTCTGACAAATGTGAGTCTGCTGACATGGAAGGACACTTTTAATGCATTATTTATAGCTATTGCTTTACCACCATAAGCCATTGAGATCAAGGTCACCCAGTGGACTTCTGGGCAATGGGTCAAGACTTGAGAGGCAATATTGATAACAGCAGCTGACAGTTTCTTGGATACAGCTGGTATTTTTCTAAGCAGCAGCATTTTCTAACTTCTCATGAACAATGGAAATCTGTTTGCTGTGAAACTGCTCATGTCTGTCTTGGTCACAACTCATTAATTGTGGTCAGTCCTAGGCTTGGCATAACTGCTCTCCCTCCTCCCTGCATCTTCCTGTGAATCAGCCAAGTAAATGCATCTAATACAACAATTCTAGATGGGAGTTTATTTTTTGTTAGGTTTTAAGTTTCCCAGACCCTGTTTTTACTCTCTGCCTGTTCTCTGCCAGGCAAATGTTCTAATATATTGAACTCTAGAGCTGAACACTTTCAGTGTTCTGGGAACAACAATAATAAAATGTATGTTGTGGCTGAGGAAAACATAAATAGCCTTTGTGACTCTCTGCATAAGATTTCTCTGTCTGGTTTAAAGGTTTCTAGTTCCTTTATAACCTGTTTGTCATGATTTTCATGAGTTCTGCAGTTTTGTTTTGGTTAAGTGGCATTTTTTGTTGGGCTTGGGTTTTTTTTACTATATATGGGGTTTGATTTTTCCTTAATTCTATTAAATATAATTCATTCTAAGGGAAAGTTGGAAGGAAAATCCATTTTAATCTCTTTAGCCAAATCACATTCTCATTTAGCAATCTAAGGCACGTCTCAAGGTGAGCTGTAATATTTTCCTCCAAAAATGCTTTTGCCTGAGAAGTACTCCTTACCACGTAGAAGTTTTCCTGAGTCTTCTTGCCTGGAGACTCCTAATTTCTTCCTGGCCTGCTCCTGTTCCTTCCAGTATTGCTTCTTATTGCTTACCTACTTCATTGCTTTGCAGTCTAAACCGGTTAGCAAACTGCTGATGGAAGGCCTGATTAGCATTTTATTAAATTCTTTTATATTTTGTTGTTTCTCCTCTGTGTTTTTATCTTACAGTTACATTTTCAGTGGCATTAAACTAACCATGTTTATATGTTCATCTCGTATTGAATAATACACCTTCTATAGCAGAAAAATCCACCAGCTTTTATTAACAAAAATAATGATTTTCATTGCAAAAATAAGCAGCAAATCCAGGTGACCTCTTTTCAAGAAATGACTTGTGCATATAGATAGTGTTAACTTTATTTTGAGTGACCAGACTGCAAACTAGCTCAACGTCTAATTGAAGAAAGAAAAAATCTTGAAAATAAATTACCCCTTATAATCCCCATATTTCTTTAAGAGACTTTGGAAGGACTTCATTCAAAATAAGAAATAATCCCTAAGAGCAACCAGAGTGAGGTGAAAATTGATGGATTCTCTCTGTACTTGCTTTAATCACTTGGAAAAAACTACAAGATTATACAAAGAAAGCTGAAAACTGGGCACTGCATCTGCCAGAATTACTGAGTTTCCATTAACTGCCAGACATTGTGGCATATTTTGCTCTTAGTGATGGTGGTGTAAATTATTCTTATTGAAATTGAAGGAGTTGCACTGAAATTAATTTGGCATAATCTAGTGCAGACTTCCTCTCCTTCATTTTCTGAAGCAATTTGGTTCACATAGTGTATGTACAATAATTAATTTAAACTAAGATGAAATAGGCCATTTATCCTTGAAAGGATTTGGGATTGGAGACTTCTAGTCCAATTTTCAGGAAGATTTCTGTTTATATGGAAAAACCACTTGCAAAAATAAGCTAGGGCAGCAGGAAAAAAAAAGAAGCAGAAAGAAAACTACACCAACTGGACTTTGAGCACTTTTTTTGGTAAAAGTTTGACACAGAAGCTTCTTTTATATACATGATATTGAATCATATCCTTGTCTTAGTTAAAAAAAAGAAAAAAAAAACTGGTACTCCATGATGAAAGATATGGCTCTAACTGCCAAAAATGCCATGTCTATATAGTCTGCAGGCACTGATGGGTGCTGTGCTACTCACTAATCAGTGATTTTGTATTGCTGCAAATCAGATCAATATTTGTCATTTATAAAATGTGGCTTCTGATCCAATATCTACACCAATTCAATGGCTAGTGGCCACGTGCGTGTCTACTACGGCTGCTGGGGCTGTGGGGATCTGAGATTGTCTGGTGGGGGGAAGCATTGATCATTTTGGTGCCATGGGCCTTCCTTGGGGACTTAATGCAGAGCCACTTCAGTGTCGCTGTGATGAGGCAGGGTGGGTGCAGCTGTGGATTTTGGGTCCAGGACCTTGGTTCTGTCCATGGAGGAACAGGGCTGGCTCCCACAGAGCCTCTTGGGTGTGTCTGTGAGGATCCAGCTGTTGGTAAGCTGGAGTTAATTACAGATCCTCATGTGCTAAGGTATAAATGTCCAATCCAGGACTGGCTTCACAAAATGTATTTTAGAGTGACAGGTGAGAGGTAATGATGAATAACAGCTATACCATCAAGTAGCACATCACCCCAACACTGATTCTGCAGAGAAAAACCCTGGCTTTCCCCACACACCTGTGCCAGGAGACTCCATCATCTGACATCAAGGATTGTTCCTGTGGTATTTCTTTCCTGTATTACATAGAAATCAAGGGTCTGTGAAATAGATGGCACCTACCCAACTGTATCTCTTCTTGTTGCTTTCACAGGTAATTTCCATTCTAAAATTATGAGACTTGAAAGGTCATTGGCAGAGAGAAAGTGAACTTTTTGAGCTGCTTATTTACAACAATGAACAGGAACATATTCCTTTGGCCAGTGTTTAAAATAACCTTGCTCAATTTAATCCTTGCTTTTGATTTTGCACTGATATTTGTATGAATTTTTCAATTTAATTGGAAAACCTAGTGATCAGTCAGGATTATAAAGTGAATTTACTGATTTTTATGAGTAGAAGTCTTAAATGCCCCTTCACTGTTTGCAAGGTGATGCTCTCTTCTTCCTTTTCCTGCCCATCAGGAGCTTGCCAAGTATCTCTGCTAAGCTCTATGAGAGAAAAACTTTCAGGCTAATTTTCACTTTGCTTTGCTTTAATTGATTTTATACAGTTTGCTGGGTATAATTACTTTTTCATAAAGTATTTCTTAAACAAAAATCATATATAAAAATAGATTCAAGTTGTCTACTAAAACCTGAACTTTGAATTAACATATCAAAGCTGGGTGCATAAGGCTTACTTTCCAAGATCTCTGGAGCTGTGCTCTGCTGTGTGTTGCTGTGGGGAAGAAAAGTCAGCTTTAAATTACTTTTGTGCCTTTCTAATCCTAGGACCAACTGGGAACCATGTTGGTCCCTGGCCACTTTGCAGTAATCTCTGAGCTCTCATTTGTGCCTTATTTATGACTCCCAGGAGGTTGATGTCCTAGAGAAGGATGTAGTATTACCAAGGTGTGGACTCTCTCTGGCTGCTGTTGTTCCCCTTGGTTATGTCTTTTGCAGTAAAGGCTAAAAGAAAAATTTTGTCTTGCTCGAAGTCACTCGTGTGCAAGGTGAAGTGTTCTCCAGTTGAGCTGGCTGCTTTAAACTCCTGGTGAAGTACAGAGCATCTGGGACAGGGGGATGAGGTTAATTCCCTGTGGCACAGCTGGGTGTATGAACTGAACAGGAAAAATGTTGCTGGACTCGTGTGTTCCATGGGAGAACTTGGTGAGAATTCCTGATAGGGCACGTTGTCATTTGAACCTGCAATATGGTGGAATCATTCTTTTGTTTCCCTTCTTTCAGATCCATCTTCCATCATCTTTGTTTCACTGTGCTTCGAAAACTCTTGCTACACCAACGAATTTAAAAGGAGTGGAAATCACAGAAACTAAAAAGGGGAAGGATTGTAAGGCCTAGACTAAATCCAGAAAAGAGAGATTGGTTTTTTAATCCATTTTAATGTTGCATCACTGGTCAGCCTATAATAAGAGCACGTGATTAATTCCCATGTCAAGGCAGATTAACTCTTGGTATACTCTGTGTTCTGGTGTGCTTGGTCCTGTCTGTGTGCAAATACCTTGAATGATGATATTTCCATCTATATCCTCCAGAGATTGTTTTGCAGGCTTATACATTGTATTAAGCATATTTTTTCCTGACTAATTCCATGTGAGTTTTACTTCCTTTCTTTTATATTTTTTTTCGTTGTTGTTGTACCAATCTCAAAATCTTTTCCTCTCTTTGTGATTATTCTTGGACACTTTATCACAAATACTTGCTATACCAGGAAAGAAATCACTCTGAGAGTGGATTTCTGATACTAACAGAGAGGATGTATATTTCCTATGCTTGTGGTGGAACAACTAATGACCATGTCCCTGATAAAGTGTGTTCTATTCACCTCTCATATTGTATCCCCTATATGTAGCTTAAAAACAGCTGATGTCTTTTCCACCAACCATGTTGCTCTTGCAGCTCTTATAACTCTCAGGGATCCTGCAAATGAAGATCTTGTTCTCTTCCATGCTTCAAGGCAAGAGACTTCTGGTATGACTGGCAATGGGAATGCAAGGAAAACTAGCTATAGCTTTCACTTACTGAGTCTGAGCTCTGATGCTTAGCACCAAAAAAGTGCTAAGTGTGGGTCCAAAACATTTACCTTATTGCTCATTAAAGGTGTGACTGCCGGTGGTACTCTGTGCTACCCATGAGATGCTTCTCTCAGCAGGAAGTTGCTAACAAATCTAGGTGGTGTGCATTTAAATACTGAAGAGACTGGCTGTAGATAAGTATATACGGAGACCTTCAAAACAACAAGCTCCCAGAGAAGACAAGTCTGCATCTCCTTGAGGAACAGTTTCAATTGGAATGAGACTGAGTTTTGCCTGTGAGGGTCTTGGGTGGAATAGGAGAGGAATGTCCGCAAAAAGATGGACTTCTTGCATTGGACAAGGGCTGGGGCTGAAGTAATTTTATCTGCTGAAGTTTCAGAGGAGCAAAGCAGGGAGCAGGAGGCACTCCTGGGCACATTTTCCATCGATGCTTTCAGATGGAGCATAATGGGATAATCCAGAGCCTGGGCACTATACTGGTTGAAAGCCACTGGAGCACCTTGCTTTGATTATTATACTAAGAGTTAAGTTTAAGCCAGCTAAAGAGTGGATGTTTGAGCAGGGACTGACATGATTGGCAGGACAGTTGTGAAGTCAGGACCACCTGACGCTGAAAATAAGCAATTGATGTTGGGTATGACAGAGGAAGCAAGCTCATGAAGCAAAGGATGGATAGAAATGGTCAAAGCATCTTCAGAACACAGTGTCTCCATTAACATTCTGGAGAGAGCTCAGTTGTGTCTGATTATGGTGTTCAAGGTCTCATTTTCCAAGGACAGTGCAGGAGCTGGATGTGGTGTGAGAGGAGCTTCACCTTTGCAGCTACATGTGAGAAAAAAAAAATCCAGATATTAGCACTGGGATTCAGACTAAATAATCATTGTGAGGCACAACAGATGCTATCAAAAGGGGCACCATATAGCTTGTTTCTCCCAATCCCTTTAGTTTCTATGGAGCCCTGCTACCAGCAGGGTTAGGGGCTGATCTAGCTCAAACCTCACCCAGGAAAATTGAGTTATGCTTTTTGTGGCTGCTCATGCTTAGGCTGGCTTGAAATGATGGAAACTGCCAGCTCAGACTGCTCTCCAAAGATGATGTCCATGCTGTGAGCCTGAGTGACAGGCAGAATAATGGCATTGTCTACACAGATTGAGAAACCAAGCTGGGGAGGGGGAATCACAGATCTGTTTTAACCACCCTGAACTTCAGCTGACAGCTAAACACCCGTGAGGAGATGTCAGAGAGACAGACACAGATTTTATCCCATAAAGAAGGAGACAAGTCTGGAGCAGGGAGAGATGTCTATAGGTCATCAGGCTAGAGGGAGCAGATGAGTTTGGATTGGTGGATAAAATTACTTGCATATTTTTCTTGCCTTTATCAGAATTCTTTCCAATATGTCAGTTGATACATTTCTGTTAGAGAATGGCTTCACACTGAGCATATTGCAGCAGATTGATCTTCATCAAGATCGTGATGTGATGTCCTGTATGTGGAGATCTAAACTGTACTAGCCCCTCCTCTGAGTTTGGGCTATTGTAAATTCATGCTCTTTTCCACACTTCTGCTCTGTGATTTTGTATTTTGGATTATTTCTCTTCTACAAAACTAGCTGATCATTTTCCAGGGTGTGTTTTTTTAATTTCTCCAGAGACACTGAATTATTTCTTGTAATCCTCGCAGTGAGGCACGCAGTGCTCCTCATTGTGTGAGTGAAACGAGATTTGTAGAACCTCATGGTGTGTACACCTTGCAGCACAGCCCTTGTGAGACATATGACCAGAATAAACACAGAAGATAAAATGTTCCTTTTCAGCAATCATGATCATCTGAGTATTTCAGATTATATAATTTGCTGTTTAACCTGCCTGGCCTTTCCTAACCTTTGTTTCCTTCCCATATATATCTTGAGACATTGGAAGTGTTTAGTTCCTATTTCCTTGGTGGCAACAAACCTCATAGACTTTTGTATACAAGTTGTGGGGAATCAATGACATGTCTAAAACCATGCTGTCAGTATTGTACACTGACTTAAATGTCTTACAATGCATTTGCAATACATTTACAGGACATGACAATTACATTATCAAGCACCACAGATTATTAGAAAGATAGACAATACACTACATTATAAAAATTGTCCTTTTGTATTAATGGCTTAGACATTCTCTGAAAATATATTTAACAAAATGAGTAGCCTTTATCATGGAATAAAGGTAATTTTGCTACCTATTGACAAGTTCTAACTATTTTTAAAGCCATTTAAAATAAATTAATCCACTTTATATAAACAAGGAACAACTTAGTAAAATGCTAGTAAAATACCATGCATTTGAGAGGGTATTTTTGTAATCAAATTTAAAATTGCAATCTATTATGAAATTTGCATCATCCATTAAAAATTATATTGAATAAAAATGACCCTGAAATTTGTTTATTACTTTGTTCATAGTTGAATATGTTACAAACAAATAGAGCCACTTGGAAATGATGTATGTGTTTGCAAACACTTCAGTAAAATATGAACATTTTAAAAGTATATTATATGCCAGGGGAAGAATATTTAATAATAATAATAAATATCCCCAAACTTCCCGTAAAGTTTTCAGAAGGGAAAACTACTGTATTTTACTCCACTAGAGTAAGATAGTGTTATTTTATGAAATTAAATGAAATTTTATAGAAAAAATTACTCTCTGAAATAAAATATTGGAAGTAGAGGAGCAATTTCTTCCAATTTTTTTTGGAAGAAAGGTTCAAAAGTCAATAAATTGAAGTTCTCCTCAGACAAACTGAAGAGTGAGAAGTACCACGGGAAAGAAGAGGGAAAGACATTGAGAACTTTTACATCTTAGTTACAAAAAGTTTCTGCTTTGATTGAGCCCATTTTCCAGTCTAGACTCTTTTACTAGGAGGACTTTTAACTGAAGTTGCAAATAACGGATAGCCGTCTTTCTTGAATATTAGGTTAACCCTCTGCTATTTATTAATGGATGGAATTGAAAAATAATGAATCATTTGTCTTTCTTGATTTAATTGTATTTATTAAAGATATTTATTAGTGTTTCCAGGAAGAAATCAGAGGCAGATTTGGTTTGTAGTAATTGTTTTGTGAAGACTGATGAAAAAGGGTGTTTCAGTTGGAGTGGGAGTGGGAGTTTGTGTGATGAAAGTGTCATCTGCAGCCACACAGTAGAGCAGAGACACTCAAGGGCAGGCAGGGAAACCTGAATAATACTCTGTCCCAGCTGCTCCTAGAGCCGTCCTCAGGGAGCCTTCAGCCCCATGGCAAAGATGAATATGTGGACAAGACTCACTGGAATGCAAGAGAAGAGCCCTTTGGGATTACATGAAAGTTATTATGGGATTTTTAGGAGAGGCACAAAAGGTGGAGAAAAGAAGGGATTAAAAAGGAGAAATATGGAATAGGTTGGCTGTCCAGGGGGGAACAGGGAAGGGGCTGCTGGTGTTGTGTGTGCTTGTGTGAGTGCAGAGCATGGCTGTGATGGTTTGTGTGCCCATCTGTGTGTGTGTGCATCGTACCCAGGAATTTGCCTGCGCACCTGTTGGGAATACGTGCTCAGCCTGGCAGCAGGGTGGACCCAGGGGCAGGTAGATGTGGCAGCCTTGCCTCGATTGGTCTACTGGTCTTAATCCCTGAACACTTATCCCCAAATCCCTGAAGAAATCCTCAAATACATATCATACAGTGCTCTATGTCAAACGTGCAAGGTTCACTTATCGTAGCACTTTCTAAGTGTTCACTGACAGTGAAAAATCCTAGTGTGTTAACTTAGCTGAAGAAGCTGATAATATATTGCTCAATATATTTTACTGATATATGTATATATACTATTGATATATCATATACTGTGTGTATGAATATTTTTTTCTAAATATCATACTAGCATTCTTTCCATCTTTTCAAATTGTGAGCAAGTTAATATCCCATTACCTAAATATTTAGCCTCTTTTCCATTCCTTTTTGTGTGGTCTGGAATTAAAGCAGAGCAATGGTACGTGGCTGAGAACTCCACTGTTTTAGAGATCTGAATGTCTGTGCTTCCTCTGTGGAAGGAATGCTGCTCTTTTGCCCTCCTGACATACAAATGAGGCACATGTTTGCAAGCAGACCAGACTGGGAGAAAAACCCCTTTATTAAATTAATTTACGCTGTTCCACAGGTGCACAGCTTTGCAGAACACTGGGGAAGATTGAGCAACCTCCATGGCTTGAGTACATTCAGACATTCCAAGTGAAAACTGTAGTAGCATTGCGTATGTCAGGTGGAAACAAGTTTTCACAATCAGCTCCTCATATTTTTGGGCCTCACATGGCTAAATTGCCCTAGGAGCACTCAGAAACTGGATCACTGGGTGTAGGACATTTTTGGCCAATGTCGATAAATCTGAGGAAAAAGACAAGACGAGCAGGAGGCCGGAACATAATAATTTGCCTGCCCACCCCTAACCATGCCAACTAGAAGCTTGATTAATCTGTCCTTGCCTGTATTTTACAATCCAAATTATGTAGACTAAGTCCTCCTATATTTGGTAAGACCTTTTCCTCCTGCAGTGTATGTCATAAAGAGCTGCGGAGAAGTGACGTGGTGTTGCCCTGTGTATGTAAATGTAAATTTCATATGCAGAAAAGGATGATAATACCTTAGAACTGACCTTGGGAATTGCTTTTTTTGTTGTTGTTGTTTTGTTTTGCTCTGCTTGCTTTTTATTCTGTGCAGGTTTTGGGAGACAAAGGCAGCTCTCTGTTTTTAATTACTGTAAGTAGCTTGTAAGTAGCTGGAACAGCTTTTTATGCAACCTGATCTGAATATATTCCAGGATGAAGATAGACACCTATTTTAAAGGCACAGCATGCTCATCGTGGCTCTCTGCCAATCAAGCAGTTGTCACTTGCTAGACAGTCCTAAACAACTTCTGCTCCTTCCTCAATTCCCTGTCTGTCTGACTGATGGAAACGGCAGGGCTTCTCCCCTTCCCCCTCCCCTTTTCTTTTCCCCTGAACCAGTGTCACCGCATGGCAGGAGAATTCAGCCACTGCTGCATAGAACAAGGCCCTGTTTGTGCTTCTGGCCCCAGGGTTTGGATAAAGACCCCTGAAAGAGAGCAGGGTAGATTATCAGTGAAATTCCCCAAGAATCCTCTCCTTTCCACAGCTCCTTGGGGTGGATATGGAAGTGAAGAGGGTTTAGTTGGTTTTATTTTGCTTTTTAAACTTCTCAAGCTCTCTCAAGACTGAAAAAAATGAAATCCAGATTTGGGTTTTTTACTTTTTTTCTGAACTCTGCCCAGCCAGATTACGTATAGATTGTTGTGAGTATTGTGGTCTGGCCCTGTAACAATAACACTCAAAGACTTAGTCTGAAGCAAAGCTAACCTGGTAAGCGCATGGAAATATTTGTTTTCTGTTTCATCTCCACAACACACTTATGGGGAAGCTTTGCTACCATGTCAGATCAGCAGCAAAGCACCCAATGCACCTCAGCAGCTCTGCAGGGGACTCAGCTGAACCTCAGTATCTTTTGTTACATCCCCTCCCTTACCCATTATCATACTCATTGCTTGCTTACTGGGATATGGCCTCCAAACATTTTGAAGAAAGTCCTAGAAATGTTTTCTCTGTACTACTGAAAATCTAGCTTCTTGCTCCTGGTTTTGAGACCTTGATTCTTTAGGGTCCTTTATGGTTTTATGTACATTTTTAAAACTTTTCTTTAGCCAGCGATTTTATCTTAATTCACTCAAAATTTGGCTGATGGCCATCTGGGGCAAAAGTGCATACTGGTGTCAATCCTGCAATTTATGGCTTATTATTTATGATTTCTAGAATTTTTCCACTTAAGCTTTGCATAGCCAGCTTTGTTAAACTTTTGACACTGTGACAAACAGAAAAATTTTAGCTCTGATGGTTGTGGTCCTTAGTTGTATCCTTAATATTGTTAAATGTAAAATTCTTTTTCCCTGAGAAATAGGAGTGTTACATAACCAGTCATAATTTCAGAGACTTTGAGTGCAAGGTACTATTTCTGGTCTCTTCATTCACCCTTTGCTTGGCTTAGGTGATATCACTGCTGCTAATTAATGATGAGGAAAAAGTAGGGATAGAAAAGGTTTCCCTTCATGTCTCTTCTCTTTACAACTAAATTGCTGTACATTTTGTTCTTTACTGAGCCCTTTGGCAGAGTTCAAACTGCTGCAGGAGACTGTTCATGGTTTCTCCCACATTCCTTTTCTTGCTTTTAGCTATTGCCTATGCCTTTTCCTAGAAATTTATAGTTTTTATTTAAATAAATGTCAGCAACGATGACTGCCTGTTAGCAATGTCTCCTCTGTGTCTATGGTGTCGCATACATGGTATTCAGGTTCTTTATGCTCTGGTCTCTGGACAAATATAGAAATAAAAAATCAGAGAATGCTCCATTAGTCTGTTCAGCACATTCCCTTACCAATGTGGATATAGGATATTCTGTACTTTTCCTATATTTCCTGTATAATATCATCTATATTCTTTACTATTCCCATTTGTTTAGTTTGTTTTCTGCTTCCCTCCCTAAGTCCCAAGCATTAGGCAGTGTACTTTAAAAGTTTCAGTTTTTTCTACTGCTATTAGTGAAATAGATGACACCCATGAAAGTGTACTCTGTGTCTCTGACTTCCTGCCTTGTTAGGCTGCCCCATGACTACAAGTCTCCTTAATCTGTTCTATGACAGCATGTGTCTAACTACAGAAATTCTCTCTGTGCTTGATGTTTATGCAGTTCAAATATGTTTAAACATCTATTTGTCTTTCCATCTTTGTCAAATGTTTGCCCTCAGCTTTTTCAATTTTTTCCTCACAAGGCAAGTTTTCCAGGCTCTATGTCTTTGTGTTTGTTTTTGGCTTTTTCTCAGAAGTCACAATCTGTCAATGTTAGAGTTAGTTGGGAATTTTCCAGTGAAAAGGTTCTTTGTTTTCTTTTTATTTGAAAAGGATTTTTTATAAAATCAGAGACAATTCTCCTGCAGAATGTATTTGCTTCTCCTTTCCTCACACATGTTTTAGGTTGGTATTATCTGAATAGACACATTTAGTTTTGTAAAACCAAATGGCTGCTTCTTGCTTTTGGTTAACTGGCCAAAATATCTAAATTACTCCTAAATATGTTTTCTGTGGAAGAATTCAGGCGTCTAATCACACAACAGCCTCTCATCTGGTTGAACCACTATATTGAAAATCCCATCAGTGGACAACAGTGGAAAATCATGGAAGATACAAATTGACGATGACCAGTAAGGAAGAAAGGGATAATTATGAAACTAAGATGAATATTTCTGGTATTGGCTGCCTTTCCCAATCACAGCCTTACAGAGTAGTTAGCTTTGGGTGACACTGAATTTCAAACTCAGAAATGTTCTAAAGGACTTCTCGTTGCTGCAGGTCAGCAGCAGGTTCATTCATTACTATTATTCCTGATTTCCCAGAAAGATGTACTTAATTAAACTGGCTGCTACCATCACATGACATTTAAGGCAAACTGCTAATGTGAGCTATTTATTCCATGCACAATTGAACACACTGCCAATACTGCCTATAATAATACAAAAATGTTGTTATGATTACTAAGAGTGTGTGCTAAAAGACTGAAGACATTTTGTCACTTGGCATCCATAAGGTTTAAAATATGTTGGCCAGGGTTTAGCATTAAAAAAAGAAAGCCTAAAAAAGGAATAATTGTTACTAAAATATCTTGCCACTTTGAAATACATTATATTGTATGAGAGCAACTGGGTGATTGTTCTAGTAAACTCTAGCACCTCTCTCCAGGCACTGTGTTTTCTGGTTTTCCCTCTTTCACTTATATTGGGCTCACTTATATGTATTTACTGCAACACAGGGTAAGCTGAGACAAATCAAAGGAAAAAGAAAAGCAGTGGATGTAAATTCATCAAAGCCTTAGGATTAGCAACAACAAATTCTCAATTATATTGTGATGTGTTTCTTCAGAAATCTCTTTTCATGCACAAGGCTCCTTGAGCGAGCTCATTATCTCCTGGTATGTAGAAATGTATTTTGCCATTGCTCAGCCAACACTAATGTATTTATTATTCATCTGATACTAGACCAGGCTTTAAGCTGTGTAATGCTTTCTTTACCATTTCTTTGTTTATTTGTTTTAATGAATACCCATGAGCCAGAGTCTGAATGCAGACCTGTTGTTTTACTCATGCTTGACAGGAGAGACTTCAAAAGAAAATGTCTCATTTTTTTTTGAGTTGCTAAATTCCTAACTGGAAGTTATTTAAATGACAGTATTATTTCTTCTCCTTTTCCAGATATTCATGTGAAAATATACTGTATCACTTAGCACTTTGCAAAATGGACCTCTTTTAACATTATTTTTTATCAAGGTGTTAACACATAACCATTCACCACAACAATCTTAGTTCATGGCTGCTTCGGTTCATTCCAGAAAATAAGTGCATCTGATCATTGCTTGTGTTTTCTAAATTACTAGATTTGAAATTAGTTATTATCTCCAAAAACAATGCCTCTGAGAATGGTCAGAAAAAAGACCCGAGTGAACAGGATATCCATATTTGATGTTGGAGGTTCAAGAGCCAATTCAATACTTGGAAACCAATGTACAGAATATCAAAAAAAATTTTAAAAGTAATTTTCCCTCTAGCTCACTCTAGTGGAACCTAGTTTGGGGCATTTTATATGCTGTTCCATAGTCATTGAGTTGAAAACAAAAAAGGGGGGCAGGAAAATAGGTAACCTAATCCCCCATGGTATACCTAAGTAAATTTATTCTGTTGGCATTTCACAAGAAAATAAGTAGAAACTTAAAGAATTTATTTTATCATACTCCAAGATACAAAAATGGGAAGAAAATTCTTGAGAAACAAAGGCCTAATCTGTAGATAACAGTATAGGATGGTACAAAGCCAAAGTGAAGGTGCGACACTATAAAAAACCCCAAAACCACATGACTGTACCATTTGCAGAAGTGATGCTGACTAATTCCATCTGCCAAAGGCCATCCAAATGACCTTGGATGTGCCTTTTGGTGTTGATTGGGCCAGGCACCATGTCCTCCTAAGTGTGTACCTCCCTGCATGAGATCAGCCAGAGCCCAGCAGGCTCCCTCCCTGCAGAATATACTGTGTCCCCTGGGCAGCACCATGGCACTGGAAAATTTGGCTCCTTTCCACCTGAAGGTCTTACTGAAAAAATATACGACCAATTTCTTTTTCCATTTCTTGTGTAATCTGACTGACTTGGGCCCACAGTTGGCATTGAGTAGATTGTTTCTGTGTGAGCAGATGAAGTATCCCAAGCTTGGCCTTTATTCAGCTACAAAAAGCTTAAAATAAAAGATTGAGAGAAATCAGCAGGAGAATGGAAAAATCCTGTTGTATAAGTAAGAACATGTTCACCCTTTGTGAAGTTAAGGCTAATGATAATAGGCTTGCACATGGGTAAAAACAATAGGGTTTATTTACTGTGTGTTAAGTTTCTGTTATTGTAAGGCTGAAGCGTATACAAGCGTGTAAGTGTGGTAAAGTGACATGAGCCAGGCCAGACCTTGATAGGCGTGTGAATTCTGCCAAAATACTTCAGTATGACAACTGGAAAATGTAGAGGATGAGATTGAACTGAGGGAGAAATAAACAGTGGAGAAAGTACTGGAGCTGCACTGGCCATGAAAGCAGTTTGTGCAGGATCTCCCACATTAATGTTCCTGTTGGGTCAAATTCCACTTTGTTTTTGTAAAAAATCCTGTCCAAGACAGCCTTCTATTAAGAAAAGAGATGTAAGAAATGATTGTAATTTATAAAGTATGCTGAGGCTGACTAGGTATTCTTAGGACAATGATCTCCCTGGCTACGTTTTTACTAGTAACTAAAATAAATTGGGGATTGTTCCCTGGCCTTTAGGCTAGAGAACGAGCATGACTTGTGTCCAGAGGTGGAGGTGCCTGCTGTGCCCTGACACTCAGCCCCCATAACCAAGAGACCACAATGCCCTGGAGCTCTCACCCCACTCCTGCTTGACCCCCATCCTGCTGGGACCACAGCCAGCCCTAGGGGAAGGCAGTCTTGGCTACTCTCTTTGACTGCTGCTTCGTATATGGCCAACAAACTTTGGCATATAGGCTTCTTTAAAAAGAATATATTTAAAAGGCTCCCTCAATTTTTTCTGAAGAGGCAAGAAATTTTGTGTGAAACGAGGATGGATCTTTTAATGTCGATTTTTATCCACAGCTAAAATGGAGGCTTCAGAAAAATGAAACAGACACCTTTAAATGAGTGTTAGTCATTTTCTACTGACTTCTGGATATTTCAGTCCCGCTTTGGAAAAAATAATAATTTTTTTAAATTATTTTTTTTTTTCGAGGGGTTTTTTTTTTTAAACAGATGCTTTCATTTTTAAGATGGAAAAATTTTTTTTTTTTTTTTTAATTTTCAATAAAGTGCCAGGCTTTAGCAAAGAGAAAATGTAAATCTAAAGTCACTTGTCCCCTCTTTCTTGCAAACACAAAGATCTTTTGTTCCTAAATTGAAATTAAATGGGGGAGAAAAGAAACCCCAACCCCATGACTTGAAAGAAAACGTAGCAATACTAGCAATCTCTCCCTCTGTTTCCTTAGTATTTAGAAGCTTCAATTCTATTTTCTTTTTTGGCATTAACGTTGATAATTATGCAGTTGTCTATTTATTTTAAATAACTGAAAGACTGTGCCAGAGAAAGAAGCAGAGATGGAAAGAGAGAGGGGGAGAAGGAAAAGATAGAAACTCATTACCTCTTGAAAACTGCTAATCATTGTAAATGGCCACAAAGGCCAGAGATGACTGCAGAAAATTACTATCAAGCGTGAAGGAATAAAAATACCCTAGACTATTCTACTGAAAAAAAAAAAAAGAAGGAAAAAAAGTAAAGAAATCTTGATACTAAAGCAACTAAACTGGAAAGAGTAATGGAAATGAAGCACAGTGAGGGGTCCTGGAAAGATCTGTAAGCAAGAAAATAAATAAAGGGAGGTAGGAAACGGGGAAGAAAAAGATTTTATCATTATGTGCAGAACATATTGGCAGAACCCATCACCATATCAGAAGGAGCTCTTAGTCTTTTATTACCAGGGCTCCATGAAACTTTGCTGTTATTCAGTTTTGCATGTCATCTCCTTGTCTGTTCCCACTCTCCTTCCTTCTCTGGCTGTGAGCTGCGCTGGGGCCAGCAGCTCAGCTTCCCAGACGCAGCAGCAGCAGAGCCTGAGCCGAGGCAGAGGGGCAGAGAGTGCCCTTCCCTGAAGGCAATGGCAGGTGCTTTCGGCTCTGGCGCTGACCTCCAGCGCCAGCTCCTCGCCCACGGCGGTGCTCCGGAGGATCGATCAATATCAAGGATCACAAAGGAGGCGCAGCCGGATGCGTACGGGCAGCTCCAGGCACTGAGAGCAATATCCAAGCAGCAGCCTTTGCAGGCCTGGCTTCATGAATTCTGCACAGAGCTGGCCGTCCCCGAGCCATTAAAAGGGTTTATTGCTTGCTCGGCAGCCCAGGCTAAAACCAGGCGTTGCTACCAAGTGAATACAGGGCTAAATATTAGCACTGTAGCTAAGAAAGCTTTCCCTCTCTGGTCTTACCTCTATCAATAATAAAGAAGATAAAAATAAGTCACTGAGGGGGAATATTGCTCCTAGAGTACAACAAAGAGGCCTGATGAATCAGAAGAGCGTAATTTAGGAACTTAAATTTCACAAAAAAGAAAGAAAAAGAAATATCTGTGCAAGCAAAAGAATAATTTAGAAAAAGAGCCTTAGATTGCATAAAAATTCTGTCCTGCAGCCTGGGCTTTTTTTCTCGAGTATTGTTTATATCTTTTTATATTTAAAGTGAAGTTGTATTCAGAACTTTCTTTTGACTGGATTCTCTTTTAGAAAACACTGAGCTCGTATAAAATCAAGCAAACAATACCTGATGTCCTCACAAACACAAAAGAAACATTTCCCTTATCTAAAAAACCATGAAAATCTGCGTAAATTTTTATGTTAGCTGTCATCTAATTTTCCAAATTGAGTACCTACAGTTCTATATTCAAACACTTGCACATACAGATATGGTTTATGTGTACAAAAAAAAAAAAACACCGGCTAGTTTTATGGGCACAGTGGAAAGATATATTAATATTTTGTTTTAATGAAAAGTTATTTGAAGAAGGATTTTTTAAAAATCAGAAACAGTGTTAAATGTTTTCACAAAAAGTTTCAGCCCAACTACTGTCTTAACTTTGACTCAACTTAAGGCAACAATGGGTTACACAAGACTCTGGGCTCAGCATCTGTTCGGGGTCTTTGCTACCCTCCTGATGGTGCCAAATCATGTTGATTCTGGATAATTGTCTATCTGAAATCCTGGATGTGAAAAGCCGTACTGTGGCCAAAGCAAAAGTCTCTGTAATTCCTTCCTCCTGCCATCCTGAAGGCAGCCTGACTGCTGTTCTCATGTTGCTGTGCTTGGCACTCAGAGCCTGGGGTGGGTGGGTGAGGGTCTCCTGAGGGGCACAATGTCATTAAATCTCCAGGGTGTTGTTTTGAATGGGCGCTAGGGTCATGGGTCCTACATGAGACTAACTTCTGTGATGAAGTTTTCTGAGGAATTTTTGTTTTCGTAGGAGATAGGTGTAGAGGTATATCTTCTCTATTTAGCATAGAAAACTAGGATTTCTAAGTCACAGGTTAGCAGAAGAACTTTCTCCTAAAGTTCTTTCCCTTTCCCTGTGTTCTGTGGGAGGATGAGCATGTTCCAGCCCTGATGTCACACGGGGCTCTGCCCACGCTCAGCAGCTCTTCGTGGTGAGGTTTCTTCTGAGAGAACATGGAAAATGGATGTCTGCATATGACTTTCGCGAGGATCTTGCTTTCTGTATAAATGGCAAGCTAAAGTTAAGCAAGCATACCTTATGCATCTTATGCATTGTTTCATAAAATAAAAGTCTCCTAGGTGCTGCTATCACCTACATGTTGCTGGATACAGGATCATGTCCAGTACTGGGATTTTGCCCAATTCTTTTATGAAATGTGGGTGAAAAATATATTGTGTGAACACTTCATTCTGTGTTATCTGGTTTGGCATAATGCTAGTTATAATTGTGAAATCACTTGGGAAAAAGGTAACAAAATTTAATGGAGGCATTATTAGTATGGAGTAAGAGGTGAAAAAAATTCGGATTTGCACTAATTCTCTGGTTTTTGCTTGTGGAAAAAGCATATAGAAAACTGTACATGTGTGAGATTTGGTGTTACTTTTTATACCAGAGGCCAGTTGTTCATTATTCTTTTAAGAGGCAGTTGATGCATTTTTATATCGAGAAGGAATGCGAAATGAGGCAGCAAGGGAAGCACTGGGCTCTGCACTCCCCCTCCCAGGACTGTTGGATCTGCACTGCCATTCTAGGACTCGGGTAAGTGATTCCTTATCAGCACACGTATATGTTGATCTAATGAAAACCATGAGAGATTAATTCCTCAACTGATGTTCAGTTTTAGGCCAAGTTTATCAAATGTTGGACCTGGCACTCTCCTTTGTCTGATTTTGCTTTTTCTTAGACCAAACCTGCAAGGTATTCTGCTAGTCAGAGCAAGAGCACAACAGAAATCTCCCTGGACATGTACATACCCAGGTCAGGAGCGCTAACAGTGTATTTACCTGTTCCTGCAGTGCATTTTCTAGCCCACATTTCTCTCCTCTCCCTTCCTTTTTTACTTCTGCTTTCTCACCCTGTTGTCCCTGTTATGTTTTGTGGTTCACTTCAGAAATGTACCTGAATTGGAGAACTTTTGGCAGTCCAAGGAAACAATAAGGAAATGGAAGAAGTACAACTCCATTGTAATTTTCTGGTTGTTACTTGATTGTGACTCTGTGGCCTGACATTTTCTTCTCTGGGAAAAGGTGAAAAAAAAATATATATATCAGAACATGACTGTTTACCATCAACCCATTGCAAAGGTACAATCTGCTGTTTCATTCCGACTTTTGCAATCTCTTTTTTATTAATCTATTTTTTTAATCTGGCTGGGCTAACTTGGTTAGTTTTTTTGTTTATTGCTGGTACAGATTTTTATTTACATCTTGATATCTCTCTGGCTTCGCTCTCATGTGCCCTGTGCATGGGTTCTTATGTGCTGAGCACAGCATCCCAACCAAAGGAGAAAAACAATGCTCCATGGCAGCACTGAGCAAGCAAATAGCTCTTGGCAAAAACCCCTGCTCTCCCTAGCAGGAAAATGTCAGGTAACTACAGTCCCAATGGCAGTGATGAATGGGCTGTTTTCCGGTGTGCTGAAATGAAGTGCCGTGGCTTCCTCTTTGAAGAGCTGATACACAGGTCCTACGCAGCTGATCATCTCAGAGCCACCAAGCATATTTAACTGGTGATATATTAAGAGGTAGATGATAAAATATGCACTGAGAAGTTCAGATTTACTGTTTTATTTTAATCATCACACAGCTCATTACGGATCATCTCAGATACAACTGATGCTTTCCATGAACCAGTTATTTGACAGTAATCTTTCTTTATTTTACGTTTCTCAAGTTTCAAGACATTTTTCTAAAACTCTGTTTCCCAAGAGAAGTCATGCTGAAGAGCTGTGGAGTCTTGCCAGAGATCTGCTTTATGTAAATCTTAAACTGACAGTTCAGCCTCAACATTTCAGATCTGATAGCTAATTTCCCCAAAAAAAAAAAAAAAAAAAAAAAAAAAAAAAGAAAAAAAAAAAAGAAAAGGTATAGGTGGCCTTCACTTGGTATGGTAACTACAAAGAAGCAGCATGGCCTTCTTTTAACCCTTGAAGAAGGTCACTCTTTTCTTGCCATATTGCAGGCTTTCCACCAGTAGCAGTAACCTGTGGTGAGTACGTTTGCTTTAGAACACATGGGAGTCAAACACAGATATTATGAAAGCAGAAGTGCGGTGGTGTGCTCCTTGGCACATTTATCTGTGCCAGACATTTATCTGAAGGGCTTAAGGCAGTGTCAGATGCCTGGTCTGGATTCCAGGAGCCTGTGCCCACCACATGTGCGCGAGGGTGCCATAAACCACAGCACTGCCAGGCTGCTCACGGTGGTGCCCCGAGGCCCAGGGTGACAGTGGCGGAGCCAGGGGAGCACAGTGCTCCGAGCGCCGCAGAGCTCCTGTGCTCCCTGGTCAACTTCTGCGCAGGATGCTGGAACTGAGCTTGTACCACCGGCTGGAAAATCATGTCTTTTAATTTCTCCTTCTCTCCAGAGGGTCCTCTGCATGGTTAAACCATTATTGCCCCCTCACTGCATATCCCTTTAATTTCATACCCAGCCACCCCCGTGGAAAATGCTGTTTTCGACCAGGCAGACTAAACTTGGCTCTCTGCACCGTGAAACTCGGTGCTTTTTGGGAATCTGGAGAAACTGTGCAATGCCCGAACTCTCCCACTCTCTCTGGTGTGTAGAGAAAGGGAAATTGTGGTCAACTATCAAACTCCTTTGGGCCAAGCAGCGGTTTAGTGCAGCACCATGAGTTTGCCAGACAATTCACACATGCCTTGGTGGGAAAGGAAAAGGCAAAGTACGAACTTGTTCAACTTCCAAGACTCTTTGGGACCCTATTGAATGTGCTGTAAGAGCTCCAGTAAATCTGAATTATTGTTTAATCTAATTATTCTGATAAACAATGAAGCATGCAGGGTCCAATGGCAAAAAAAGAATGGATGAGTCCCAAAAAGATGAAGCAAAACATGGATAAAATACTGTAGTCATAAAATACAGAATATTACCCACATATATAGAATTTGCTCAGGAGCTGGTCAAAGACAAAACATGTTCTTGATAGACTGAATACACATTTTAAAAATTAGACCGACTTTGCGAAAAGGGTTTTGTTGTGGGGAAAATGGGAAGATTAGGGCTTTTTTACCTAATGGTGCTTTAGGTACCTGGCATTTCCACTGCTCAAAAGGAAACAGCTTATGAAAATACCTGAACCAGAGATCAAGGAGCTCAAATACTTCAGTCAACATTGACCAAGCATTCATCCAAATTGCTTTACTAGGTAACTGAATGTCTGTAACTTCTGTGGGATCTGTTGGTAATGTTTGCTGTTATCCTCCTCTATTTAAAAAAAAGTATGTATCAAGCCTCTTCTAAAGAGTGCCCCTTCTCCCACCCAATTTTCAGACACTGGCTTCAGGTCATCCTAGAGATTTTGTTGTGTGTCCAGTTGATTTTTAAGAGAAGATGTTATTTGCAAGGCATAAACATGATCCTTTGTGGAGTTATTACAAAAGTTCATAACATGACTTGTATGATGACAGAATGTGACTCCAGCCGTGATACACTGTGATGTGTATGAGAAGGATGGAGCATTACAGACTCCATGTTCTTCCCTTTTCCTTTATCCTCTTTTACACTATAGCACTCTCTATGCCTGTTGCATTTCACTCCCTTTCTCTAGTCCAGCAAGCAGTCAGAGAAGATCAGAGTCAATATGGCTCAAGGACAGATTGTACATACAGAGAAAAACTCTGTGGGATGGAAAAGGAGGGAAGACAGCAAAGGAAAACTAGCTCTTCTGAGTTGGTGAAAATATTGGCAGTTTCTGACTGTCTACACTTTGAAATGCTGGGACAAATCTTCCCAGGAGAAATGAAATGATGATTTCTGATCTTGTTGTCATACAAATTTGATATATGTCTGGCTAGGCAGATAGTTTACTGTACTTTTAGGAAATTCAGACCTACCATACAAAGCATGTTTATGGCCCAAATGAAACCAGTTGGTGTGTTATACCATTTTGTCCTATAAGAATAAGAAGAAAATCTGTGGTACAAGGCACTGATATTAACTCCATCAACATAGCAGAAGTTGCTGTGGGGGGGGGGACTTTCTGAAACAAGGAGAACTCAAAGTGAATATTATTCTTTGAAAACAGTAAAGAAACAAGGTCTGTGAAGGAAAGTACACAGTGCTTCAAAGACATGGATCAAAGTCTTTCTTTGCAACAAAAATAATGCTTGTGTAGCTTTGTGGGAGAGGAGTGACCCAAACCTGTAGGATTTTCATTTTTATTTTACATTCTTGTTTTGCTTTTGCCCTTCAGAAATCCCAGCAATTTTCAGAAATGTGCGACTCCACAATACACTACTGAAATATACCATGTGAATTACTCAGCTGTGATATCTGCAAATAACATGCCGTGATTGAAAGAAATCATAATCTGGCCATGACAAACACATCTTGATCTGTATTTACCACGCAGTCTCACCTGAAGAGAACCAGAATTTGTACAAAATACTCACCAGCATGCCTGAAGGAGTTGGCTGAGACCAAAGACAGTCTTTGGTATTCCTTTTAGGAAAATGTCACCTTCACAGCCATGTCATGGTTCACAATGGCTAAAACTGACCTTCTGTCCAGTGAGACTCATCCCATTTGGAGATTCAAACATGTTTTGAACCAGTGATAAGCATGTGTTTGCCATTTCCCTCTTCTAAGAACATATTGGGCACTTAGGTAATCGTACAACTTACAATACTACAGATTTTCTCATGTCTTTCCTTAAGACTGAGTCACAGCGATAGAAATTTTACCACAGATAGTTTGATACATTGTTCTATTTAGGAATAATTATGGAATGGATCTGGAGGTAGTACACAAGTACGTGTCAGGCAGATGATGTCTCATGTTCACTACAAAATAAGATTTTATTTTAAATTATTTTGAACATCAAAAGCCAGGTGTTCAGATAGTACTCATGAAAAATTAAGTCAGATACAGTACATCTTAAGCACAGCTGTAATAAAGATATTCTGGAGACTAGTACACAATTTTCAGCTCCTATAAAATGATAATCATCAGCAAAATTAGGCAAACAATAGTAACATGAGCCAATAGCAATATCTTTTGCCTCCATTTGCTAAAAATCATCATGGATAGAGGAAGCTAACCTCAGTCTAATAGCTACCACTGAACTGGGTTTTTATTAAATGTTTTTCTGTGTCATTTATTTCTGCTCAGTTAATCATTCAGACTAGAGATAGTTGGTAAAAAGGTTTAGCTGGTTCCTGCAAAATCAATCTGATAAACTGCATCTCAGCTGGTCAGTTTTGCTCAGACCTGTGTCCACCTCACATGATGGGGGCATTTCATGTTTTTTTCTACTCTGTCATAATTTAGAACCAAAGTGGTATCATAGACTCATCTCTGAACATAATCAAAGACTGATTTCTCTGATCCCACTTGACAACCTACAGATGTAATCAATAGACTTACACATTGGTGATAGCTCATTAGAAAGGGTCCATCTGCATTGAGATTTGGTCAACTTATAATTTCACTTTCATGCGTGCCAAGAGAAATACATTTATCTTTCTGAAGCATCATTTTCACTGACAAGGTTAATACTAATTTAATTTACTTTAACAGTAATCTAAATTAAATGTCTCCAAGAAAACGAAGACTCAGAGAGACTTGTGATGAAATCCAGTCAAATTCCTGTTGTTTTAGCTGTACAGCTTTATCAGATGGTGGGTGGTGAGCAATATTGCTTCCTTCTGTCCATACTGGTAGTTTGGGGAGAATGTCACTTTGCTGAGCTGGGCTGAAATCAATGGAACAACCAGTAAATGTTTGAATTACATATCCAGTATTCAAGATCTACTCTTACCTGACTGGGAATGGATAGACTTATACAGATCTGTAGAGTTAAAGATATTTATTTATCTGTCTGGATCCATCTAGACATCTGTCTGGATCTATCTATTTTAGATCTAGACAGGTCTAGATCTAGAGATAGATAGATAGATTAGATAGATAGATAATCTTTATCCTGATGCCTTTATCTACCTAGATAGACAAATATAGATATCTGTACAGAGCCAGCTAGCTGGATACCTGTGTATCTATCTCCTAGGAAAGGGGATAGCTATGTACATCAGTATCTATCTACACCTAGGTACAGTATGTAGATATAGCAGGTAGCTAGGCAGCTATATCCACATTGCATGCACATAACACCATCATCACCGTGAACTGGAAATGTGTATGCAGATGTGACTGTGGAAGTGACAGCTTGTTAAGTGCTGCAAAACGGAATTCCTTGCAGAATGCTGTTTTCATTCTCCTTGAACCAAAAACATCAAAGCAGTGGATTATTTATTTAATATGATTTTGTCAAAGAAAAGGTGAACTTCTGTACACTGAAGGGGCAGACTTTCAGTGTAAAAACAGAATACTGTTTAAAGAGTTATTGGTGCAAAAAAACCCTAAAGCATATCTAAAATATTATACACAGCTGGCTTAGCAAATGTACACACAGATACAATTTATAATGAATTCTGTGGTTTACTGTACATATTCCAGGCATGCACTATCTCCTCCCTCTGCTAATTTGCTTGATTGTCCTCTTCTTTTCTCTGCGTAGAAAAACCATCTGATCAAAATAATCTTAACACTGGCTTTGTAGCTGAAACCCTCAGGCTTCAGATAGCAGCTTCCCTGTTTAGCTTGAATGCAGTTTTATCTTTTCACTACCATGCTATCATGCTGTATTGCTCATTTCTTACTGCTCTTCCTCTTCAGTGTTGTGAAGAATAATGGTGAACACATTGGATGCTTCTGATGGGACTGCAAACAGCCCTCTGAACCTGCTCTCTTCCAAGTCTGAATGGCCTAGGTCCACAAAGAGCGTATGTGAAATAGATACTACCTTTTCTTGAGCATTGCTCTGCCATAAGATTCATCTGTCAGGCTGTGGCAAGGAGGAGCAGAGCAGGAGGAGCTGGAGGAGTAGAGCTGGAGCAGAGGCTGAATCAGTCTGGCTCAGCCCTACCAGAGCTGAGCTAGGTGACCACAGGCAGCTGCATGCCAGTGAGCTCCTGGGAGGCTGGACAACGTCCCTGCCTTGCAGGGAGGCCACAGGAACCACACATATAGTGCACTCAGAAAGCCCATAGGGTGTACAACACAGACCCTTAGTAAGAGGTAACAATCCTGCAATGGCACATCCTCCAAGAAAATTTGCCTTACACTTGGATCCTGTGCTGTATACTGCAGTCATAATATTTTAAGATATCCTCTGCTTGATGCCTTTCCTTGGAAAGCAAAGCTATTCAATAGAACTGAAATGAGGATAAATCCCTAAACAGTTTTACTACATTTTTATAATCCATCCTTCTTTTTCAGTTTTTATGACACTGGGCAGCTGAAGCAGGCTTGGTCTTAACCCAGATGGCTGCACTGTGTTCACCTTCCTTCCCCACAACGGGGTGACTTGGCTTTCCTTCCCAGTCCTTGCCTCTCAAATTTATTAGGTTTCCTTTCTTGAAAATTGCAGTGGTTTGGCCTTGCTTAGCTACCAAAAATAGCCTGACTGGATGACCTTGAGAGGAGCTGGCTGGCTTCTTACCAATATAGAGTCTATTACCTTCCATGCTTGGATAGTGCAGAAAGTCAGAGGCACTTTTAATTTTGAACTAGTCAACATGATGAGTCAGTTATTATTTCTTGTAACAAAGTTGGTTTTGCAAGGTCATTCTGAAGGAGGAAAACTAAATTGTTTATTTCATGAGTGCATTTGCACCCATCTCATACTGAACTCAGCTAAACATTCATTTTCATAGATATAATATTGTACAACTGTGTTATTTTCAGCTCCCCTTTTGTACATTGAAATGTGGCTTTTGGAAAGAGATTGAAGAATAAACATTCTGTAATAAGTATTAATTAGATATTTTTAAGTAAAAATCAACAAAAGCCTTGGAAAGTTGTTTTGTTTTGGGTTTTTTTGTGGGGCTCAGATACCTTTCTAATTGTTTACAAGAAACACTGTTTATGTCGTAATTTTATATCAAGAATATTTTCAGCATTAGATAATATTTAATATGTTAAGTAATTAAGTGTGATCCATGCAGTGTCATTCATAAAAAGCATATCTCTTTGCTCTATTTCATTGACTAGACAAAAATGTTTTTCAATGAACTCAATCAAACAAAATTTTTCTAATGAATTCCTCTGGTTCTCCATAGGCATGGTTCATGATTAATGTCAGCGAGAGAGGATGCAGGGCAAAGGCTGGCAGTGTGAAATACAGCAGTCGTATAAAAGCATCCATCCCTGCCTATGTAAGAAAGACTGTACACTCATCCTCTAAGGCTGACTGGAAATTAGCTCTATCCATTTGTCTAATGAAACCTCAAGAACAAAGAAATTTAAATGCAACTAACTAATTAAAAACCTCTATAATACAAAGTACAACAATGATCTAATTTGGAGGGCAGTAATCAATATGTAAGGAGATCAGCTAGAGCGTAGCCAAAGATACCATCAAAACCTACTGAAGATATGAAAACCCCAGGGAATGCCTGCAACAGAGTTTGGATAATGCCTTGTGGTATTTGTCTGTAACTTAGGAAAGATCAGTATGTAGTTATAAAAAAATTAGTCTTTTATTAATAAATTATGTTTTGGAATGATAAATTCTGAACTTGACCACTGTGTTCTTTCCCTGATACAGAAGAAGTAGGAATGGAAAACCATCCTATAACAGCCACAGGCTATTGATAAGTCACCCCTTAGGCTATACTTCTCCACCAAAACTTCCACAGTTAAAGCTGAATATGTATGATGGATTGAGGTTAAGTGAATGTGGTATAAATATTTATACTACACATTCACATTATACATTTTTTATATAGTACATGGGCAAAATGTCCTTATAAAGAACATTTTGCTATAAGGTGCCATGAAAGACTAAAAAGTGTATCCTTTTTACAAGTTTAAATGTTACTATACCTCAGTCAGATGTAAACAATGCATGATGTAATTGTTTGGGGTTATGTAGGGAACTTATTCTAGGGCTGATAAAAAACTACATTAGGCAAAGGTACAAAACTACTTAAATCGGCACTGAGTCTTCTACTTGAGTAATGATTGACCTATGGACACCCTAAGCAGAGCTTCATTTTTAATGTCTGGCTTCTACACCTAAATAATATCCCCAGGTTACTTTAACTATGCCCAGTTAAATTCATCAATGTTGATGACCATGACTTTGGACTTGAAAATATGGTGGAGAAACTTTGGCAAAGAGAGAAGCAGATTGCAAGTGAATGGAGAAATTCATCATAATGTCACCGAGTACCTGGGGAGTGGAGTTCAAGCTGGTTTCTAACAACATTATTTTTCATTTTTACTGGACACTGATCAGGCTTAGGCTAAAGCAATCTCATTGTGATCTCCATTCAAGCAGTGAGAGTGACACTGCTACTTCATAGGCACATTTTTTATATGTTTTGTGCTGCTGCCAGGTAATATGCATCTTTTTGAGGCTGTCAGCTCTGTTGGTGTATATTGTACAGCATCCAGAGCTGTGAGACTGCAGCTGAAGTCAGAGTGGAGATATGTTTGGGAATTCCAGCACCAGGAAGCACGTGTCTGCTCACAGGATGATGTAGGCTGCATTATGAAGAGACAGTGCCATGCATTCAGAAGTCCTGAGGCAGACATCCCCTCTGCTGATGAGATGAGTTTAGAAGTGTGAGATTTTCAACAACAATAGATAAGGATCTTTCTCAGATGCAAAATACCAAAAATCGACACAAATGGAAAAAAAAATGCAATAGAGCAGCAAAACTGCAGACACACAGAACTTGTTCTTTCCGGGTAGCTATGCTGGGAAATTCTGAAGCAGGTGTCAAACACAGGGGGAAAAATCCATCCTTCAGGCTGAGAGTCTCGCCTCAGCCACCACTTTGTGCGGGTGCCTGACTGCTCGGCACCAGGGGCAAGGGGCAGGCAGCCAGAGGCAGCTGCTGGGCAGGGATGCCACTGAAGGAGTCAGGAATGGCTGGGATGTGACTCTGGCTCAGCCATACCACTTGAGTATGGTGGGAGCCAGCAGAAGTTGGTGGTCACATACAGGTTATTTTTTTCTTGGGAGCAATAAATTAGTATGGAACGATGCTGACTCTTACAAAATAAACTAAAAGGAAATTTTAAAATACGTCAGAGGAGGAACAGGAACGAAAGGTACATTTCCAGTAGGGTTTCCAAAAAACTTAAGGCAATAAGACCCTAGTTGTACCACAGATTTTGATTCCTCATAGCCAAAAAGGAAAAGCCTTATTGTTTGTTTGGGCTTTTCTTAATCCGTGGGAAAGACAGGTAATGGATGGGAGCTAAGCAGGAGTGGGGTATGTGTCCTCCTTGCACGACTCCAGAGATCAGTTCTGGCTGGTGGCAGGTGATGGTCTATTCCCTTTTGCACCACAGGATGTGCCTGGCCATAGGCAGGAGCAAAACTCTCCTATGCAATTTCTGATATTTCCCTCACACAGAGCCCCTTTCTTATCAGAGTCTGCAGTTACTGTTTTTCTTTTTGATTAAAATATGCTCTTGGGAATACAGGCTATTTGTGCTGTGCTCTTAGTAACCTTTTTACTGCATGGTGGGGGTGAAATGTCAAGACTGATAAATACCATGAAGTGAACCCCCAAAAGACAGGCTTGGATACTGTGTCATTATTTTTGCCAGCCAGGGTAGTTTAGCAAACCCTCAGAGAATCGGTTCCTACAACTTCACTAGAACCTATGTAAGTTTGTGTGCATGTATGCTTGTCCAATGTTAGATCTATTTCTTTAAAAAATCAGAACATCACATGTTTCTTATTTTAAATTAGGTGTATTTGTAAGAACTTTAAATTGTAAGGATTTTTTTCTGTATTGCTTAGATTTTTTTCTTACTGTCATTGCAAGAGTAATATTTTCTCAATAACTGACCAGTTTTTCTCAGCACTTTGATTTCCAAATGAATGTGGAGGATAGATTTATTCTAGAAACAGAGGTAACTATTTTATTGAAGGTTAAAATTTAGCATTTTTACTGCTTATCAATGGGAAAAATAGAGATGCTAAGAGATATGGAAGACAGGGAAAAACTGATGGGTGAAGGAAATACAATGGAGTGAGAATGAAAAATAAACATAACTTAATTAGGATTTAAAATAGAAAAATGAAAAGAGTACATCTTCGAGAAATACAGAGGGCTGTATATACAAGCTGAGAAACCTGGCTGGAATAATGAGGTCATATCATGCTACTAATCACATTATAACTGTAAGGCTGTAATGCACCTAGGGTTTATTTTGGTTTTGTTTTCTTTGCTTAGCAATGAAATTAAGTGGGTGTGATCACTTGTTGGACCTGGCTTCCCCTTTGTCTGCCTTAGCATATAAAAATAATTTTCAGCAAGAGCTACAGCATTGGGAAACTTGCATCATTTACCCACCTCCAGGATATGAATAAAACATTGAGAACAAGCTTTATGGAGATTAGGCATCATTTAATGCAACAGTCTGGTTGGAAAGTCTTTGGATATACCTACAGGCTGTTAAGTCAGTTCAGATAGCATAGTCCATAAAATATTAGTAAAAGCATTGAGAGCATGGCCTTTTAGAAAAGGTGAATGGCTTCTTCAAAGGGAAATCCTGTCACAGTAGCCTGATAAAGGTCATGGAGGGTGTCAGTGATCATGTCAATGAGCACATGGGCAAAGGATTTCCCTGGGGCATAATTTTGGAGTTTCCAAAATTCATTAAGGTTCCACACAGGAGGTTATTATGACAATTAAGTTGCCATGGATTTGAAAGAAAGGATCATTTATGGAGTGAAACCTGGTGAAAGAACATAACACTGATGACTTTTTTACATGGACGAGTCAGTAGTTCATTCCCTCAGGTTCGGTGCTAAACCCACTTTTACTCAGGACCTTCATCAGCAATGTGGTGGTGGGAGCTCACAGCGCAATATCCCAGGCTGCAGTCGGCACTAAGTTCTCTCAAACAGTCACATGCCATCCCAATGGCAAGGAAGTTCACAAGGACTTCAGAAAACTAAGTGTGGGGGTAAAAGTGGGGCAAAGGAGTACTGATGCAGATAAATATGAACAAATGCATCTGGAAATAGAATAATCTAGATGGGTCTACTGCATAGGGTTAAACACAGACATGGCAGTGATGGCTCAGGAAAAAGTTCATAGTTGTTGCTGAAATCATTGGATCAGCATTCAGCAGTAGCCAAAAAGTGTGGGGCGTTGTCAGGGAGGAAGAAGGAGGGAATTATGTAAAAGCTAGATGGGCTCACATCTTGAATGCAGTGTATGCTTCTGATCTCCACAACTCAGGAAGGACATTGTGCAGCTGGTGTGGAGGAGGACAACAAAATGTTTTCAGCAGCCACTTTACCGCAACACGGTGAATGTTTTGGGACTGTTCAGCTTGAAGAGACAGCTGGGATAGGGAAGATGTGATCTGGGCTTATGAAATCCTAAAAACAAGAGGATAAAGCAGATACGAAACTTTTCCCTGCCACACTCTACAAGAAATGGAATTGAGAGCACTTGAAGCTGGTAGGAGATTTGTTTAAAACAGGTGAAAGGGTCTCTTTCATACAGAGCATTATGAACTTTCCCAACCTTTTGCCATTTGAAGCTGTGGAGGCAGTGAGTATCATCAGGTTTGGGAAAGAATAAGAGGAATTAATGGGCAGCAGATCTGCACTAAGGCTGGAATGAAGTAGACAGGAATATGTCCTGGAATGTCCTTAAAACAGACTTTCTGGATGCTTACAGAGTATGAGAAGAACAGACCACAAAATGTGGCCAAGCTCACATATTTTTGTCTAAATTCCATTGTCCTTTAGATGGTGTTGGATATCATTAGCTTTACCCAGCAGGTATTTTTATTTTCTTAGAAATAAAAATTGCAATATATAAGTGGGATGCAAAGAATTTTTCAAAGATGCTCTGCTATACTTCTAAACTAATGGCCCTCAGTTTGAATGTGAGAGTGGAAATTATTTTAGAAAAAATATATGTTAACTTTGTAATGCTGTGCATTATCAAGAAACAATACTTCCATGTTCTTTCTACCAGCAAAACTCTTCCCAGATGTTTCTGTGGGATTTATACTATCCCAGGCCACATCAAATTTCGTTTGGAACATAAGTCCCCTCTAGTTTTGAATGAAACCCAGAATTAAAACCCAAGGAGATTTAAAGCTTGAACCTTTCCTTCAGCCTTGAATTTCAAGGACAAGAGATATTCAGTTTTAAGGCTATGATTCAGACTAGTTTCCAATGAACTACTTCCAATCCTTCTTAAAAGTGAATCACACATATTTTAACACAAAATCCACCCTCACTCAAAACAGCTTTTACTCATTTATTTTTTCAATTAAAAGAAAAACAATATACAACCAAATGCACTGATGACATGGCAACCACATCAGCTAAGGTTTGTAACACTATCCCAGCATTTGATAACAGATGTTTTCTCTTGCTCCTGTTCATGCTTGCAGCAAAACTCCCAAAGTCATCCACAAGTACAGAACAGGGTCTTGAGTGGCTAGTAAAGTTGAGACAATGGGAAAACAGATGTGAAGGAAGACACCAAGGTGTCTTTGAGAACATTTATTCAGCAGCTCATGGAGAAAAGTCAAATACGAAATCAGCATAGAAAAACTGGCATCAGGGATTAACTGTATCAGAAAAGATGATTTCAAGGAGAGGATAAATTGTGGACCACCTTGGAAGTTAAACTAAGGGTATCATAGGGAGAAGGAAGTCACTTCTGTGAAGAGAGGTTTGATGCAGTCCCACAAGCTAGGAGAAGGGACAGCCACTTTCTAGAGAGTTGAGGCTGTTTTTGTGAAGAGCAAAGGAAGGAACACTGCAATATTCAAGATGGGGAATGAGAATTTCTGCTCCGAAGGAAAGGTTTTAAGAGCTTTTAAGCAGAAAATACAAACAACTTTTATCAAGGCAGAGCCTAGATAAGAGCCTTTACCAAGGCAGAGCCTAGAGCTTCTTCAGCAAGAAGCTTGAATGGAGAATGTCCTGCAGACAGAGGAAACAGCAGGACAATGGTAATGATGGTTTCTTTAGTGATGAAGGAAGGTGATCTATGGAGGGCTGGAGAAGCAATCAGGAGATTTTTGCAGTAATGCTGAACTTGGGCTAATGCAACACATCCCCAAAGAAGAGTTAAGGACACCAACTGAAAAGCAGGCTAGCGTATTTGAGGTATTTTCTGTTTAAATATGTTTTCTTTTGGCAAACTAAACTGTGCTAATATAATGATGTAGGCAATGTTTTGCACAATTCTCATCTTCCTATCACTCACTTTTAACTCTTAGTTGAGGTACTGTTTACAACCCTGACTCTTCAGGATGATCTCCAAGCTTCATACCTCAAGGGATTGGAGATGCAGCTCAGGAAAACAGGTGTTAATAGTTTCCACACAATTTTAAAAATACCATGCAGTTCCTTAATTAAGCAAATGTTTAGTGTACATAAACAATATTGTAAACCGTGACATTGAATTGTATTTTGAATACCCTCAAGAAATTTTAAATAAAATTCACTAGAGCATTTCTGTTTGTATTCCTTATGCAGTCCACCCCTCTTTGTTGCCATTTTATATCCAAACATAAGGTTTTGAACACTTTTTATTGCATACAAAGTCATCTTCTCATTTTGTTCCCAAGGCAGTTTTTGGAATTTATAGCATAACCACAGTCTGTGTGTGGAAATGTCATCCATGCTCAGAGTCTGAGAAGACTGTCCCTGATACAGCATTTCCTCAATGCTCACTGGCTTTCTGAAGTCAGTCAGTGACTTTCTGGGGTGTCTGACTGTTCTCCCATTTGTTCTTGTCTGAACTGAAATTGATAAAGTTCTGGGACTTGGCCCTGCCAGGAGACATATCTCCTGGTTCTTAATCAGTCAGGCTCAGGGCAGCCCTTAACTTTCACTTTTGCAAAGAATTTCTCATTGAGTAACTGTGGATGACCTGCCAGATGGCTTTCCCACAATGGAAAGTTTTTTGAAGCTTCAGAAACAGTTACCAAACGTATGAGCATATTTCGTAAGTGCTGTATTCTATGTCTACACATTTCTGTGTAATCTACCCCAATTGCTCTATCCCACAGTATTCAAATACTTGGAGATCAAATTAGATTCCATATACTGCTCACTGGCTTGTTTCCATTTTCTTGAGACAGAAAGAGCAAATGCCACAATGCAGGATATGTGATTTTTTCCAGTTTTTCAAAATTTGGCATGTTCATATTTGCCCTATACTATGGCAGATGCAGGCCCACAGGTCTTTCACCATCTTATGAGTGCTCATGGATCTGAAGGCTCCTTTCTGTGTAGAAAGGATGATTTCCCTTTGCATTCACAGTGGAACATATTCACCCCTGAGTGAGAAATAAAGTAGATCTTCATTTTCTGCAGAGTTTTTTCTTTTGATCCAGGTAAGTGAAACTTGGGCTATCTCAGTGTGTGTAAAAATTGAAAAGTTGCCTTACATCTATGATGTCTTGGTTTTGAATTTGCTTACTAAAATTAACAAAAAGTCAGAATTAAGATTAAGGGGATTTTCCACATATAAACAGTTGAGAAGAACACACCTAAACTCACTCAAACCACTGTATCAATACAGACTGTCTGAGTCTTTCCTACAGGTGCAAGGATATTGGGAAAGGCATGTATTTGAAAATACAGCTTCTTCGCGAGGGCTATGGTAGACCACTGTTGTAATTACTTTGATCATTATGTGTAGACAGCATGTAGAGAGCAGTCAGACTAATGGGGGTGGAATCAGTACTTGGCTTAGAATATTATAAAATAACATAATCATAAAATATAACCAAAGAAGAAATGGGCTGGTATTCTTCAGGAATGGTATCTCTGATTAGCAATTTACTGCAGTTCTGCCTCCCTCAGCCTTTCTCATTTTTGGGATCAAAGAAAAAGGCACCCCTCATCAACATGGTTTTTAAGACCTGCAACCTTGAAATGACAGGATAAAGCTGTCACTTCTTTTCCCTCTGGGATTGTGCAGGAAGGATGCATGGTGTAAGACGTGCGATGGAAAACGGAGTGGATGGCAGAGGGGACAGTGACATTTTCTCTGCTTCCCACCTGCCTGTGTTATCTCATTCTCTCATTTGCTCCTCCAAGTTAGGATTCAATGGCAGTCAATGACTAGGTAAAGACAAGTGGTGAAGGAGCTCTTGGGTTAAGTTTTTTGTCTACTAATGAAGCTAGCTGTGGTGGCTAAGGAAGAATTTGACCTTTCTATGAAAGCTTACCCAACAATTTAGTTCATTTCTTTGCCTCCCATCACTGATGATTGTTGCTTGTCATTCCTTTAGGCCTGGGCTTTCATTTGTTCTGACAAAAGCTTGTACTTCATTGATTGACAGGGACACTTGTCAGACAACCTAATTTTGCTTATTTAAGAGAATAGAGGAAGGGATTTTATACCCTTTTTTTTCTTTTTTCCATTCCCTTCTCAAAAGAATTGGTGTGAGCCGGAGTGAGCTGGAGGATTTATAGGTCTTGGAAAAATGACTGGAGAAGAATTGTTTGAGGAAATTCTCAGGATGAAGCACTTAAAGATAGAGGTTGTGCAGGACCATAGACAGGTATTTGGAAAATGTGAGTCAGAATTGCCAGGAAAGAAACCAAGGTACAAATTTATGTGGCAGTATGATACCAAAAAGCTGTCTGAACCTCGAATGTTGTCACAAGCAGAGTTTAAAAGTTTTGACTTAAAAAGAGAGGCTAGGGACATTTTTCCCCCTTGCCTAATGATGTGTCAAAACTGGAAGGTTACAAAAGTCTGTGAGCCCAAAAAATGCTAGAACAGAGCAAACTGAGATTTTGTTGAATGATCTGAGAACTTGGGCATAAGAAGTGGATGTTCAGATGAAAGGACATGCAGCTGTTTATAAGCAGCCAGAAATCAAACTCACCCATGCAGCTACCTACCTATTTAGTGGGTCAGAGATACCTAGAGATGTCTGGGATTCATATCCCTATTAAGTGGGAAGGCATGTGTGTCTGGCAGGTAAACTTACCTTGACTCTCAGGCCCTGTGATTGTCAGGGGGAAGACAACACTTTAAAAAATCCTGGTCTTTTAGGAAAGTAGCCAACACAAGTGACTCTGTTAGTGTCATTTAAGACAGATTGTCTGAGGCATTTCTCTTTGCCAGTGGCATGAAGGTGTATTTATCACGGACTGAGAAATACCACCATCAGGTCAATAGAGTACGTGAGCACCACATGCAACATCAAGAAATAGGGACCAGGAATTTAATCCCAGCTCTGGAAATGTTAAAGAGCCTCTCCAATACTGGTGATGTTCCTGGTAACCTACTATTTATAGTATCACATTTCACCATTTTTCCTGAGACATTTGGCATTTTCCACGTTTTGTGTTGGGCATTGCCCTTTGGAAGTCTGATCACACTTTGCCCCCCTTACATTCCACATTTTGCATGACAAACTCCCTGACTCTTGCATCATGCAAAACACATTCTGTGTGTGCAAAAAGCTCGTGTTGAAGGAGTTTGACAGAAATGGACTGGAGGACCTGAACAGGTAAATGGATGCAAGAGCTCCACAGACCTGAGTAGTGCACAGCTTTCCTTTTCACCATGACTAGCACTGTCCATCCATATTATGGAAGATAACCTTGGCGAGGTAAAAGCTCATACACAAACAAAGCCCCATTTTAAAGTCTTAAAGTCAGTTTTAGTAGTGTGTGGGTCTCCTCCTGAATCTGCCAGGCATTGCTGCTTTAGTTCATAGCAAGGTAGTTTTGCTCTTGACAACTGCCCCATTCACTGTATGACAGCTTTATTCTTCATTCAGTATTTTAAAAGATGAAATTTGTAACTACACTGGAGAGATCCTGGTGTTTTTTGTTTTAGAGGAGGAGGAAATTCTGCCATTAGATGCATCGTGCAATCTGGATGAATTCTGAAAATTAGTTTAATGAGCCTCTAGTAACTATCATCCCACGTGGTTAATGGCAAATTTTCTATAATTAGATCTTAAGAAAGCGTATGTTGTTAATTGCTTGTTCTGACCAGGAAATGGCAGCTATAGTTGGTTATGTGAGATCCTGAACGATGCCAGGTGGAGCTGTAGTTAAGAACTTTTACATTGTCTTCACTATAGGCCACTGTAAGGTGCATGCAAATTGAATTTGAAAAATGTGACCAGTTCTTGGTTTCCCAGACTGAAACAGCTTTATCTTCCCTGGGGCCTAAGGAAGAATCTGGCTGCTAGGTTGAGAAATCTGACTGTAGGTGAAGAAAACTGATGAAGTTGTTTTCCTTTGTGGAAAAAACCCCATTTTTTTTATATAACACTACAATAGCTTGTGATATTCTGTGTTATTTAGATATACCAGAGAGATCAAAGCACTGCAGTATATTTTATCAACTTGCCTGTATTCTGAATCTATGAAATTGTATTTTTTCTTGTTCTTATTCAATTTATGATTTATTTTTCTCCTAGTATAAATCAGTTTCTGTTCTATGGATTCGTGGCAGGTATTCCATCTTGTTTTTCAATATGCTATGTCTAGAACAAATATCTAGTCAGTCATGGGCATATAAAGTATTAATCATACATGTTTGAAGGTATGTTGCTATAGCAATTCCTTTAGTGCCAGAAAAAATCAGCATATAGCAGGCCAGGGATATGAGAACAGTGGGAATTACAAAGCCATAACAACACTATTAACACATTATTGCATTGTAATGATATTATTTTCTAAGTATTCCAGTCCCCAGCTGGCTAATTTTTAAGATAGAATTCTCCAGCAGGGATTTCATAAATGACTCTGACATGAAAGACACTTGCAATATGAAGAAGACATTAAGTTATCTGAAGAAAATATTTTTCAAAAGAGAAAGTAGGTAAACAAGCAAAATATCTTCTGTTCATGACATACCAGATCCCTTCTCTTCCCTATTCCAACGTGATCTACCCTGAGGTGATGAACATGACAGGGCTGAATGGAAGAGATTAGCAAGACCCAGCTTAAAAATAAATGCTGTGAGTTTAGCATGTAAAGCTGCAGAGCAGGAAAGCTGGGAGAGCTAGCAGGAGGAGATATGGAAATGTAATTTCTTCTTGTATTACAAATCTAACTGGAAAATTTTAAAACCAAAGCAGAAAAGACATTGTCTCTGTGAGGATTATAACTATCCGGGGGAGGAAGGAGGCAGTAAGTGATGGTGCAGCTCACGTCTGTAAAAAGAATGCAACAGTAAATTGAACTGATTGGGAGTATGGACTGCACGATAGCGTGAAAGAGGACTAGTCAGACACCGATACACTTAGCCTGTATTAAGGCTGCTAATCCTCTGGGTGTATTAGCATTGCCTTCCCTGGGGGGAAGGTAGGGTCAGCATCAAGTAATCCCACTCTTGGTATTTCACTCCTCGAGTTTGATGCTTTCCTAATGCAGATGTTTGCATTATGTTACAAAATATGCTGAATCGCCTAACAAATCTTGCGTTGCTGTGCTCTGTTTTAAATATTGAAGTCTTGAGGGCCAACTATTGTAATATCTCTCTTTCAAGACATTCTTTAAAGAAACGAAAACAAGAATCCCACAAACAAATGAATGCTGCAGTAGACCTTTGGATATGTTGCATTGATTTACTGTCTGAATGAACAAGAGAGAACATTTATATTCAAGTGGATGGGATCAAGCAGTAAAGATCAGAAGGAGCTAGCTATGTATCATCCACATCCTTTCTTTTTAATTAAAGACAAATATAGGCCTTCAAGAAAAAGGAGCAGCAGCTCAAATAGATATTAGGTTTAATAGCAAGCAACCTTTACAGAGATGGATCATTTTCTCACTGTTTTGTTGTACAGCAAAGTGACAGTAAGAAGCAAAAAAGGAAAACCAGGAAAATTTAACCTGTCACAGGAAAAAAAAAAAAAAAGAAGAAAAAGGCTTCTTTTGTTCAACATGCTTTCCAAGGGAGAGAAAATTTTCAAAGGCAGAGCGAAGGAAGCAGATATATTTTAAAAAAATAACAGAGCTTAAAAATGCACTTCCTATTTCGGTCTCCTTGGGAAATATGTGAAAAGAAGTTAAACATGCTGCTCAATTTAAATTGTGATGGAAAGAACTACCTCAGGAAAATAAAAATACAGAGGCATTTGGAAATGGATAAGTGTGCTTCGCCATAGAACTCTTTTGCTAAGCTGCAACTTGCTCCCAGATTTCATTTTCCAGCTACCTAAGAGCCAAAATTCAAATACCTGAAAAATTCATTGCAGGTATCAAAAGCATTTAACATTTGTATAGCACTGGACGAGGCAGCACTGCAGAGCAAAACTTCAATTCTGTATAGTGCCAAGCTTGTGGTAAGAAACTGTGATACCACAAATGCATGGCTTTTCTGTAAGGGAAAACCTCTCAGCATCCAGAAGGTATCATTTACCCTAAAGAGGTTTTGTAACGGCCGAGTAAAATTATTAATAAAGTGGTTGACATTAAGAACTGGAATTTTGCAACCAGTCCTGGCTGGTGAAATAACTGTGGTCAGAGCCTGTAAAATTCAAGAGGTGACTGTGCAGAGTATATGTGCATTCGTGTAAAAACAATATGGGTGGCTGCATTATGAGTCTCATTATTTCTGTATATTACAGAAATATATTTCTGTATATTCTGTATATATGTATATTACATATACATATATATTACTGCTGTTCATGTATATATGAATAGCGACTACTGTGTCTATGAGAACCACCTATACATGTGCATAAATTGACATCATCTGAGATTTTTTAATGATACATTCCTCACTACATTTTCCCAAATTTTGGAAAATAATAGCATTTTCCAAATTTAAAAATAATAGGTTCATGGAAAGCAGAACTTGTACAGGAGGTTATTCCCACCTGTCTCCTAAAGTCAACTCCAAATGCCTTAAGAATACATCTTTCCATTTTTAATATAGGGTTATTTCCATTCATCAGGCAACCGACTTTTACTGATGTCCTGAATGCTCCTTCAAATCAGTTTTCCACTACTAGGTCTAATCTAATGCTGTATCATTTTGAAGTAATATGCAAACACTACCAGAATACAGCATGAAAATGCAAAGCACTGAGGAAGGTGTCAAGCCAAAGCATACATCTACTGCATGCTGGTGCTCTGTTTGGTTTATGTTTTACAATGAGCTACACTGGACCCTTGTGGATCAGCTATCTATTCACGTTGCACCTTCAAAGGCTGCGCCCTGTAGGAACCCTGAAACTAATTGAGAGAAAAATCTGTTCACACTGAAATTTCGAGGAATTTTTCTTCTGACTTCACTAAAGCCAGGGTTTCACCTCATATTAGTTCAAGGAAGAATGGAGCCCTTTAACCACAAAATACCTGTTCTGCCCCTCTGCCACTGCTGTGGATGACCTCAACACTCGTGCTCAGTGTCAGGCAGTGCAGTTGCTGTTTATTTGCTTCTATTCCTAGCTCAGCTGAGCGTGCTAAGTGAGAGATGCGCCAGCCTGCCTTGTCGCAAATGGCCTTTTAATGAACTAGTCAAGGATTTAAATTATCCAAGAACCTGGGAAAAAGCATTTTAAATTTAAGACCCTTTTAGGCAATTAAAACCTGACATGTTGCCATTGAAAACAGGCCAGGGAAAAAGTGATTCCACCTCTTGAGATTCACCACTTACAGGGAGAATAATGGCATTTCAGGCACCCCAGGTACTGCAGCCTTCAGAGGGTGCTCATATATCAGCTTCACGAATTGATTCTCGCTGTGCGGCATCTCGAGTTGATCCTCCAGGCGTGAGAGTGTTTGGTCACTGAACAAACTGGATTACTGTATGTTGGGCCACTGCCATTTCAAAGCATGGGGGAGGAGAAGAGAGAGAGAGAGAGAGGGAGAGAGGAAAATTTCCTCAGCTAAGAGATTTGTTTCACTAAACAGTTTAATTTCTGCTTTTGGATTTGTTTATTTGTTTATTTATTTTAAATGTGTGATGCGATCTACTTCTATTTGAGAGCAATAAGAATTGAATATCTTAATACTTGAAATATTCAGTGTTTACAAACTAGCAAGTAATCTGCCATTCAGAATTTTATAAATATCCTATCAATAATGTACTTTGAAAAAAAATATATTTGCTAGGCTGCACTTCTCTGCAGTAATGGAAAATTCCCATGTCCTGTCCGCTTACCTCTTGTGTGGCACTGAAAGGCGGAGACATTAAATAACTACATACATCGTACTGAAAAACCCCACAGTGAGGCCCTGACAAAAATTTCCAAATAATTCCCTTACTAGTTAAAAAAGTCATAAAGTCAGCCCCTAACCGTAAAACATATCACTCATATTTAAATTCTCAGGTGCTGTGCCAGGGTCATGACTGCTGTGCATGAACTGTTCCCACCCAGGGAAGCCAAGGGAAGCCAGGCTACCCTTGCCTCCCAGGGCTTACATTTCAGCATCCTTGTGCTGGAGTTCACAACCCAGCGTGGTCTTCAGATTAGCACTATCTGTTACAGTTTTTGCTCAGTTTTTATAAGCTTAATCAAGGCATATGTTTGCTGCTTAGCTCCCTATTGGCTTGTGGGAGAATCAATCCTCCCCTTTCCCGAGTTCCTCGTGTTACACATGATCTGGCTGCACAAGGTGGGCTGGCCATGCCATGAAATCTTGCAGGCAGCTAAAGAGCAAAGCACTGGAGATGGCCCCCAGTTTCCTGGAGCACTGAGTAGCTGCAAATGCTGGCACTGGCTATGTGAGCTCTGGCGAGGCTGTTTTGTGAAAGCTCACAAAGGTTCAGAAGGAGACCTGTTCCTCATCAAATCCACTGCTGTTGAGGCAGAGACCCTCTTTCAGTTGTGTTTGCCTTTTCCCTTAAAACTAACTCTACATGTGTATTTCAGATCAGTTAATGGAAAAATGTGAAGTGCTGTGTTTTAGCTCTGTTTTGGAGGGATCTGGAGGAGAAGCACCTGACTGTCCAGTGCTGTGAGTCTCCTGAACTGCATCTTCCATCACAGCTACCCTCTAACACTGCAGAGGGAAGCAGGTTTTTCTTGCTTTTCTAGTTGTAAAATATCATTCATGAGAAAACTTCAATATCTGCAGAGAAAAGAACACCCATGAAAACTGAATTCTTAAGCTCATAATTTTTTAGAAAAATGTAGTTTTTTGTAGCACATCCACAGATACAGATAGATGTGAAGTTGGTTTGTGATGTTGTTAGAAAGCCCATGGGATTGGAGCACGCATGCTGCTGGCGACTTGAAGTGACTCATATGGCTGTTCAAATGGAGAATTTTTTGCCTCCAGATGATTAGACAAATACTTGTTTTTAACTGCCTTTGCTTCTTGTTCTCTTTTTTTTAATGCAACTCTATTAAATGCGTCTTTTCCACAGCACGCAACTCTCATGCATTATTTTCTTGCTGTGCCCTGAATGACCTTTGAGAGCCAGAAAGAGCAGTCCCACATGAAATAATGAAAAGGGTTAAAGTCATTAGTTAGGTTTTATTGTGCTGTCTTGTGTTTTGGCCAAAAGTGTAAATTCACCGCACTATTTCTGAAGAATTTCCTACAGAATGTTAGAAAATTACTTTTAAAATAAAGCAATTATTAAAAGCATTTTGCATACTGCCTCTAAACCTTAAGCTTTGAAGAATACCAATATCACAGAACCAACCCAAATGGAATGATGTGAAGAATATAAATTTCTGCATTACATAATTTTATTTCTTATATTTTATATATTTATTGAATTTTCTATTCCTTTCTGTAGCAAGGTATATATTCAATATTCCTCCCATGAACTAAAGCAGCTATAAATCTAGAAAGCCTAAAGCTGTATTTCACCTTGGTACTATGTAACTTTTGCTACGGGTACAGAAATGGAGGATGTGAAAGTCAAAATAGCTATGTATTGCCTTTATATATTTTTACCCAGGTCACAAAAGCAAAACACAGGCCTTCAAGTGCCACTTTGACTAGGGGCCCCTATTCCCAAAGGCCATTTCTCCACTTTACAAACACGTACGTATTTTCAACCCTAAATTTTGGCATGCATGAATGTGTGAAGGATATTTCACCTAGGTCCTGTTCTCATCATTCTGTTCATGAATATCCACATCCTAGGAAAAGCTTGAAAGCAAAACAATTAAAATAGAGTAACGGATCTAAAACACTGGTCACAGGTTCTTAGCATGATGTCAGCAATAAACTGGCTTTTAGTGGAAGATTACTCAGAATTTCTGTTGTCACCATTTTCGTGTGCTTGTAATGTTTCTAGACAAGTCTCACTGCTCTGAAACCTACTTATTCCAAATAGCAATGATAAGGTTTTATGTATCTGCAAACAAGTCTGTTTAAACTGAGTTAAATCTGCAGTAGTGCCAGCTCTCGGTCTCTAACTGTTAGCTCATGGGGAACAATGAAGTTATCTCATGTAACTTCAAAATTAAATAATTAAAAACAATCCTTCTCCCTCCCTGTGTGTAGATTCCACCCTCCTCCCCCCTTTACAGTTAATAATTGTAATAACATACTCAGATGCAGGCAGTGTTATTATCTGATAATGCCTGAAATTTGAAATGGGCCTATTAGCCACCCGAGGCGAAACATAATTGCCCAGTTTCTGTGCACTATCAGATGGCAGATGATGTTGCTGAATGTTATTACTTAAGTATTTCAATTTTTCATATGGTGGAGAAATTAAATTTTAACTGTGTTCTGCAGCAAAACACTCCGCTTTGAAGGGTGTTAGTGTTTGTGAAAGGTTGTGATTCTGGTACTGTTACCCTTACAACCTTTGGTAAAATTGGTGCTTTGACAGTATAATTAAAGCTGAAAGCATTGCTGCTGAGAACGTTAATGTGGTATATGCTATAGTAAGTATTTGCACTTCCAAACAGCAATCATCCTGTGTCAGCCTTCCTAAGTAAGCAAGGCCTGAGCCCATTTCACTGCTGGGCTCTTTATTCATTGACATAGGGAAGTTTACTCCAGCACACAGGCACTTTGCATTGAAATTCCCCCCAGACTGGTGCTCCCCAAGCCTGAGTTATTCTTCACACAACAAGTTTTAAATGTTCAAATTAAATTCTCAGCTGCTGCTTTTTTTTTCTTTTTCTTTTTCTTCTTCTTCTTTTCTTTTTTTTTTTTTTTTTTAAGATTTTTTGCTTTTGTTTTGGTTTGTGTTTGTGTTTCCCTTTTTCTCCCTAGGTAGTTTGTTTAGATCTGCTTTAAAGCTCTGGGGATTCCAGAAGTAGGGAAGCCAGCTCACAGCTCCTTCAGCTGGGAGGTGGTGTGGTGGTGTGCTGTGGGCCAGCAAGACTGAAGTTGGTAATAAGGCCTGGTGGTGTGACTCGGAATTAAAGGTTACTTGCAAAAAAAAAAAACTAAATAAAACAAAAAAAAACACCTGGGTGCAGCTTGACTAATTTCATATTACACTGAAACCTTTGGGATTCCCTCCCAGTGGAGCAAATCTAATAACATTGTCTTGGCAGGATAGACTTTGGGACTTGATAAGTCTGCGTCACCTACAACAGCAAGAAGAAACTATGCTTTGTAAGAATCAGAATGTGCTGGTATTTAGCATCTTTGTGCTACTGCCTAAGGCAGGCATGAAACAGTAGTTATTCCAATCTGTTGTAAGAATGATGTGCTTTCAAAGAATTTCAGATAATAAAGCTCTTTAGAGAGAAGGCTTTTTAAGGATTTTCTGGCTTTTAACTTGGGTTATGGTCAGTTCATCTGTATAAAACTTCCAGATGCTGTGATTCCCTCTATGATGTCCTGGTTACACAATGCTCATTCACAGGTGAAGAGGTAAGTTTTGATTAGGGTCTATTCTTCTGCAAAATAACCTCTGACTTCAGGTCCTCTGCTTTTATTTTCCCTTGAAGGAAAAAATAAACTTATAACCCGATGAAAAAAATCTATTTAAATTTTTTTTGTTTGTTTATGAAACTCGTATTGCTTAATTTTCATATTAACAGCTAATTGAGAAAGATACTTCATTGTTGAATATGAAAATATTTCAATTTCTTCTTCCCTTTCCAGATGCTTTTGGAGCATCCTGGCTCTGCTTTTTTTAATACGAAAAGAGCAATTAGTGAAACCATGATTAGAAAATCCTGATAGGAGGAGGAATTTAAAAACAGCATCTAGAGCAATAAAACTGAACTTCAGAGTGGAGAAGACAAACTATTTTCCTGCCTTTCCCCTGTGGCAATGGCTGATATATGGCCCTTGACTCAAACAGAGTCAGAAAGTGAAGAAGCAGCAGAGAGTTATGTCACTGGCTCAGTGTGCTGAAAGGTTCCTCCTGCTGTTGGGTTGTGTGTATGTCATGAACATAAGACTGTTACCAATATGCTGTTTTTCTTAAGAATTCTTCAAATAGCATCTTGTCAGCAGCAAGAAACGGAGGTATTTGCTTTCTAATGTGAGGGAAAATGGTGTTACTATATTTCTGCCTTATGAAACTATTTTCATAAACACTTTTAAAATAGGGAAGAAAATTTGTAAGGATTGGAATAGAACATAAAGGAGAACAGAATTCTACTATACTTCGTTGCTTTTTAGAGTTACTGGATTTGAATTGAAACACTTTTGAATAACTCAGGAAAAGATGAATTTTGGATCTGAGCCAAAATTCCAGTTTTTAGAAAAATGCAATGTCTCTAGCAGGTCACAAGTAAATGCAGTCTTTTTCACTTCTTTCTGATTCCTCATTCCATACTTAGGATGAACTTTAATGGCCTGAACAGGTAAACTGCGCTCTTGATGAGGTTTTTGCATACACATTAACCCTGGATATTGGGAAAATAAGAATAACAGTCTCAAATCTCTGTAAACACAAGGATATCATCCCCAGACACAGGATATGCAGGAGAGATGGAGCTTTATTTGCCCTTCAGCTCATCAGTTTAATGCTGCAAAAAAAAATCCAGCTCTGATGCCCTAATTTCCTTCTCAGATCATCAATAGAAATGTGAAAAACTTTGCTGGAAGACAGCTCTTCCAGAAGATAAGTGTGACAGGTCTGCAAAGTTCACAGCTCCTGCTAGCTTCTTTCCCCTGGACCTTGTTTCTGGTCTGTGCAAAATGGGCAAGACAGGTACAGCTGAGGTTCGCTTCTGCTCACCTCATCTCAGAAGCAGAGCTTTAAAAATGGAAGAGCAGACTAAATTAGAAGATGTGAACAGATGAACAGTTAGTAACTCAAATTCATTTTTAATATTCATCTCCCAGTTGTTTTGGAGAGGGGGTTAGCAAGACTACTCAGAAATTCTGTCTGAATGCTGTATGATCAACAGTGCTTTGGCAAAGTTGCGGCCAAGCCTCCCAGAAGTCCTTCACAGCACATCAAGCTCCCAGAGTCGTATAGCTTCCTCTTGGCAAGGGCATTTGATAGTCCACAGACTTCAGTGCCAGAACTGGAAAACAATAAAATAAACTATAAGCTATAAACCAAAGAGGGGGAAAAAAAGAAAAGAAAAGAAAAATTATACTCATTGTAATTGAGTCAGCTTGTTGAAGGACATAAAAATCTAATCAATTGTTTTTGCATAACAATCAGTTGTCACATTGGGCTCTAATTGAGCAGCCAGATGGAGCCTTGTAGTTGTAGACTGTGGTAGTAGTGTTCCTGGGACACACAAAACCACATGAGGCGATGAACATTAGGTTCATCTTTCTATTAATGTGCAAGGAGAGCTCCACTTTACAGGCAAAACCAGATTTTCCCAACCAAACATATTCCACTCAATGTGCTTCTCTCCCATATATGGCAGATAGAAACCTTTCTTTTAATGGATCCTTTCCGGGCTTATAGGCATTGCTGAATGTACTCTGAAGTTGGGCCATGGGTGGTTTCCAAATGCCCAAATGACATGGAGTATCTACAGGAACTTCATTTCCTTTCTAACGTTTTTGTATATGCTCCATATGCATGGCACTTTAAAAGGACACTGACAAGACATTTTTCATAAACATTCTGTGCCTTAATGTTTATAAAAGCTTCTTGGGAAAACTGAAGCTGAAATCCATTTCTTGAGTGAATTGTTTTTCTTCTCCATCTGGATACTTTGATTTACTTGGCTGTAAGCTTTCTGGTAGCAGCAGAAGCAAATGGTAATAAGGAAATGAGAATATTGAACTATTTATCCCTAAAATTAACTAAAAAAACACAATTCCCATTTTGAGTGTGCAAAGCTTGGCAGCAATCTGTCAAATAAGGTATTGAATAAAAAATAGTCAAGAAATAAAAATGACCAAACAAACATTTTGGCCTAAATACAAATTATGTTTCTGTCCCTTTCTGTGTTCCCTAAGATCTTCTTTGTCCAATAAATTTCATTGACTTTGGAAAGGGCTCAACAGGAGCACACCCATGTCTGGTTTCATTTAAATGTATCTACTTGATGATAGGTGGGTAAGTAAGCAAAAATTTTGACTCAGAGATCTGGGAAAAAAATTGAAGTTGTTGATTGTTTTCCTTGCTTCCAATAATGATTAAAGTTATAATAATTCTTCTAGGATTTGGTGACCCTTCTCTTCAGTGAAGAAGAACTGCTAAGGGTGGTTGCCAGTGCTGCACTGCATGAATTTAGCAGGATGCTGGCTGGGACATGGCTGTGCCTTTGCAGTGACTCTGTGCTTTGTACACAAGCCATGAGCAGCCACCCTTGCGCTGAGGCCTTGGCCAGCCTGCCACAACAACCTCTGGCGGGCAGGTAGCAACCTCTGGCTCTTTTTATTGATTCATTTGGCTGCAATTAAAACTACCATCTTCATTGTGAAAGGTTTATTTGCAGTCTCCCTCTCAAACAGTCTTCAGATAGCCTTTCTGTCTGCTTTTCTCTTACTTTCACAGTTCTCTCTAACTTCCTCTCCTTCTGTCTTCTAATCTGACTCCTAATTTCACGGCTTTGCAGACTACTTATTAACAGCTGTCATATTCTTTCTCCTCTCCACTCCTACTCCTTCTTGTAGCTAAAAGTTTCCGCTACAAATAGGTAGGATATGCTCTGGGGAGCTCACCACAGCTCTGAAGAAGCAGTACACAGGTTTCTTTCACTGCTCTAAATCCTTATTTAACAACTACCCACAAAAATAAAGATCTTCTAAAGATTCATCTCTTACTGGAAGCCACCTTAATTTCAATTCTTGGGAAGGTCTCTATGTTCCTTTTCACTGCAATTTGCTAAAAATGGATTAATTTGAACTTTTTTTTATTTTATATAACTATATATATAATTGCAATTATGACTATACATATATAACATGTCTATATTACTATAGTGAAGGGGCTTATATATTACTATTTTGTAGTCATTCTAATGTAATACTACATTAAAACAATGCATTGATAACAGAAAGTAATACTTAGCACATTTTCAATTAATAGCCTGTCTGAAAATGGATCTTTGTCAAAGAGATGAAACCTTATTATTATCTAGTCATTTCTTAATGATTGAACTAAAATGAATGAGTCAGTGCTTTGTTCCTCTGAGAAATCATCAAAAAAAGAAAATCTTTCCTCATATTTCAACCAAGGACTTCAAAACTTCCACATGCCTGCAGGATATCATTCCCCATATGCATTTCTGAAATATCTGAAATCAGACTGAATAGGCACATGCAGTCACAGGTACCAGAAACCCAACAATTTGGTTTTATGTCTTGGCCAACGATTTTCAAATGCAAGATGCCACAGTTTGGCTAAAGTATGCACAGAGATTATGAGAGAAAATATTCTTTCTTTTGAGGGAGAACTGCTTAATTGTTTCATTAATATTAAAATGTGCACAAAGATTTACTTTCTTATTCTGAGCTGGGACAGCCCTTCAAACTAACAGTGCTGGTCCATTGCTATTATGCTGTCAAGGTTAAAAAAAAAAGAAAAAAGAAAAAAAGGTACCTTCCATTTTAACAACTTCTTGGCTTTTTACCTTATAATTAGAGATTGATTATGGCTTTTAATCTCACTTTTTGATGTGTTTTTTATTGTTAAGGATGATAGGTCCAAGGGGATTTTCAGATTTGAGATGACTCCTTTGGGAATGATATGTATAAGAGCTGCGGGATGCTGCAGATAAGCTTGACACATCTGGGAAGCGATTTGTGCGTGGGTTTTGATGGGATGTGTCATTAGTGGCTCCAACCACCACCCAGGGATAGTGTGAGCTCAGTTTGCTCAGTGCTCCTGACCCTAACCTGGCAGTGTGTTTCTGCCTGGCTTCTAGCTGAGGCAGTGGGCAAAAGCACTGACGAGATTCCTCGGCCAGGTGTACCACTGAAAGATTGCTGTGAGGAGAACTCCCAAGTGCACCTTCATCCTGTAAATCAGCCAGAACTTGGGCATCTCTGTGTGAAGACACACACGCAGGAACTTCTGTTCTGGTCATACCCGAGAGAGATGATTCACTGTGGCTATGTCTTTTTAATCCTAGGCATATCAGGGTGAGATTTTAGATTACAAGTAACTGTCTAGTGCTATGCGTAGAGAACGTAGTATTTCTAAAGGGAAGCCCATGTAAGACAACCAACTCCCCCTGACTGTGGCAGGCTGCACAGGTATCTGGACATGCACACCATCTGTGAGGTGCCTGATGCCCACATCTAGGCTCGTGGGGCTGTTCCCCCTTTGTTATAACTATGCAAGCTTTTGGCAAGGGAAGCAGTAACTGCGTCCTATCTAAGTTTCTTTCTGGAGGAGTCTGATTTGTCAGGAGTATGTGTCTGTCCTATGATCCCATGTGGGCTCTGAACTCACAGCATCAGCCTTGGAGAATCTCAAGATTCCTTAATTGCCTACTCTGATGAGATCTCAGACGTAAGGTATAGGCTCATGGGTCATGGGACTTGTTCTGGTATATAGAAAACAGTTTTATCAGGTGTTCAACTGCAGAGTTTTGTCTGTGGGCCTTGGAATCAGTTTAAAATCCTTGGTTTATCTGTGTTTGTTTATTATATTGTTAAAAAAAATATCCAACGGTGCCTCAGTTTTTGGGTTCTGCCTTGGCATACAAAATGTTATAAGAATAAATATCGTTAATATGGCCCAGGCCCTAGACCTCATCATCAGCCTAATCAGGCTTGCAACAAATTCTGAGAGTCTCACCTCACAAAGTTTGGGATTGGCAGCTGGAGAGAACTCACAGAAAAATACCAATGACGAAGGCTTCTCAGACAATCGTGAAAGATATACTCATAGGAATGTCTTGAGCTGTCTGGAGTTGGAAATTTTCCATTGACCTGATTTTTTTTTCCCCAGGAACATATACAATTTTAAAAATAATAATAAAAAAATCCTCATGGCAAAATTTTTATTTTCAGCTTCTCATTTCCTGGATGACAGCCACAGAGAGCAGAAATGGAATTCTGCCTTTGAACGAAGGAAGGAAGGAAGCTGTGTATGTGGACACCCAGCTGTTGACCTGCATCTGTCGGATTTAATACACTCTGATAGTCAGTAGTGGAAGCAGCAAATCTGAAACATCAAAATAATGTACATGCCTGAATTACAATGCAGACTCCTTGCCAGATGTCTGATAGCAATCTTCCCAATTCATTTGGTCCAATGCTTTAAGCATATAAGAAATTAAGTGAAACTTCAGTCTTTTGTCAGTGAACACCACAGACTGCATCCTAGCACTACCAGAAAATGGAAATTGTATGTGCCTGCGTGTGGTCTATCCCTTATTCATCAATTTCCTCTCTATGGAGCTGCTTTTTTTGATTAGGTTTTCATTACAAACCTACTGCAAAACACAGATTTAAATAAAAGGAAAGCTTGTGTGTGGTATTGACAGTTTTACTACTTGAGGAATAATAACTTGTGAGCATGGATTTACCTGAACTTCAGCTCCTGGACATTTTCTAGAAACCTGTTTTATTGAAAAAACCCTACCATAATGACATTTTTATGTCAGCTGCTGTCTCCAACAATGCTTTTTTAGAATCCTTGTGTGCTGCCTACTCCTTGGTCTTGGCTCTAGGATATAGATTTATTTCGTTAGCAAAAACTTTTTTTTTAGAAAAAAAGGTGCCCTTAGGTTGATCAGAAGCCTTTACATCACTTTCATTGTAATATCACCCTGAAATTACTTTATCCCTGGTGTAAATTTCCCAGAAATTATTTTTACCTAAATGATCTAAATTGCAACAAATACAGGCAAAATAAAAAGTGTCAGGCAAAATAAAAAGTAATAGTTACAGGTGAGTTTGTATTTCTAGAATATTCCTCATATAAAATTAATGTAGTGCAACACATGCACACACAAAGCAGTTAAAAAAAAGAGAACATTGAATTAGTGATTCAAATTCTGTTTCCAATTAAGTTGTTGTATACCCAGAGCAATTCCAGATTGCTGCATTATTACTTCTGATTTATTCCAGTATAATTAAGAAAAACTTATGTCATCAACCCCAACAGAAGCCACAGTCTGAAAATTTGAACTAGAGAAATATACTTCAACATAGTTTCTGACTAATGAATTGCAATACAATTCAGTATCAAAAGAAACAGTGATTTAATACTAGTACTCTTTCATTTTCTTGCCTAATTTTGTATTCCAGGTATGCATCCCAGTTAGAAAAAAAAACCCCAAACCAGAGTACTAAGACTCAAACAAAAACATTTTTATTTTTGACATTATAGATAATATTTACCTGCCAAACATTAAGAGTTAAATTTGTGTAATAATCCAGATCTCTAGCAGAACAGACCCAAAGCAGAAAGAGTATATTATGACCCACTAAACTTTTTCAGAGTCCAAAATAATCACATTCTACTCCATTTTCCTTATCCTGATACTTTACTTTCTTGATACATTCCTCAATATGCATTTGTTCTGTGTTCTGTGACCCCTTTTGGCTGCTCAGATCATCACTTTGTTTGCTGTGTATACCAAGTCACATTTATCTATCCTCCCTTCTGCTAACAACCGATCCTTGCATGGATCCTAACCATCCTAACAATCTTGCAAGGATTACTGCAAATATTTCAGACTCATAAAAATAGACGTCTTTTTACCGTTGATTCTTCATCACCTGTGTGAGTCAGTAAAACCAGATTTTGAATTATTTCAAACGCATTCACACATTCTGAAGAATTACTGAAAACTCTGGTCCTGACAGAGGCAACTTTAGATGGCAGTATAAGCATGATGTGGCACAAGATTTTTTGGGTAGTCCCAGAACCTGGACTGCCTGCACCTCAGTTTTAGAAACAATATTAAATATTGCTGGCCACTTAATCAAACACCATGCATCCTGCTACAAAATCTAGTAATAAACTAGACAGAAAAGACTATAATCCTGTATTCTTTT
>VZRL01005575.1:278091-428942 GCA_013397895.1 Origma solitaria
TTGAGAAGAGGGGATTAATGTCAAATTCACGGAGAGAGACTGCTATTTCACGGCAGAAATAATTAGATGGCCCTTTCTTGACTCCAAGACTACAGAATAAAATACTTCTAGGTAATAGTGTCCTTTGTGTTGTTTTTAAGAGTCTGTGACTGATGCTTCCTCTTGCAAAGGCACACTTCCCTCTGTGATTAAATATTTACCAGAGTGAAAGACCAGCAGAAGGACTAAGTGCCTCCAATTGACTATTGCAGACGTCCGTAAGGGACTACAGTATGTATATAAATATTTTAAAGGATCGGGTCAGAGCAGTGTCCATATCAGGCCATCTCTCTGTAGGTCAGGGTGTGCCGCTTGTTGCAGGCAGATGCATGTTTGCTTACCAACAAACTAAACCTCCACTCTGCTTGCTATGCCTTTGCTGTAGATCACTTGTTAAATTATCACATTAATCATGCATATGAAGACCTCTGCTTTGCCTGGTGATTAAGAAGGGCAAGAAAAACATAATTAAAGGTGCTACAATCTGTTTTGTTTGTCCTGGGTACTGTTATTGTTTCCAGGGTTCACCCACAGGAAGGAAATTCACATTTAATTCTCTGGACCAAGAGGTGTCTGAATTTAGGAGGATCTTAGCCACATGGGAGCCATCTGTCTCTGCTTACCTTGAAAAACAAAATACAGTGCATCTTGCCCCATATCTGCTATCAAGAGCATTTGGAGGGAGTGGAAGGGAGTAAATAATGCTCTCCCAGGCTGGCTGTCGATCTAGGGCATAAGGTCATTCTCCAAGAGGAAGGTTGGCCAGCCGTTGCATTATATCTCAAGGAAATGCATGGTCATTGAGAGAGCTTTTGAATTCATGGCAGCTCAGTTTTTTTCACCTTTCTGTGGAGAACAACTCTAATTTGGGGTCCTTCTAAAACCTATGGTTGTGGAAATCATCTGGTCTGCCAGTACCCGCAAGAGAGTCATGCAGAACCCAGGGCTTGCAGACTTCTGTCTGCAGTTGTCATCCTTCTGACTACATCTTGTTTATGGTATTAGAAGGATGGAGGGGGAAAAAAGAAAAAAAAAGACAAAACCTGAAGAAGTGACTCTGTTGCAACAGATTTTGGGAATTAGAATAATAATTTGTTTTATACTAAGCTGTGGTGGTATAAACAAATACAGATCTGGATGTGATGAGGAAACTAATTAATCAACAGTTTATCAAACATATGTCTGAAATTAAAGTATGAAACAAGCAATTTTTATACAGCCCTCTGAGATTTGAGAACACGTCTTTATAAGCTGTTACAAAATCTTCCAGCAGTTTAAGGTATGTGAGTGAAACAGATTCATTGCTGCTAAGACTGGGGCAATGACAGGAGTATGTTTCAGACAAGGGATACCTTTAGCTGGGTTTGAATGTGTTTCCTTTCATAACAACTCTATTTTCAGTTTCTCCACCCTAGTCACATAGGCGTGAGTTTAACTCAAGCCTAGACTCTGTACACAGGATCTCCTCAGGCAGACTTGTGTTTGGGGTGCCTCAGAACACATTTGAAGCAGCCCAGGTTGCCCTCAGCCGTGATGGAGCCTGAACACACTGCACTCCAAAGGCCACGTGGGAATCGCGCGAGGTTGGGAAAGGCTCTCCGTGGGCCACCGCTCTCCCTGGGGGAGCAGAGCCCAGGAGGAATGGAGCTAAGCTGCAGCAATGCTTTGTTAGTCACCAGCTGTGCTAAGGGCCAGCACTGGGAAGAGGCAGGGACTCATTAGCCTTCCTGAGACCTTCTATGAGTTGGGAGGAGCGGCAACTGCTGTGGGCTTCTGGGAGCCCTTGCCTGTGAGGCTACAAAAGGGTTATTTATGCTCACATGACCTTTCCATATGAACCTGCTTTGTGGTCAGGTGCTGAAAGATGTTTCCCACAGTTGGCTATTTCTGGTGGGCACACCACTTCAGCAGTTTTTCTTGAAGGAGTGGAGTAGTGTCTTTTTTTTTGGTTGTTTTCAGGCTAAATAAAAAGGAATTTACATAAGCTTAACAAAACGGTTTCCTTATTAGAAGACATTACCAACACTACTTACATTTAGCACAGAGAGGCAAAATCAAGGGTGGCACCTCCTGAAGCAGAAGGAGGTAACCTGGTTCTGGAGGTTTTGGGCATCATCGTTTGTAGCCTGCTCTCTTTGGAGCTGAGCAATGCCACTCCTGTCTCTCCTCTGCTTGAATGACTTCCAGGGACACAGCAGTGCAGCTATTGTTGGCAGAGCAACACCTACTACTTTTTTAGAAAACACAAAGCAGGGCAGGTGAGCAGTATAGGGTGTTTCTTTTGCCCAAATAAAACACAAACTGCACTGTAATTTCTGCAGTGAAGGGTAGCACTGTATCTCCATGTGCAGCCATGGCTGTGATGAAGCTATGTTCTGGTCAGGCCCTCCTCAAGCCATACCCAGTAGATGTTGAAAAGGCTAATATCTCCCACCTGTGTTATATGGAAGAGATGAGATTTGTTTATTTTTGGAATGGAAAACAACCCCAGTTGTGGCAGAAGGCTGTGCAACTCGAACACAGAAAACAGGTTGCAACAATGTGCATGGCTGGTAAATAGATGTCTTTTTCATATTTAACAGATGTACCCCTTCAGCTTCAGATGTACAAACTCCAGACATGCACTCAAGTTGGTCTATGCACACCAATCAGGATATACCCTCTTTATAGGCAGTGCATTCAAAGGTGAACCACTTTTGGATCATATTGAAGAAGATGGGACAAGAATTAGGTTATTATTTCCTTGGATGTGTAGAGATATATTTAAAATTGCGCTGATCTTGTAATTGTGATGCTTGTTTTCAGCAACTCTGACTGAGAGGGGACACATGAAAATACATTTCAGGCAGCATCTTGTTTTACAAAGATTGAATGGCTACATTCCTACATGAAACACCGTGGCAGGTTCATTCCTGGTGAAATGAATAATTATCAGCACACCTCAAATAGGCCATTAACCACCTCTGACAAGGCTTGGCCAGAAAAATAAAACCTTTCCTTCTGATTATGGTCACAATAATGTCAGAATAATAATTACTTTTTCTACTCAACAAGTACACAGCATCGCATGTCAGTCATCTAAAAGGAATCATAATTTACCATTTCAACCCCCTCAATTGCCCAGGACTGCAGTATATGGCTGCTACAACCTGAACATGTCCATTTTCATTTAAGACTGTTTTGACTTCAATAGTACCCAGAGAGCTTACACAGAGCTGGGAGGATAAACATACTCCAAGATGTGGCCAAGGGCCAAGGAGCTGTTGTTTCAATGCTTCATGCTCTTGTTCTTTGACAGGGTCTTTAATAAAGCTGTGTCTCCCAGGATGGACTACAGTCTGTAAACTTCAAATGTTCACAGTAAGGGAATTAACTAGCATGAGAAAACCTGAGGGGACCTGACAGAAGTTTTTTCATTTTATTTTAATTTTTTCCTGTTTGGTTGGAAGGAAGATTTTCTGTAAAATATTCCTATATTAAACAAAAAGAATTAAAATTCTCCGCTGATGGGAATTATGGGATAATGTTGATGGGAATTTTTCCAAATATGACCACATGGGTTAAAAAAGTCTTCAGTCAATGTATCCTGTTTTCAACCATAATTACTCCTATCTATAGCATGTGTCACAAATACATTCTTTAAATAAAAATCAGAAAGAAGAAGAAGCTGCAAAATAATGAGTGGTATCCTTTTAAAATTCAGTAGAATGAGCATAATAACTGGCCATAGAAAGGGAGTAACCCAGAGTTTTCATTCTTATGAGTTTACAGAGAAGAATGAAAGGAAATGCTTGCACTTGCTGATGAAACTTAAGAGGATGTAGAAGTTAAATCCTCCAGCAAATTAAATACATTGCCAGAAATGCAGAGAATTCCCTTAGGACTTACCTACATCTTTCATCTGGAGTTGTCAAAGCACTTCTTAAGGCTTCAAGAACTGCTTTCATTCTGACATTTGGGGCAGTTACTCCTTAAACTTACCTTCTAGACATATTTTGACACAAAACATCACAGAAGTTAGGTCTTATAAAACTGGAGGTGGTGGTGTTCTTTTAATTAGACAAATGACAATATTCTACATAAAAAAGCAGTTGTCAGAAAAGTAAAATTTTATATGACCAAAACTATTCACAAATTTAAGATAAATTAAAAAAATTCTATTTGCACAAAGCTTTAATAATGATACACAGGGGACAATATAGCTGAGGAAACAGGTGCAGAAAATAATGATTATTCCATTGAATATCTTGAAAATGTGGAACAAGTTCAGACAATGAAAATCTACTTCTTAACGGAAAGCAGAACACAGATGAAATGGTCACATGATTCAAGCAGAGATAAAGGCAAAGCAGAGAGCTGAGTAGTGCATATTTAACACCTCTGACTTCAAACCCAAGTGCCTAATGCTGACAACTCAAGGGAATGGGTGTATATGCCATGATATGAGATACTGTAAGATGTGCAAGGTGCTTAACCTGTTTTTCTGATTAATGAGAAGAATTCATGAACCATTCACATGTTTTAACTCAAAGGGACACATAACTGTATGGCTGTCTGGTTTAATTACAGTGCAACATGTGATGGGGTCAAATAAATTATGCATGCAAAATAAAGACATAATACGCCTTGAATTTGATTTTTATCTGTCTGAGTTACAAATGATTTGAGAGTAACCATAGATCATGTCATTCATAAGAGGTGTTTGGAGAGACATGATAGCTGTGCTGTGGAAGCATAATTGCAGCAGTCTTCCTCTTCAAAAAATATTAAGGATTACTTCTGAAATTTCAGTTGGTAAACATAGATACATTTCAATAGGATATTTTTCCTCATGTATCACAGATTCTTGGACTGACAGGTTGAGAGGAGGTACTCGGAGTAATCCATTCTGACTTACAGGCAAAACTAAGGAAACGTGTCAGTACTTTTACCGGAAATGACAAAAAGCATGGAAGGTTGTACTGTATTTAGAGTAGGTTTGGAGGACAAGGAGAAATGTAGCACTATGAAAACAATGGTGTTACACATAATTTCTTGCTTTCCTATTCTGAAAGTTTATCAGGTGTACTTTCAGTGTTTTTGGGAGAATACCTGACAGGCAGAAGAGCAGGTACCTCCACTGTGGATTGAAGAGAGGTAGTGCCACTGGCAGAGGAGGGAGATGTGGAAGAGTTTGGGATGATTGACCTTCTGGAATTAAGCCAGCCTCATTCAGAGAAGAACTAGGGTGGTGAGATGACTGTGGGAGGAGAGGTATGTAAATATACAGCATGATCCAAAGGTACTACATATATTACGTCTTTACACCTAGAAATTTTTCCAATTTTGCATAATGGATACTCCTTGCAGTTTCTTCAGAAACAGTGGAACTTTCACCTCAGTGGGATTATTGTCTTAAAAATTAGTATTTTACATGGATTGCAGCAATAAACTATAACTAAAGAGCAACATTTTTCAAAGTAGCACAAGGGTTCAGGCCTTGGTGTTCCTGCAGAGGAATATATCAGGACTTTGTCGCTTCCTTCTGGGATGGAGTCCTGGGCTAAATAGGTCTCTGACACCCAAAATGAGATGCCGTTGCTAACACTAACAGTGGCAGGTGGAGGCACTTGAGCATCTGCCCTGAGCAAGCATGAGCAGCCTGAGCATGCCTTGCACAGAGTTGGGGCAGTACAGATGTGGACTGACTGCCAGCCCGGCACAGAGGTTAAGAAAAGGGAACAGGAGAACTTCCATAAAATTCACAAATGTTAATGGTAGGTCAGAAGCACAAGGGATAGTGGGAACAAACTGAAATGAAAGAGGCTCAGGCTTTCCATGAGGGCAGCCAAGCAAGGTCACAGATATACTGTGCATTCTTACACCAGAGTGTAGGGTTGGGTGTCCTCCTTCCAACCTGATTTATCCTGTGATAACAAATGTGGCCATCACAGGTTCATAGATGTTGCTAAAAAACCCCAGCAACAACAACAAATCCAACCTAAAACAAACAAACAAAAACCCCAAACAAAACCCAATAAAAAAAACCCCAAAACCATAGAAAGGCTTTTATTTAATACAGCAGTGCTCTCTTGAAAACTAGAAAGATGGTGGTGTGGGAGGCACAGACAAATACTTGTATAACAGCCGTTAGAGATGATATATGAAGGATAACCAAAGGAAGTTAAATTGCTCTCTCAGCAAGAGATCAGTGAAAACAGAAGGGATTTGGATGAAAAACAGGCTCTGAACTTGCATTGATTAGAACTTCACTAGTTTAGTCAAAACGAACTAATGTTAAAAAGTCACCTTGGTCAAGTGAAATGATTAAGTGGAAACATTTTTAAAGCAAGCAAAATGCTTCCTAAAAGGATATGACAGTCTGACAGAAAATAAGCATCTGGTAGCAGACTGAAGTGAGAGCAGCTACACAGAAGAAAGAAAAGAAATTGAATATTTTAGTTTGGTTTCAGTACAAGAGATCAATCACAGGGTTTGGGCTGATCTTGAAGCAACTTGTTCTACCATTGTATTAGAAGAGATGCTTAAGCACCCTATATTTTGAGCCTTACTGCTCTTACGACAACACTAGAAGAAAGGGAACTTAAGCTAACTTTTTAAAAACTCTTTGCAAACTTTAGTATTTGCTTGTTTTACTATGACAGACACAATTTTCAAAAAACAGAAATTTTCCCTAAATGAAACAGAAAATTAAATATGAGGTTTGCTCACTTGATTGAACTTGAGGGGCATCTTTTAAGTCAGATGTTGCCAGAGCATCACTGTACCTGTTGTCAGGATGGGATCCCATCCACCAAGGAGTGCGTGGACCTGGCAATGTAGACTGCAGTTCATAGAATTCTCCAGCACTGCTGGGGAAAATGGATGTGCTGAACATACCCTCATCCCTCCCAAAAGTTCTCGTGCTGTTAAGTGAAATGAGAGAAGTTTGCAAATGACAAAATATTTTGACTCGCTTGGCAATGTCAAACTTCATTTTGACATTTCTGAGGCATTTCTATGAAACTGAACCCTTTCATGAATAATTTGAAAGCGTGGATTTTTCATTTTAATTCTGGATGCAAACAAACACTGAAATATTGGAATTATCCATGCGGTGAAAACTGATTTTGGCCAACTCTATTCTGTAGTCAGTTTAGGCACTGAATGGATTTTAATGATACACAAACTTCCAGAAATATGTCAAATATTTTTTCTTTCTTACTTGTAGTTTGAGTATGGTCAAATAAATTAATTTCTTTAATCCTGGCCTGCAGTGACCCTGTGTAACATTGTCACCTTTTACTTTCCCCTGTGTAAACATATTAGATCTTGCTTAGTAGGAGCTGTGAAGCACAGTTGTTAGTAAAGTGTTGTTTTTAGACCTCAGATCATGATTTATGTAACATTAAGAGTAAAGTTTGCATATAGTCTGCCTTACCTGCTGCTAAGGCATTTAGATACTTACCCAGAGTGCAATATAAAATTCAGCCACCCTTCACTCTTCTTGATTTCAGCCCCTTTCCTAGAGTGACTTCTTCCTTTGCTGTCAGACCATACCTCCTTTGGAGGGAAGGAAGGAATCCTGAAAGAAAAGATCATGCTTAATGAGAGTTTTTCCTACCTATTAAACTTTTCTTTCTTCATTATCAGCATTAAAATCTCAGGCAGTACACATGCTGAAATGTTTCCTGTGTTGTCAGGAATATATATCCTTAGACACCCAGCCAGCAGTTTCTATAATGTTCACTGCACAGGAGGCCAGCGTGTGCTCAGGCTTAGTTTCCTTGGCATTAATAACAGTGTACAGACATGGTGATTCTTGGAAGTTCACATCAAGCTTGAAAATCATGTGTTTCTTGTGAGTTTGTATACAATGTCAGTGAACTCTGAAAATTGAAGCTGAGGATCTTGCTGTGAGTAATGACAAGCCTAAACATGATCAATAGCTGTGTTCCAAGGAGTCTGTGCACAGCTGGTAGCAAAATAGGCAATTTAATTTCCTCATATATCTGTTTAATTTTAAAACATGTTGTGCATACATTCAGATATCAGATTTTAAATTTGGTGATGCATGTAGTGATTACAGCTGATCTTCAGAGTAGAATCTCAGAAAAAGAATAGGTTATATGAATGTTATTCGAAAATTTAGCAATTACATCTCCTTTGTCTCCTGCAGTGGTAGAATTTAGATTGCTTGACATCTTCCAACAGATGTTATAAAGGAAGCCCTTGGTTGCTTGGCTCAGACCTTCTACAGCACAACAAAGGTCAGCAGAACATTCACATTTATTTTCAATAGGCTGCTCCGGATCTTGCCTCTATTGGTGAATAGCAGAAACATTTTTTTAAAACTATTCTAACATTGTGCAAGTATAAAAGTATACATAAAAGATCAGAATGAGAGTCAGGGGAAAGTTTTGATAAACTTTTCTATATTTTAGACTGTGTGGCTTTTTACATTTTCAACCTGTTCTCAAAATGTAAATGTAAACTTTAATGGAAAAAAATTACCTGAGCAGGAGATTGAATATAGGTCTTGGCAGAAAAACACAAAAAAATCCTGTGGATCTTGTTATAGAATGGTAAAAAAATGAAACCATCTCTTTTTGCAGAACAGCTCCAAGATTATGATAAGCTATGGCTGCATTGATTGTGCTCAATATAGTGGCTTAAACACAGTAGGATGTGCTGGTTTTTGCTTGTTTTTCTTTATTTAAGGTTAGTTGCTAATGGAAGGAGTCCCAAAGACAAGTGATAAGTTGACCAAAGGCAGGCCCATTCGCAAAGATCAATGGTCCAACAACACTCATCTATTATCTTGGACATGTGTGTGTGGTAATCAATGATCATCCATCTCTTTCCTGGAAGTCGATTAATCTTTTAAATTTTGTATGCTTGGTACCCTGGTGGAGAGCTTTTTATAATACCTGCACAAGCTTTACCTTTTGTATAAATGGAAAAAAGTACTAAATTATCTAATCTGTGTAAGATGTGGTTCTTCAAAGTCTAAAGGGAATAACTGTCTGAGTTGTGAAGTCAGCTCACGGCCATTTCTTCTTCATGTTTTTAGGCCACACCATTTTAAATGTTTTTACCTGTAATGATTTTTAAATCAGTGAAACAGCAAAATTTAAAACTGAGTTTATTGTTTATGAAACTGAGTAAATTAATCTTGTAGGGTGGCATAAAGAGATAATGCTGTCAGATGAGATTGGTGCAGTCTTGAACTTGCAGTAAGATCTGTTTTACCGAAGAAACTTTATCCACAATGTTTCTGAAATATGAGACAGAACTATGTTAAATGCATGTTCCTCTGAACATTTAACTTGGCAATAGAAATTACTATCCTTTTGGTAATGTTAGATCTCTGTCTTGATCAGATGAACCTAATCAAATAGCCTTCAAGACAGACCTTAAGCTGGGTGGAATAAATAAACCTGACAGTTTATAAGATATCTTGACAAGAGAGGAACAAGAGTTGTCCTTGGAATATTCCCCAGTGTGCAAAATACTTAGAGAAAGGCAGTCTCTTGCTGATAACAGAACCTATGCAGCCTTAATTGAAAGACTTCTCAGCTGGAAAAAAGTAGAAAATACCTAGTTAAATTATCATCTTGCATAAAGAGCTTTATTATCAGCAGGAATTCTAAAATTAGGAAAAAAACCCCTTTATTAATATTAGTCTTATTTTTATTATTTTCTCTCTGATATATTTTGTTCTGTTTTAGTGCATCAGGTTTATATAAGAACATGTCCCTGTTGGGTTTTTCTAGGTGCTTAATGCAGGGTAAAGAGGAATGGAATAAGATCTCCTATGTTGACAAGAAAAAAATTTGAAATCATAATTTAGTAAGTATTTTACATGTCTTTTATTCTTACAGTAATATATTATTCTGTTATTGTATACAGATTTTTATTTTTAAATTAAGGAAATTTTAAAAATTAAGGAAATTTATCCAGGTTTGACCATAGTTGTCTGAATTCTGTTGTAATAAAATAATGTAGCAAACAGGAAGCAAGAAAATTCATGTTGAAATTATGTGAACAGATATTTCCAGAAGAAGATTTTTTATTCAGGTGGCTTCTTGCTCTTGAAGAAGAAAACACTGGATCTTCTCTCTAGGTATATTGCCATTTCTTTAGTGTTTAACCTCAGATGTATCCCTGAGAGATTGGTATGATTGCAAAATGTAGACAGCAGGCTGATGCTATTCATCCAACAAATTTTTATCACTTTCTGAACTAAACTCTCACATAACTGAAGAGTAAGCTAATGCACAACTAAAAAAAAAAACCCAAAAAACCACCAAACCAAAAAACACACATAAAAAAAAAAGTCTCATATCTTGGTTAGTATCTCACAGGAAGACTGGCAAAACAAAGAACCCAAATGTTCCAGGTCTTGGTTCTGTTCCATAATAATTTTCACAGAAGACAAGTGTCACTATGCAACTGCCATTCAAGTTAAGTGGAGTCTGCATTTCGTTTTGACTCTGAGGTGTCGATGTGCTGATTAGTTTTCTGATACAGCTTGGTTGTCAACATTTAAAACATTTCTTGGAAGAAGAAAAATAATTTTGAACAGAAGGCATTCTGTTATACCTATATTTATACATATTTCCCTGCACCCTCAAAACCTAGTTCTAAAGCGGTATTGGAAGAGCTGTCACCATCAGCTTGGAAACAGGTCCATTGACAGCATGTATCAATCAGGCGTCTCTCACAAGTATATAGGTTCTTTTTTTCTTTTTCTTTTTTTTTTTAGATTTTATTTTAACATGTTTGAATAGTTTCATGCTTTCCCTGAAAAAGAAAAAAAAACAGACTAAATTCAGCTTGGACATTTTGGAGGGTGGTATCTCTCATTAAACAGAGTAACAGCCTTTTTTTTTTTAATTGCAGCTGATTTAAGTAATAAATTTGTAATCAGGGTGCTTGCAGGAGAGGGTGAAGTTCTGTGCTCCACGGGTTGCTTCAATTTCATGTGAAAAATCATTGATGGTTAACCTCTCTGCGTGGTATCTACTTGTCAAGGCACTTTTTCTGTCCCCTTTTTTGCCACAGGATAGGAAATGCCTTCTTTCCAGAACAGTTGGTAGCTTTAATATTCTCTTGAGAGAGATGTAGCTGCGAATTCCTTTAGGCTGAGGAGAACAGTCAAAGTGGCTCTTCTGCATTTTTGAACCGTGATTTATTTATGTAAAAGGGTGAGGCCGTGTCCTACAGTAGCTGCGCTCCCCAAGAGAGAAAATAAAAGGCAAGCTGGTTTTTTTTTTTTTTCTGGGAAGGAAGACTTTGGAGAGAGCAGGGTGTCCTCTGTTTGCACTGCACAGGGCAGGTGGCACCTGGCAAAGCATCCTGTGTCACACAAGTGCCTGCCCACATCAGCCCAGTTCTGGGATGCCTGGGGGACATCCTCAAGTACCTGCCTCAGCACTGCAATTTCTGTTCCAGAACTTCGACCCCTCAAGCTCATTATTTCATCATGGCACGCTGAAACCTGTTTTGGAATAGGGCTTTTTTTCAATCAATACCTGTGGATACAAGGCCTGACCTCAGATCAGGACCAGCAAATACTGGTTGAAAGTTTTTTGCTTCTGGATAAGAAAAATGAAGCTATTTCCCTGTGTTAGAATGACATACAGAAGAAAGATACATAAAGATAGAACCTTTCTTGCTAAAATATCCAAACTTTTTCCATGGATATTGTACTGACTGAAAGTGGTATGAGGTCTTTTATGAGTGAAGTTCATGTTCTGTGTATTTTCCAGGGATATCATTAACATAAGTTACTTCTGATTTTATTATTGTTTGTTGTTATAAGTAGCACCTAAAATGTCCTGCAGAAAGAGGATTAAAGGAAATATATATTTTTTCCTTTCTAATTTGACTATAGTCTCTTGGCAGTGCTTTGTGCATGGTCAGATTTAGTTTTTGCTACAAAGTCAATTACTTGGTCTCTCTTTTTATGTACTGGTCTTTCAAAAAGCAATAGGAGACAGACAAGGATTTTAAAATGTGATTGTAAACCCAGAGAAATTGTCAAGGGAACTCAGCAACAGGAAAACTTCCACAACTACTTTTAACTTCCTCTTTAAATCAGACTTTTTTTAAACTTCATGGCATATGTGGGCCGATCCTTGCCCAAGGCACCTTTCTGTGGCTTGTGGGGACTCACTGTCTTAATTTCCTATACAGCTTCTTTCAAAGATGATTGGACCTATACATGAATATTTATATGACTTCAAACACACACTCTGTCAAGTCATGGGGCTCAATTTACTTCCAGAGCAGACATTATCTCTCCCTGCCAGATGATTCTGGTGGCTTTTTTGGAAATGTCCCTCAGATAAGGTAAACTGTGAAAGTGTGAGTGAAATTAGGCAACTTCATTGTGTTCCAGGGTGTCCTCCTTCTATGGTGGCTGTTCTCAAAGAAATGTTTAAGGCCCATGTGGATTCAACCATCTATGCTACTCTTTGGGATGACAGGTCACACAGAAACGAAGTCACAGTTGGAAATCACTTGAAGTGCTGTGCTAGGGGGTTAAATTCCTTCTCTTCAGGTCAGGAGCTCTGTGAGATGAGATGCTCCACTCAGAATCAGGAATCCCAAACCATTGTCCCATAAGGTTCTCGCAATGAAGTGATAGTGCCACCCTGAACAAGGGTCTTCCAGCTACCCTCACTGAGGTGACAAGGAGGAATCCTCCTAGAACAATGCAGGGGGAAGGATCTAGTTCTTTCTGACTGGAAAACAAGATGCACTTACCCTGCTCAAGGATCCCAGGAGATGGAGAAGTTCATTACCCTACTCTCTTTACCACCCCCTCCCCTTCTGTGAAGGACAACATCCTTCAGCCCCGCAGAGTGCCAGGCAAAAGACAAGCATTAGCACACAGCAAGCCTCCTCCACCTCCAAAGTGGACAGTCCCTTGGATACAGTACTCCTTTAAGAGTTTTGCTAAATCTGCACGTGAGCTCAATCTGCCCATGGAAGAATTTCCATTTGTGCAGATGGTATCATTTGGCAGATCACTCCGATGTTGGCAGCATCACAGGGGTCATATTTGTGCACAGATGGACTGTTCTTCATCTGTTTCTGTATTGTAATGGACCCAAATAGGTTTTCCCACAATAGTACATATGCGCATTACAACTCTCCTTGTTCCCTCTCAGACAACTTATTTAGCGAGAGCACACGAAAATTTCTCTCTCTGTCTCCTTCTCTTTGTTCATGTATCAAGTCCTCTTTGTTTTGGGGATGCAGGGTGAAGACTCAGGAGAGCTATCAAGAATCTCTGCATTCCTGAGCCATAAAATCTGGTGGCATCACCAAGATGATATTCAGAGCACTGCTGTGAGTTTCGGGTGTACTCATGCATAGATTTCTTTTCATGGTAAATATTTTTTGCACAATACATTTATTTACCACAACTCCCTCATAAAGCAAGAGCCCTTACAGCTGACATGTGAATGTACAATTGGAGGGATTGAAGAGGCTGGGGAATTGTTAATTCAAACCTGGAGATTTTGAATCCAGAGCAATGATTTGACTCTAGCAGTAATGCCCAAAAGCTGTTACCATTTGACAGCTGTTTAGAAAATTATGTTAAATGAACTCATTTTTTAGTGATGAGATTTTTTTTTTTGAAGCATCTATTGTCACTCCCACTTGCAATCTCAGTGTGGCAGTAATGAACTGACGGTATAGTTTTCAGGAGCTGCCCTGCCAGTAGTGGTTTATGACACAGCAAAAGGACATTTTGGAAAATTTGCACTTGCTTCTATTTTACTTTACACAATCACTTGCTTTGTTAATAGAAACCTTTATCCCTGTATGCCTTACATTTGATTAATGATGAGCCTGTCATCTTGTGATGAAACTTAGACATTTTCAGTCCACATGTTGATAGCAACTTTGCCTTTTCCTTCTCACTTGCTAATCTAATCAATTTCGTCTAAACTTCTCAGATGTCACAAGTAGCGCAAGTGTTTCGGTAGGGGCATTGTTTGCTGTATATAGCCATGAAAGAAGTTTTCACTGTGTGTAAATTAGATCAAAATAGCTAGGGAGCTGGGACAGTGAATTTTTGGCATTTATATACCCAGAATACAGTATTACTGTATTACTCCTAAATACAATATCTCAGTAACATCATTTTTATGGACATGTTAGACAACATATAGGATACCCTTTTTTTTTTCCCTCAAAAAGAGTACTGTTTGAAAGAAAAGTAGTTGCTTGTAATGCAAATATTACTGAAAAGGCAATTCTCCTACAACTGCTTCAACTGCTTATTTACTGATTTATTTTTAACCTTTTGACAGTCTAATAAAAAGTAAAGGCATGAAGTGGGTACCAGATGAAGCATGTTGAATCAAATTAGGGAGAATGTGTGAGCTAAATTCCAGTAACAACTGTTAAATCGCTTCTTGACTATACTGGTTAACAGGAAGAGTAAAATTGCAGACCACAGCTAAGTACAGGTTACTTGGATAGTATATTAAAAAAAAAAAAAAAAAAAAAAAAAAAAAAAAGAAACAGAAAATAGAAACCCCAAACTTTAATTTCATATCCATCTTGTAAGTCTTCGTAATCAGTCCCTAATTACCTGCTTGTTAATGCATTTCTGGTTACTCTGACACCTTAGAAATTTTTCTATGCATAGGTTTCTTGCCCAAGGCTCTGGAAAATTATACATGCTGCTATACATGCTTGGATACAGCTGGTTTCTGTTTTGGGGTCATTTTCTTTTTCCATCACAGTTAGTGAACATGTCTGCACAAATAGCTGCACTGAATTTTGCTTTTTCAGTATGATTCTGGAGCTTGAAAAGCAGTTTAAACCAGAATGTTCCTAGCAGAATTGCAGCTTTAGGAAGCAAAATAAAAAAGGAATGCAAAGTAGTGTAGTTCTGTGGCATGTCATCATATGATAACATATGGAAAGAGAGATAAGAGCAAAAGATAAAATTCTTGTGGTGCTGGAGGCTTTGGCTTGTTTTGAGAGCAGTAAGTATTTTCTTCTTGAAAAAGGGACAAATCTTTCCTTCTGATTTCGAAAGGCACAGGACACTTGTCTGGAAGGTTTGACCTCTCCTCAGGTCCATCTGATGCAATGCGGCAGAGATTTCAGTCAGCACATTGCTGACTGCTTTCCCCAAATTAGTCTCTAACGGTCAAACTTCTTTTCCAGAGTCTAAGGAGGTGTAAGAAGTTTGTGAAGCCACAAAGGAGAGGACTTTCCCAAAGACACTTGTTACAACCTGTAGTGGTACAGGTTCGAGCCAACAAGAGAGCTGACACCAAGGCCTCTCACAGACTTCCCATTTAATGAATATATTTGCAGGAGATGGATTCTAGAGAAGACTTTATTTTCTCCCTTCATTCCCCAAATGTTAAAATAACAGTAGTAGACACTAGTAACTGTGAATTCTGAGGGCAGCCTTGCTGGTTTGGGTTCATAGCCTTGCTCACACTTTGGTTTCATAAGAATCAGGTGACACCACTTTTTTGTCTCCAGCTTCTCGTCTATTGCCAATGTTACACCAGGCAGGGGACGGATGGGCTCTGAAAGGCAGTGGGAGAGAAACCTCCTCCTTTACAGTGGCAGTAGGAGATAGGAAAGCCAGTCAGAACATGAAAAAAGACCACTTTTTTGTTTCTACAGTCTTTGTGAAAGTGAAGGTAATCATGTGCCTAAATTTTGCCAATATGAGTTATTTTGTGAAAGGCTCCAAAATGGAATACAGGCCTGAATAATAACTGACTTTATACACACTAAGGTAAAGCCAAATCAAAGTAAACAAGAAGTGATCCCATGGTTTTTATGTTGCAAAAGTCTGACATGTTCTGATAGGCGCCTAAGACAAGGATTTTAGTCAGCTGTGGATAGTTATATTTTAGAGAGGGGGGAGAGAGGGGAAAAAATTGGAAGACAAATGTAACTAGCATTATAATGGTGAGATTTGTCAGAATTTCCATTATCAGTGTCTGTTTACAGGTTGTAAATATTCCCTCTGGGCTAAGACTTAAAATTCAAGGTCACACACAGGAAATTATATTTATCTTTGCTAAATTAAAACATTGGTTCAACAGCTTTAAAAAAACTGCATTCACAAGAAAATCTTCCAAAGAGCAAGAAGTTCAGATGCTTCTGACTTCTTTTTCTTTTTTTTTTTCGATCTACATTTTCTTTCTGCTTGATAAACATGGCATATGCTGGATATGCCTTGACCTGTTACTCTGACATTAGGAGTAGAGATATATTGAAAAGTAATGTACTGAAATCTTTCACCTATGAATGCACCTTTTCTTGATGACATTTTCTGTTATTTTGCTTGTCAAGTTCCAGAGTGTTCAGTGTTTCTTCTTTATATTTAAGAGGATTTTGCTACAAATAAATCTTATCACTATTCAGAGTAAGTATTTGGTTCATATTACCATTACTTTTCCTACAGAATAATAAATATATTTTTAAAATTCTCTATTTTTGAAGGTAGTATAGCAATTAATATGCACATAAAGATTCCTTATGTGCATGCAAATGGTCAGGATGAAGAAGAACGTGAGGATATGCAAAATGTTATGCAACTTTCAATCACAGATATATATATTTATTATAATATCTTCTAACATTTTTTTGACTTCTGATAGCATGTCCCAAGTATTTTTGTGATTTGGAATATAATTTCTGATTTAGATTATTAAGGAATAGAAAATTTTATAGGCTTCAGTTTTTTTCCTTCTAATTCCTAGTTGAGCATGAAATAATTCATCTGTATGGGGCCAGTCAAACTGTCTGTGAATAATTTTCTGTTAAATAGCATTCTGGCAAAGAGTTTTTCATTTCCAGGAATATTTTAACTGGTGTTTACTGGAGCTAATTGAATACTGTCCATTTACTATATTGACACATTTTGATGCTGTGACTGAATACATTATTCTATAAATCATCTCTGTAATATTAGACCAGCCACAGTTTTTGCTCAGAGTAATAGACCTGATGTGAATTCACTTATGTTGGAGCTGTGTGTGGTTTGACAAAACCTTTTCTTCGACCTCTTCTGTTCAGAATAATAGACATTAGGCTGTTGATCAAAACAGATTCTTTGGTTTGTGATTTTGCTCCCCTTATTCCATGTGTTTAAGAAAAAGATCCTCTCTTATAGGTCTCTAAACTCTAGTTCTGGGTAAATACTAGAGCTTTCTTCTTTGGAACGGGGGGTAGAGACACCAGTGCCTGATACAACTCTTCCTCTTCATTGGAAATATTCCCTGCTAGGAGTGGATGAATTAGGCCATGAATCAGAGGGCCGTCAAGATCCCAGACACAGCTTATCGCAGTGGAGACTAAGAATGATGCAACAGAAGTCACTTTAGAAGGCAAAGTCCAGACTTAAGGCAGGGGCTGTGAAATGATTGTCACTTTCCATGGGTGTAATCAGTATGTGTGGTCCAAATGCTACGTCCCCCAAGTCTCTTTGGGGGCTGGGACACTTTTCAACATCTGCACCAGAAGTGGCCTTAGTACAAGAACAACACCAACATCACCACCACCACCACCACCACCAAAAAAATAGAACTGAGAGTAAACAGGAATTTGAAGAGTTTGGGTAACTCCTATAATATTTAATGTGGTGGATTCTGCTCTCATTCTTTAATGTGAAATGAAGGAAGTGGCTAAAGAACACGCTAAAATTAGGCGCCACATAGCCAAGTACTGGATATTAATGAGGCCCTTCATCTCTTGAAGGCAGTTCAGAGATGCCACCTTCCCAGTGGTTCAACGATAATCATTGCCTTTAAGATCTCTTTAGGCCATGGAGCTGTGGTGTCTCCTACCTTCAGCAGCTGGCTGGTTTTTGCCAAGATGTTATTTCCTCAGCTCTGGCTGTAGGTGAAAAACATTAAAATGTTCCTAAAGTTTCAAGTGTTGTAGTTTTAATAGTATACTTTTTATGGCTTTTGTTTTAATATCTGTTCATGGTCTCTCATAGATGCTGACCTACCTGAGCTATCATTAAAGCATCATCCAGCTTTCATACAGCTTATACAACAATACCTAATTTAAAATTAACGCAAATTTGAGTTGGAAACCCTACAATACATTTATATATTTGCCAGGAGATGGAAAAGATGTGCCAGGTACAGGCATGCAATTTATAAGCCTTAGTTGTGAGGTTAATTGTTTTTGTGTTCATGTTATAAGCAATATTGAGTGGGAAAGGCTCCTTAAAGACAGTTTTGTTCCCTCAAGCTTCTGCTCTGAACTGCTGTTCAGAGAAGACTATTTCTCTATAGAGGCTGTCTACAGAGACTAGAGAATTAGCACTGGGGTAAAGGTGGATTATTGAATTTGGGAGATACCGTCCTGCCCCCATGAGGTCTGTAAGAATCCATCATGGTGCAAAGGCAAGGGCCCATCACAGAACAGTGGGTATCAGTCATAGTGCAAACTAAACTCAAATTTCTTAAATATGAAAGTCATGGTCTACAGAGGGTGACTATTCAAATATTACTAGAACTTTTAATGGAAAGACAAGGAAAAGTTCATATGCCTTATTTTTCTTTAAATAGTTCTAGGTAACTTACCTCGAAATTTATGCTATTAGTGCTGTTAACTTGCCATACATACTTCAAAACAAGTACTATGGAGAAACAAAGATATATGCAAATGAGTTATTAAAGAGCAGAACGAAATTGTTTCAGAATTGCATGACAAAAATGGTGTGACGGAACAAAGGTCAGCTTGAGTTACATCAGACCTTCAGGTTCTTGTTCCAATTCAAAATCCATTTCAAACAAAACTAAATGAAATCATGCTGAGAGAAAGGCCACAGTAACATTTCAACACTCCACTGTACTGAAACTCCATAAAATATTATCTGATCTTTGATATCGCAGAAAATATTCAGTTAGGCTATTTGGGTATTTTAGTAATATTCAATATTTCAAATTAGTGGACTATAATAAGGAAAATCAGTTCCATTTAATTAAAAATTGTTCAGGCTAAGTCAACATTTCATATTTTCAAGGCAGTTCTTTGCAAAACTAATTAAAATCTCTAGGGATCTTTTAGTGCACTGTGGATTTAAGTGTTTTCTTTTTCATTCAACTTTCTCCCTTCTTAAAAGTGAAAGAATTATATTTTCTCTTTTTTCCCCCTTTTCTGTAACAGATCTGTCTTTGGCTGTTTGTGTGGATGCCATGCAAAGACCTCTCAGTGTAGACCTACAAGGTAAGGAAATGCAGTGTTTTTTTCAGCAACAAACTTCTAAAAGGGTATTAGGGGAATTCAGGTGAAATGAAATACTACAGAAAAATCCACTTCAAAGCTCCCATTGAATTCCTCTAAGGCCAAGATTTCATACTTATGCCAGGTTATGTCCTTGGCCTGATCAATGTTGAAATGAAGCTTAGTTTGCAAAGCTCTTTTACTGTTCAAACGTCCTCTGAAACTTTTGATATATTTAATAAGAAATGCGAGTATGAGTAACACAAAGTTCAGAAAAAACCAGCAAACTATCATATTCTCTCCAGCAGCCAAAATTGCATTGTGTGTGGGCTTTTAAAAAATTGTTATACGCACACAGGCAAATTGGCCCAGTGAATATACTGCAGACCTGCTAATGATGAATATCTTAGCCCAGGCTCAAATCCTGCTGTAAAGAATGAAGAATTAGTGTACGCAGTGACTGGAATGGTAATTCTCCCGTGCAGAAGGCAGCAGCTTTTGGCCAAGTATTATTAGGTAATATCAAAGCAAAGGGAAAACTATGTGGTTGCAATAGCCCACCATGGCCACCTGGTCCCCATGGTTTTATTGGAATAGCCTCACTCACACCTTCCTCAGAGAGAAAAGGTCAATGTGGATCAGAGAAACATTTCTTTTCCTTCTAGCATCTTAATTAAAGAGCCAGTCACTTCCACAGCTCATTTTCAGATAAACAGGTTATCTTCCGTGATTCATAATACAATGTTTCTGGGAAATCCAGAAATTCAATTTTAAAGATAATAATAGAGTGCTCTGTAGATACACTAATACAGGGGACTCATTATCCACATGATTATAAGTGTGGTAGGAGAAACTGTCAAAGGACAATCACTTAGATCAAGAAAACCTGAGGAAAGGAATTTTATAAGTAGTAAAACCTGGAAAGATTTGAGCTAGTCTTTTGCTTTCCTACTTCCCCCTTGTTATTAATAAACTCACACCTCAGAAGAGACAGTTTAGGCTTTGCTACAACAAGAACTATGTTTCTGAGCAGTCCAGTGAGGACACCTGTTTATGATCTTAAAAACAGCCTTGGGAGATGAATCACTAGTTAGTCATCTTATGTACACAGTCACAGCTCCAGAACTGAGGAGTAATAATGCCAGTTGTGAACCTGGACCACTGATTATGAAGAGTTTTACGTGGAAAAAGTAGGTAATCAATGAATGAAAGAATAATATTATACAATAAATAAATGTTTTTAAAAAAAGGAAGAAAAGTTGGAATGGATATAGCTAACAGAAGTAATTTTGTGCTTTTATAATGACAGTCTCTACCATTGCCTTTTTTTCCTCATAAGCTTTTTCCAGACAGGCTTGTAACATTTGTATGTCTGATTTGATACACAGACATCTGAATTTGATACACAGACATTGCTGTACTGACACTGACAGTGAAACTGTGGAACAGTAAACACACAAGCCTGGCAGAAAATATGTTGGTGTGTGGAATTAAGTATGTGGTCCCAGAAGTTCCAGGTGAGGAAAGTTCAACTCTTCTCTGCTGAGTCAAATTAAGAGGGCAGGGCAGCATATGAAAGCTATGAAGGAAGAGGAAGCTGGAAGACCTGGTGGGATGGCTGAGGGAGGTCTAGTGGAAGGGCTGAGGGAATGATAGAGGTGTTTTCCTCCTGGGTGAGGCCAGGGAAAGGAGCTGAGGGATTCACCAGCTGACTTCTCTGAACAGGGATGGGAACTTGGACTAAGCAACAGAAGCTGAAGCCAGAGAGATAAACAATTGTCTTAACTCCTCAACTCTCTAAGTGAGATCTTGCGAACAAAGAGACAAGTGGAAATGCAGGCGAAGTGATGTTTAGGTGGGGTGGTAGACTGTAGTCTGAGAAGTTGGAGCTGTTGGTGGAAAGTGCTTTTGCTTAGTGCTCTGCCTGACTGTGTGACCACAGTGCCCGAGGCCAGAGCCCTGGAACTGGGAAGGTGACAGAGCCGCTGGAGTTTTTGAACTGGGCCCGACTTGCTTTATGTGAGGGTATGTATGAAGTGAATGCTCTGTGGGTTTTCCTGAGCAAAGTGTTTATGATGTGCTTGCAAAGAGTTGAATGTTGTGGCTGGGTTGTACTTTCCAGTTCTAATACCCCTTTGGGATTCTGAAGAGTTATATATGTGCTTTTATATATATATAGCATATATACAGACACACAGAGACATATATATGTATATATATATATATATAAATATAAATCCTGTGATACTGTGTAAAGAAAAAAAGAAAAAATTTCTTAGTAGGTTGTTAATAGATATGACACATCTCAAAGAGGATAGGTGGCTCTGCAAAAGACATTTAGCCAGGTCCTGGGGAAGTTATACGTAATAGTTTTGGGGAAACCTTAGCAAACTAAGAATGGGCAGTTTCAGAAAAGTTATCAACTTTGTAATGAAGTTATTATTGTGGCTTCATCAGTCAATGAAGCATATTCTCTCAGGAAACACTGAGGTTTATTCTTTTCTCAATTACCTCATTATTTATATTTATGCTAAAATCCACCCTCTGTGTTCCCCATAGTCATCTTCTGCTTAGTTATGGACCAGCCCTGACCAAAATGGAGTCCCTGCCCCAAAAAGGTCATAGGCTAATTATAAACAGTGATAAATGTGTTTACTTCTGCATGTCCCTCTGTTAAAAGTGAAGAAATGAGTGTGTTCAGCACCTGCGGCAGCTGCTGGAGGTCAGCAAAAGTCTTTTTGTAGGTTTTACAGTGAAGCAGGGATCTGTATAGGTCTTGCAAGCATCAGGGTCTGCTATTCCCTCACCCTCAACTATTAAAAAAAAAGGTTTAAAAAATTGTTCTGACACAAGAACTATAAGTAATAAGTATAGGCAAAAAGCCATTAACATATCCTACCTATCTTAAAGAAGAGATACTTTTCAGTAAGCATGTTCACTTTATCTTGCTAGTATAATCCCAAAGGCTTCTGCCTGGTTTTTGGACTTTTTCTAATGCATGCCCAGTGCCTCTAGGTAAAGCCAGTAATGCCAGCAGCTCTCTGCGTGTGCAATAGGGTATGTGCAGCATATCTGTTTGGAGAATGAGGACCTAACATCAGCAAGAGAAGGACACCTTTGCAAGGAAATGAGGATGAGGAAGGTGAAAGGTTAAATTTTACATCAGATTTTATCATATATTTTAAAACCCTGCCTAAGGAAATGAGGAAATAATGCTAAATCCTATGATGACTTTTCTTTTGCAGTGGAGATGAGACTGGTTGAACGGGAAACCCCCTTCTGCACTTAGCAGAAATTCCCAAAGGGTACTCAAGACTCTCCTCTGGCAGAAGGGAAGAGCAATGAACAGTTGAATTTGATATTGACCTGACAAAAGCTACAGGAACTAGGAGGGAGGTAGGTCTTGTCCAGCATGTGAGCACAGACTTTGGCCCTCACCCCTGCTGTGAGTGTAAGGCACGAGGAAGAGTAAGTTCATCAGCAGATCATGAGCTGAGTTAGAGGATGTTAGCAAGGTGATCTTTATAGCTAATTACATGAGACTGCAGCCCTCACGGCATAACAGAGTGTCATAAATGGTCTCTGGATCTCTCCTGTCATTGTTCTGCTTTGTTGCATGAACTGCATCAGTGCTTGGGTGTTAGCGGGTAGCATTGCTGAGGGTTGCAATATTGTTTGAGCAAACAGCTTGAAAGGTGACAGTCTGGAGGTTTTCTTGCTTGTTTTCCTATGGTCTGACATCTCCTTGGGCTGATGTCTCCCAATACTGTAGGCCTGAATCACCTCATATATCTGAAGCATTTTTGCTCCCCTTCCTTGCAGCTCCTTCTTGCTATGGTTTCGTCCACGCTATATGATTTGGAAATGCTTGCTTTTAATAGAAGTCACACAGCACAAATAAATAACACACATGAAAGTGTGTAACTGTGCATTGGAGTGTTTAATATTCTTCAGCCTGCTGCTGAGAGGCAAGCCAGTCGGAATATATCAAAACCAAACACAGCACTGGCAAGATTAAACAGCAGTGGATTTGCACATGTAATAAACCTGCTACATTGAGTTTAATCCATGTGTAATTGGGAATAGATAAGGCTGGAATTGAATGACTGCACAGGATCTGCCTCAGATGGAGGAGGGGAGAGGGGGAGCAGCTCAGAGCAGGGAGGCAAGAAGGCTCTGCAGCCTCTGGTTTGTCATGCAGATGCCAGAAAAGGGGTGGGTTTATGCTGTTTAATTGTGAAGGACATTAGAAAGGTGGTATGATGTTGATGAGCTACAAGTACAGTAAAGGGCTTGGCTATTGGAGAACTTCAAGCGTCAACAGGTTGTTTTCCTCCCTGGGCTATGGGAGGGACAGTTCTTACTGGGCTTAGTGTCAAGAAATGTTGCTGATTGTTTTCAGACTGTCCTTATCTGCCCAGTCCTACTTTAATACAGTAAAATCAAACAGAGAGAATAAAATAGCTGCTACTCTATTGTTCTGCCTCTTCCCCATTATCTCTGTTTTTCAATTTAGAAAGGAAAGGCTTGCGAACAATCCAAACTCCTCCCTTCCCACTTCAAAAATCATAGTACCTTGGCCAGTCAGTGTCTGTGTTGGCTTTAGCTCTGTTCCCTGATAACTGCTTGTAAAGGAATGTGGTGTTTGCCTCTCTTTCAGCTTTCTTCACAAATCTGTTGGTATTTGTATAACTTTTCATGTGTTTTGAAATACATGAGAAAATGTATATACAACATTAAAAATATTTTTTTCATTCTATGGGATGCAATTTTTTTAGTTTCTCTCTCCTTGTCCCTCCACAGCCCTAAATGTCTGATACCTTTTCTGTCTTTGTCCTTTCTCTTCTGTGATTTCCTATGCAATTACCACCAGCACACAGCAGCTCAAGAGAGGCATTAAATGCATGCACAGCCAACCTTTTTCACTTATACTTGATAGACCCAGTAGGTTTGTGAGAATATTTTTAGGCAGTAATGGAAAGGTTTAACAGATCCTTTAATATGTTTAGCTGAAGTCCAGCTAAACAGCCCACCCTAATTTTCATCCATTACAGAAGCTGGAGGAACAAAGGACCAACATTTACCACACAGAATTTTGTTTTCCTAAGTTTTTGTTTCTTTTGATTCAATTAATACAGCCCACTTTTATGTGAAGATTAGATTTTGCCATGATTTTACATGACTCCACAGCGTGCTAATGTGGAGTTGGGACACTTGTTCTAACTTTTAGCAGACACCAAATGAAAATGCCAAAAATGCAGTAATTCATTAGTTGGCAAAGCGGGAGTCAGACTTGCTTTTCATCTCCTGGATGTTCCAGGTCTGCCTGAACTGGCACAGGGAAATCTGCAGTTGCCTTGACCAAATGCAGATGTAGAGGATTTTCTTAGTAGTTTGATTATACATGTGCATTCCTATGTGACGTTTTCTCTGGAAAAGCGTTCCTAGCTTGAGCTGTCTGAATCCAAAAACAGTGTTTCTGTCAGCCCCTACTCAGCTACTGCTCGCTTGTGTAGGTACTGTTGACTTATTCCATTTTGGTTTACAGAGGCACCCCTCATGCATGAGGTTGTGTCTCTCTGAATGCAGTGAATTACCTCAGTCCAGACCAGGACTAAGCTGTTCACTGTCCTCGCGGTGAGATTCATTAAGGGTGAGAAGGCAAAGTGATTTCTCTGCCTGTGTCTCCTTGGATGTGTACCAATCAAGTAGGTGTTCCTCGAGGTTGCTCAACAGGCAGTGAGAGAACCAAGCATCTTGGAAATGTACTTGGGACCAGTTCTTGCTCTCAACCTGTAGTTTCCAGCAGCGCAGCTTTAGGCCCCTTACCTTACTTCTGTAGTGGCCAAGCTGGTAGGAAAGTTTCAGGATGGTGAGGGTGGATGGATGCTCTCCTGACTGACCCTCAAGTTGGACAGCTGGATTGCAAGGACCATACAAAACATTTGAAGTTCTGTTGCACAATTTTTTGCCTGAAAGTATGGGGTAAAGTTTTTAAAAGCTACTCTTCTCTAATGGTCTATGTGTTTGCTAAAGGTTTGAGTTTGAGAATTGTTCAATAATTTTGCAAATGGCTTGCGCTTAGTAACAATTACAATACAATGTAATCCAAAGCCCCTGGATATGGCATTTTATGCCTCTTGCTTTATTATTTTTATTATTTCAGGATTATATAATTTGCATGTTTTAATTTGAGTGATGTCGGCTATATGCTTTTGCCACAGGACTCAAATGAGAAGCTTAATAAATGAATATGGGATTTACATGACTAAATTTGTTTCTTACCTCAGAGCTGTTAGCTTCTCCCTGTACCCATTTAGTCTGAATTTCTTACTCCTTATTTGTTTGTATTGCATACCACTCTTATCAGGTGTCCATGTTACAGCATGATGGTGATTTGTGGGTGCTGGTAATCATGTGGGTATTGTGGGTGAACTGGATGGCAGGGTAACTAAAAATTAAAGGATGGTTTTGAGCAGAGAATGGTTTAGAAGAAAGTAATTGCAAATGCACCATCTCTGGGGTTTGGGGAGAACAAAACAGAGTCAGCTTTCCACACAAGGCTGTGTCTCCCTAATGCTTGTGCTCGGAAGTACATAGTGAGCCTAAGTATTTCTCGTCTCTATCTCTATGTAGATTTGTGAAGGGAAATGGAAGGTCGGTCCCAAGGCTCCTGATTTGACTGGTGCTGTGATCACAACATCTACTTATGTAGCACGGTCCATTACTTAGTATTAAATTCTGTGTTGCTATTTCTGCTCTAGGCACTACACTCGATCAAATGTTTGTTGAATGGTTAATAGGGTAACTGCAATAGAAAGGGCTGGCTCAAGGGAGAGAAAATTATTATGAAACCTGATTTTGGTTTATAGTGGATTTTTTTTCACTCTAATATACCAGTTATGGTCTAATTCTTTCAAGTTTATAAGACCACATAACTCTAGCCCCAAAATAGCTACTTTGTATTTGGATTTATACCTACATCACTTCTTTAACCCTGTAAGCATCTGTTGTATTGTCTCTGACAAAACAGTGTTCTTAACCAATACAGCCTGGGAAAGGTGGGTTACCAAACAAGATAGATTGATGGACTGATACAGCTGGACAGTTCCTATTTAATTGCTTGGGTTTTTAATTCTGGGTTTCTTTTTTCATCTCTTACTTCAATTACAATACTGTAAACAGCATTTAGGTGCTCCTGATCAAGTTTCCTCACCTTCCAGCGTAACTTTGAAATTCTAGAAAGTAAATTGTCTGCACTATTTTAAAGCTTCCCCTGTTTCTTGAGTAAGAGAGTCCCTGTGTGTCCGTTCAACAGTGAAGGAAGCTGACAAGTTCTCAGTCTAAAGCTTAACTTCCTTACCAGCTCCTTTGTGGAACTGTCTTAGAAATGGGATTCATGGGGAAAAATGGGTAGGTGTGACTACAGGAAATTACATATAGTCATTATTTATTTTCACTTCTTTTGTTTTTTATTTAAATATTTCATGTCTCTTTAGTATCTTTTGCCAGAAGGAATGAATACATTGGCAGAGATGTGTAAAGCTAAGTTGAGGGCTTAGAAATGGTTGAGGCTTTATTGCCAAAGGAAGACTAGGAGCAGTGCAAAGGTATTTAACCTGTGGTCTGTATAATTCATGTTTGCTAGAGTAAGCTGTTTGGGGTTTTTGTTTGTTTGGTTGGTTGTTTTTTCTTTTTTTAATATAAAAAAATTAGCACCTAAGGAGCATTATCAAGCCTAATGAACTATTTCAAAATTGCAAAGACCATTGGTGTTCACCTACATGTTTAAATCCTTCAATAAAATGAATAAATTCCTTCCTTCCCAAAATCAGTTTTAGAAAATAAGCCATAGTACTCTATACTGAATGACGGATATGAAGCTTGTCTATATATATATTTCTATTGTCTCCCCAAGCTGGCCATTTTCAGAGAAAAAATCCATTGCTTTTTTCATGTTGCTTCTTAGTCTAAATGAGAAAATATAATGGCTTTATTATCAGCACTTTTGCAATATAAGACATCGAAGCTAGTAAAATATTGTAGTAAAAAGGCACTGCTAATTTTCAGCTCCCTGCTGGTGGGTGTATAGTTTTCACTGGTTTTGTCAGCAAAAATTCTGCCAACTGAATTGTGGGTGGAAGGTACAAAATTCATGTTGGCAAAAGAGGATATTTATTTACTGCTCATGCAGATATGGCTTATAAGTTGCTTCTGCAGGCAAATGCAAAATACACTTTTTATTTTTGTGTGTGTTGCTTTGCATACATTGTAAGTGAAGGTATTTTTAAACATTTCTCAGTATGGTTTGGAATTACCACGTATCAGTAGTTAGTATGGGTGATTAAAATTCTTGGGGCAAAACCTCCTTAGCATATTTCAGACTTCATGTACGCATTGATCTCTAAGACAGTGAGATGTGTGGTGCATTTTAATAATATTTCAGTGCCTTTGTATCTTGCAAAACTATTTCCATTGAAGTCTGAAATGAGTCTGGCATGACCCAGAGTCAACATGATAATATATTCTTGATATCCTTTACATGCTGATAACAGTTCAACTGCACTGAAGCATTTTGTCAAGTTGTGTTCATTTTCTATAGGTGTTAATATATTTGGCAATGAGAGTTCAAATTGTTACTCTTGAATTTGGGTCATCAAGAACTCTAAATTGAGCAATTTCACCAACTGTTGCAGGATGCTGTAACAAACCTTTGAGTTAAACTGTGCTCCTCTGTGTTGAGTGCTGCAATTTAATAAGGGGCATGCTGCAGCTACTTGTCTTCATCCTGGGAAAAGATGGGAATATGTTAAATTGATATTGCTATAACTTTAAAAGTTGAAATAGAGACAGGGCAGCCTAAAAAGACCGATTTGTCTCCCACTTCCTTCCCCTTGTCTGTTGAGTTATATCCTTACCAAGATTTTTCTTGGCCTGTTTTAACATAATTTAACACAAATTCCATTTTCCTGGGTATCTTCATAATAAAAAAAAAGTGCAAACCAGCAGTTCTCTGTCAGGGAGACATGTTCCTCTGGCTCCACATTAAAGAAATGCCAATGGTCCCACTATAGGTGTTCTCACACAAATAAACCAGATTATTTTAGTCTGGGTTGATGGTTTTAAAGGGAATGGTGTTTGGTTAAAGAGCTGATTGCTGGATAAGATCTTGTAGGGAGCCCTCTTTTTTATTTTTTTTTACTTCTCAGTCTTGGATCTCTAAGATGATGCATTTGAGCTCCAGAGTCTGCTTTTCTACTTGTTTCAAGGTGTAACTCAAAAGACGAGATGTCTACAAAAGAGGGTGAGAGGCTGGATGTTTTCTGTTTCTTTTTTACATGAACAAAATATGGTTTTTTTTTCATTTGTAGAGCCTTACAGCACCAACTGCAGGATAGCCATGATATGTACTTGTTTAGTACAGCAGTCTTGGTTTAAACTTCTGTTTCATTAAGGGCCACTTGGAAACCACTGCTGTAGTCATAATTAGTATGAAACATGTAGGGATGACATACACAGCATCCTATGGCAATCTGTGCACAGGGTTATGCTGGATACTGGCCAGTCCTGTTGCTTTATTGAAACTCTTTGCTACAACAGCTCCTTTTGTTCAGATCAAATGATGGACAAATACCTTCCAGTTTCATGATCAGTACTCCAAGTGAAAGATGGTATTTGAAGATCTCACTGTGTGTAACACAGGAATGGCCTTGTAAGGTTGAAGGCTGTTTCTTGAGTCCCTGAATACACATCAAATGGCTGAAGGAACAATTTCATTGTCTCTATGCATGTAGGAGGACAGAAGACTAGAAGAAAAAAAGTAGGACTCTGCATGTTAGAGTCCCTGCAGATCCCCAAGACTAAGTTGCGTGGCAGCAGTTGATCAGCTTTGGTCTTTGCAGATAATAACTTCTGCAGGCAGGTGGAAATGTAGGTAAGGGTCTGCTGAATGCTGCTTCTGCTTGGTACCCTTGCCAATTCCAGCGCCTCTGCTTACCCACCCCAGGTTGCAATGTAGGCATACTCAAGCTAACAGAGAAAAGATGCAGCTAGGAAGTCAAGCCTGGGAGTAAAACCTTAAAATTTTTGAGAAAAGTCTGCAGCAAGATTCTGAGTAGGTCTTTGAAAAGATGCTTGGAAGTGGAAGGAAAGGGACTGTACCCTGCTGTCTGCCTTCCTGCTGTGCATGTATTCAGGGCTTTATGTTAATAGATGAGTTTGGAGGAACTGGTTGCACCCTTGATTTTTATTTCTAGTAGGAGCAGATCCCAGAATCCTGCAAAAAGCTGAGGGCAGGAGAGCAAGAGCCATCTGCTTCATTCCCCAAATGTGTTTTGGCACAGACATTTTGGTCAATGTTGTTAACTTTGTGATACCCGTGGTATAGGAGTTCCCATGACAAACACACTCATATCCAACCCTGAACAGCAGGGTTAATCCCAGCCCTTCAGGGTTAATTAATAGGTAATTGCATGGGCCTCAATTAATCCCTGTTTAACTCAGTTGCATGTGATGGAAGGGCACTAGAGATTAATTTGGCATAGTGCCTTATCAAATTCATTAATTTCATTAAATGTGAAAAAATATTTTGAGTGTGCTGTAACAGCTGTGACTCTTCTGCCCTGTGATGGGGTCTAGCAGCACTAGGCAAGACCTTCAATACTTGTCATAAGGCTATAGATACCAGCAGGTTTGGCTGAGTCAGGGAACTGCTGTCTCCCTCTCAAAAAATCTTTAAGATACTGAATCATACAGTAGTAAGGAACTGGTCCAATGGAGGAGCAAGGAATCCCTTCTTGAATCCCTGATGATTTTGGTGGGAAGGACAAATGCTTTCTCCCTTTCCGAATCAGGCTCATGATGGCTTACATGAGAGTGCACATTCACAGGGTGATATGTTACGCAGCACACCCTGCTTAGTCTTAATTAAGGTTATAACTGAGAGGATGCAGAAATGTTTTGTCATTACTTCGCAGATTACTGAAATCTTAACTAATGAGATTTGACTCTAACATCTGCTGCAACAGTAAATTTAGAGCTAGATGAAAAATTCATATGCATTAAATGGCTTAACACTGAAAGCATGGCTAAAATAGCCAAATGTCAGTCTCTGTAGATGTTAGTTTGGAGTGTTGAGTAAGTACCTGGCTGAGTGGGACAGGAGGGCTCGGACGGGAGGTAGGTAACTAAATTTTCACTACTTGCTTTGGTTGGTTATGCCCCTACAAGCCCTGACTTTGCCCAATACCTGCACATGCTGCAAATACTCTGGTTTCTCTGACTCTCGTTTACCTTTCCTTCAAACCACAAAACCTGGGTGCGCTCTAGCCACAGTAAGTACTCAGTGTGAAAGCTGACTCAACTTCTGCTGCAGTACACTGTACCAGGCAGCTCTCAAGTGATGCTGCTGCAATTTATCACCATAAACTGTTTCATATTGGAACAAACAATACTCATGAGGCAATCTGGATTCAAATTAATTCAAAAAGCGCTATAACTGAAAAGTGAGCAGTCTCTTTGTGTTGTTTCTTTTAACAAGATTTTATGATATGACTAGACTACAAATAGCTCTATTCATGATAAACTGGCAACTTTGCAAATTGTATATGCTAAAAGCTATTTGTTGTACAAGCTGTTCCAGAAAAAAACACTTAAATGAAATCTTCTCTGCCAGGGGCATGTGATGCATCAATTGTGTGGGTCCTGTCATAGGTGTCCCGTCTCAGGAGTCCCATGGCTATGGGGGCAGGGGTAAGAAAAGACCATCTGATCACAAACCCTTTAATTGCTCAAAGTTAATCACTCCAGGGTGCTAGAGAAAAGGACAGGTCCAGCTGGAGACAGTCTTTCAGTCTGGTAAGGAAACGTGAGGGTGAAGGAAGACTAAGAGGTGGCGTGAATGCTTTTGGTCCAAAGCATTTGCATTTAACTCTGGAGCTCCTGTAGTATGCTTTTATTTTGAATGTCCAGCAATATTACCTTCCTCCAAAATACCCCAGAAACATCTCCACTTTAATTCTTTTAAGACTGCTGCTATTATCCTTCAGAGATATGCTGTGTTTTCAGCATCATCCTGGGACATAGTTGTGGATGGACTTATTTTAAGGATAAATGAACTACTGAAAGAGACCTAATATGTTTTTGTACCTCAATCAATGTAATTTATGGTATGGTATGGAACAAGTCATTAACGCATCTTCCCTGTAGACATTTCTACAGCAAATTACACCTGTATTTGGAGACAGATCTTTCTCGAATATTTGTATAGTGGACTCAAATAACAAATGACACATCCTACCATGCAAACAAATGCTTTTGCCACCAGAAAGGGAGCATAAATTATCCTTCAGGAGTAACTCCTAGGAGATATATAAAGATGCTGACTGGAACCTGCTAATAAAGCTTTAGTAGTAGCTATGGGAGTATCTCAGAGCCAAGGAGAAGAATTATAGTTATGTTTTAATGTACTTATCAAACCATTCCAATTTCTACTTCCAAGTAAAATTATGTTTCTTGGAAAGCGAGCACTATTTGCTCTGGGCCTTTATTTTCAAATTATTTTTACTTTCATAATAATAATTATAAGTACATTGTAGGTTAAAAACTATCTGTAGAGCAATTAGAAGATCTTGAGGGGAATTTGGATCTGAATGTGAAGTCATTTATAGGTTCAAATTTCTATTGCACAAATGAGATACACCTAGAAAATAATAGTACATGTGAAGGCTCAGTATAAGATGTGAAAACAGCTGTAATGAGGAAGGCATTAGGCATTTGAAGCTGAAGCCTCAAAATTTCCTCAGGTGCCATTTAACTCTAGAATGACCTACATCAGGAGGCAGATTGTGTCAACAAAGATCTGAGGTACATTAAATTCTGCTTTTGGGTAACCATAGAAGTTGCCTGCTTTTGGTAGGCATAAATATCATTCAGGGCTGTGCACTGCAGGAATCCACAAAATGGGCTATTTTGTGAGACCAGTTTAGTATAATGAATGTTTTCTGGATGCTTCCACTGTAGTGAGCTCTCAGTCAGCATCTTGGCATCTATCTGTCTCATTTTCAAACCCTGACGTAGAGGAGTTAGTACCGCTGCCTTCTCTATCTCAAAAACAGTATTTAGAGCACAAGTCCAGAACATGGGAACTGGAGATTTGGCACTTGTGCAGCAGGGGGCCAAATCTGTATATCTTGTGATAAATGGCCTAATTATTTGCATAAAAAATTCAGTGAAATAGAGGGACTCTATTCCTGCTGTTAAGTGCTTCTAAGTGTGAAAGATTTGAGCGGCCTGCGGTCCTTGTCCTGAGGCTTAATTAGCTCTTTCACTCAAGGATTGATTCCTGTAAAGAAAACAGTCCCTGACAGAGGAATGGAAGAGCAAGCATGTGCCTCCTGGCAAAGTGGCTGTGCTGGTTGGGGGCTGTTTCTCTCCTCACTAGCAAGCCTCGAGGTGGGCTCTGCAATGGGGTCACATCAGCAGCACAGAGGCAGCACACGGTTGCCAGTACTGGGACAGGTAATTGCTTTCTCTCTGTGGAATGGAAATGCAGCCTGGGTTTGCTGCCTCCCAAGTCTGTGCTGTGATCACTGGGATGCTGGATAAAATACTGGAAAACTGAAAGAGGAAAGAGCCTTGTTCTAACTCAGTTTTTTTTTAAGGTGCCCTCTGTCTAACAGAGTAGAGCTTGGGCTGTGATACCCAAGCATTACCCTTTGAAGATTATCTGTTCATCTTTCAAAGGCTGACAGCAGCCCCAGATTTAAACTGGGGATGGATGAAGCCCCCTTCAAACACAGAGCAGGTGCTGGGAAGAGATGGTGTAGGGCATCACATATAATGTTATTTGGCAGAGGCAGAAGAGTGGGCACTTCTCATTCTTCTTCCAGCCTTTAAGTCAGAAGGGTCTCACAAATGGGGAGGCGCAGTGGGGTGCAGAGGTATTTGGGGTGTAGATGGCAGGGTGAGAAAAGCCAAGGGTACAGCAAGAGCTTGCAGGATGACTCATGTGGCTCATGGAAACCGAGGCAGGCACAAAGTGTCCCGAGCAGTATGTTTTTGGTCCATGGTGCAGGCAGCTCTGGGGCTGTGGATGGGTGATAACAACATAGAAATATCAGTGGAATAGAAGAACACTGGCACTAGCCAGAAATTTTGTTTTTTTCAGGTTGCAGCTTGGCTTGGTACACTTGGGAATCTCACTCTAAATTCATGCTTACTGTGTGGACCACCAGAACAACAAAAATGGTATTCATTAAAGACTAAAACTGAAACAACTTAGCTGGAATCTGATTCAATCCATCAACTTGGTTTACCAGTATATTCTATGCACTTCATCTGTATGTGGTATGATTGTAATTATGATATCTTTGTTAGTCTAACTCCCCAGAACAAAAAAGTGCTTAGACATTAGTTGGCTATCTTCCTGATTTTTAAAGCCAAATGTCTAATTAGAGCACTTCTGTTTCTTACATTTATTTTCAGTTCTAGAGAGTGAAAGACAAGAAATCTCAGCACAGCTGTGGCTCTTTTATAAACTTCAGCTTATTAGAGCTTCTGGGTCAAATTCTCTGGTGGTGCAACTCCACAGACTTACTTTCTGCTGGTGTAACTTCAGATATAAATATAATTCTCTGTACATCTGTCCATATGTGTGTTCCTATGTATATACCAAACCCATAGCTGATATAAATCACTGTAGCTCTTTTGGCTTCTGTGAAACTGTAGTGATTTCTTACCAGCTGGGTATCCGGTCCACAGCATCTGGTTTTCCTTTTCCCTCCCTTAATAGCACTGATGAATCAGAATTCCTAAAGGAGGATAATACTAAACATAATTAGACAGGATATGTTCAAGAAGAAAATTTAATTTGAAGAGGTTTGCACAGAATTTTTATTGGCCTCAGGTGGAATGCTGGGACTTTATCTTAATGAATCCTTTCTACAGATCTATTTCAAAAACTGGTTTATGCTATTATGTGATGAAGTGTACTTTAATGGTGCATTGCACATATGTTTATTCAGTTGGATTTTAAAGTTCTTCTGTTATAATTATATAATTATATCTTCAGATATAATTATTTTGGGCTGAAAAACAAGTCCTGTTAGTAACCCAAATATGAGCTGTGGATTGGAGCTTTCTTCAGAGCTGACTTGATGATTAAGAAATGAACTTTGGGGTTTTTTTCAAATACTATTATTATGTCCATCAATGGCTCACAATTCAAATACTGATATTTTATTATGGTGTATTTTTTTTTACTTTTAAAATCATATCTGGTTGTTGTCTTTTTATTGTGACTGTGTAAGTACAATATATTTTGGTATTATTTAGCTAAATCCTGTTAGATTTTTTAAATATGTTCAAGTTACTGGGTGAAGCCTTTGCTTCTCCTGATTCCATATCCAGTTACTTTGTATCTTCAGAAAAGCTTGCTAATTTTTATTATTAACAGTAACAGGCCATATCTAGCTATCATTTACCATGATATAATTTTATTCTAATTCGGATGCCATGTTTGGGGCACTTGTATCAGAAACAGTGTATCAGTTAAAGGAAAAAAACCACCACTTCCAACCTCCCACCCTGGGAACTTTTTTCCTTCAAAACACCCCTATGGGCGTTGTCTTTGAGGCCAACATCATGGGGGGAACAGCAAATAAAAGGCAAATTACTTCTGAGCTCAGAGAGGGGGGAGAAGAATTAGTGGAGCTGCTGGGTCTGTTTCTGTTCTTCTATAATTGTATTCAAAATGATGGAACCTTAACAAGGAAGTATTGGAGCCTTTGTACAAAAGCAAGCTACAAGCTCCCTCTGTCCTGGCACTGCAAAATGAGATTTATAAGGGGATAAAGTCATATGGAAATGGAATGTCTTCAATGTCCCTGGTATTTTTTCACTAATTACTCTGAGCATAAGGGGTCACTATTTTTTTTGTATTTTCTCTGTTAACACTTCTTAAATGAAATTGCAAATCTTCATTTTCTTCTCTATGTGTGTAAGACATTCCATCTAGCTGGTGATCGAGTTCTTGATTAATCTAGTACTGCATTGAAAAACTACTTTGCGGCCATTACATATTCAGAACATGCAAAATGCAACTTTTCAAAACAGCTAATAAAACTTGGAGAGCCGTGCTGAACACTGCAGCCAAATAAAGCAGTAACCTGTACTGCTGCATGTAGATTTACAGTTTGTTTTTTTTTAAAGTAGGAGATGATAATGAGGTATTCTGTGTTTTAGAAATAAATTTTTCATAGGCCTTCCAAGGAAGGCTCAGGACAGGAATTGAAGTGCCAACAGATGATTGCTGCTGCCTCAGGATCGGGTGCTCAGAAAACATCTCCCAAGCTCCTGACATGAGAGTCAATGACTGGCTTGCAACAAGTTTTATAACAGTTTGGAGCATTTTTGTCCAGAGTCTGAATGCGTGCTGAGTGAATGAGTACATCACATACACTGACACCACGTGTTCTCTTTAATTTAATTAACAATTATTTTTCTAGTTCGGGTACAACCACAGTGCAATCTGATCACAGTGATGAGAGTGGTTCCATGCCTGTATGGACAGAGCTAAGGCTGTTACACAGCAAAAATAAATAGTTCACCCAGCAGATGTTGCTTCATGTTGCAAGCCTGTTCCTTAATTTACATACAGGTGTAAATCTAATCTCTGTTTGCCTCCTTTTCCAAATATTTTACACCTTTGTGGCCTTGAAAACATTCACGTTTTAAAACCAGAAAGGGGCCTGGACACCTGCTGTTTGGAAAGGAGCCTTAATTGGAGTGGGAAGAGGAGAAAGAACATCATGTCCAGAAGCAGTGGTTAGGTCCTTCTCACATAACCTTTTCCTATCACTATGAACACTTCTTTAAGAGTATGTGACTGGCTTCGGTGAGTTAGACTCACTGCTGGACTGAGTATCCTACCTTTCTCTTCAGGGTGAGAGAGGAGGGAATTTGCTTCAACAAAATTGAAACAAAAACTATGATGTGTGCTGTGGCAATAAGCAAGTCCATATTCTTGCAATTAGATACCATATTTTGAAAAGGCAATAAAGATGCTGGCCCAAAATCAAGCTTCAGAGAGTCCTTAGTATTTCAGACAACAGAATTTTCCTGTGTGTCTCTGTTACTTGAAATCATCAACCCTGAAGGAAGGAAAGGCTGACTTCTTGCTAGCATGAGAAATTCCTACCTGTCCTTATTTTCTTTTGTGCTGTTAGAATAGCAAATACCACAGTGGTTATGGTGCTCAGCTTATGGGAAAGCAGAGTGCCATTCTGGGCGGGACCTCCAGGGACAGTGCTGTGGCTATTCGCAGCCTTGAACTGCAGGCAAATAATATGAGCTAAAGTGACCATACCTTGGGTGAGGCTGTGGATTCTGGAGTGACCAATTTAAGAATAGTTCTCTTCCCTGTGATTATAAGGGAGTTGGGAAATTGGGACTTGTGAGCATCTTCTGTCCCCAAAGTGAGTTGTGTACATCTTCCTCTGAGTCTTTCCTCTCTCCTGCTCTTTCTGTAAGAAATCAAAAGTTTATTGGTAATAACACCTTTTTTTCTTTCTTTACTGCCACAATCAAAATAATATTTTCTGATATCAAAAGAATTTTTTCTGATATTTTCATGGTGAAGGAGATCTGTCATAAAGTGTACAGCATCTCCAGCAGGAGAATTTCCTGCTTAGCTGAGGTATCCTGTCAATCTTTAAGGCAAATTGATCCAGCATTGCAGGAGTTAAACACCATTTTTAGAAAATCGATTTAAATCAAAAGTCATGGCGCAAAACAGACTCTGTTCTCACTACAGCTTCTGTCTAAAGAGCTCCAGACTTTCTTGGTTTGATGAATTCCTATTTGCAAGAGGTTTGTAACTGGAAATGTTAGAAATATAAAAAAGGCGGAATGCTATGGAAAGTAGAGGTGTTTATAAAGTGCTCCTGATCGGGACAGAATTCTTCCTCAAAAAATGGTCTCTTTTCCATTTTCTTATTAGAGAGGTGAATTTGATAGACAGCATTCCTATCACCTGAGTAGCAGGACTTGCATTTAGGAGGTTTGTACAAACCCTACAAAGTCTGCCCAGCAGCACCAAGGTAGGACTAGGGCAGATTTATCCTTGTGGCAGGACTAACATGATTTTGACTTACTATAGTTGTCATGAGCATTTGACATGATGTTTTATTTATATTTCCTTTTCTTTTGAATTCTTTTTTTGTTGACAAAGCATAAAAACATTTCAATGTGGGTTTCCGTTTAGTATCCTGGACTACTAAAGACCTTGACTTTCATGCCTCTTAAGAAGAGGCTGGTCTGGTTATCTTATTAAAAGAGAAATTGCTTAACAAAGCATTTACTAATGTTATTTGTTGTAACTGAGTCCTGAAATAGTATTTTAAATGATACATAAGTCTATCTATTGGGACAGTTAGGGTGGGTTTTTCCCTTTGCTTTAAAAGAACAGGTCAGCTGCTAATGCTCTTATTTATTTATATCCATCAGTGTGACTACATTCATGGAACGCCCCCTGCCCCCATTTCTGAGTATATAAGTTGAATTTTAGAGCAAGTAACCTCCTTGTAGTCTGAGCTGTAAGAGCCATGAAACACCAAACAGAAAGGGTTAAGATGAAATTTTATTTAGAAAATTACTGTCTACAATTGAAAATGGCATCATAACCTTCCAGGGTTTTTTATAATTTTTATCTGGAAAGTTTTGGATTTTGGCTGCTAGATAAGAGTCAGTTGCTCCATTAGAGTCCTGCTTTTAGATTTGAATTTTTCACAGGGAAAAGCCTTGTTTGCCAAGGCAACTAGGTACATTTTTTTAATGTACTTGATTTTGATTATAAATTGACACAGAAAATGCATACTTATTTATGATCAAGCTGCAGGAGGGAGATATTTTCTTCTACTCAGATTCATTCCCAAAAGACTGACCAGTCTATGTAATGATGCAATCTGAGCACACAAATATACAGGAAAAGACAGACAACTTTCATAATAATAGCTATTCCAAAATGATTTACTGCAAAAGCAAATCAATGGAGTCACAATGGCTATTTAGACATGTTGTTTAGCTTAGAATCAAGCTAAGAACACGAAGGAAACACCCACACCAGGAAACTGATGCACTTAATTAGATCTTGAATTTTCATGCAGTTTAAGGATGGATTGGGCTAGTTGTTCTCCCTTTTGTGTGCCCTTTTGCAGAGGGTAATTGGCAGGGGGCAATTGAATTATTCCATTTATCTTCCCAGAATTTGAGTCTTCTGCTACAGGCTGTCAGCTACCAGCAAACAAGCACTCCATTTAAAATACTGTTGAAAAGTTGGGTTCAGTCCTGTTGCATCTGGTATGCAGATGGGATGCTACTTTTTGTTCAAATAAACAGAAGAAGCAATTAAGCCCCTTTTGGAGCAAGATATCTGAAACAATAGGAGGCACCATCTGAAACACAAGCTCAATCAGATACTGAGCCATGTGGATAGCAGAGTTTTATAAAATGTTGAATGCAAGCATAGATTGGATAAGTGGGGTTTGGGGCTTTTTTCTTTTCCCTTCTTTTTGGAGTTAGCTGGGTATGAACAAAGATACGACCAGGAGGAGGGATGGCAGCAAGAGAGGATAGAGAAAAATGTTCCTAAGTTCCCAGTTTGTTATTCAGTTTCCTGTACTACTCTGAAACCCCAAAGACATAACATGAGAGCAGGCTTTGCCTTTCTCCCTGGCAGTTCTGTGCAGGACCCCGAGGCCCCACAGACTGTCACTGCTGCAGAACAATTTCAGATTACTCCCTCTGTCTATGAAAAATCAACTGGCACACAAAGATTTTTTTTTTTTTCTGATTTCTGTTTTCTGACTGCAAGCACTCCATCTACTTAGCGACACAGAAGAAAGTTTGCATCCCTAAGTGTGATTACTCTTCTTTTTACACTTGCAATTAGTTTCAAGGCAAAAGCAGTCCCATATCTTTTTTTTTTCCTTTGTTTTTTCTTTATGACTGTTACTCACTGGTTTTGGCAGTATGATTTTTTTGCCCCAGTAGAAGAGACAGCTTATGCATAGGAATATATGTACAGCACAGAAATACATACAAAATACTTTTAGGGAAAAAAAATGGTTTTAAATGATACATTGGTTGTCCTCAAGAATGCCATACTGGCATATGAAGTGGCAAACATATGCACTCAGAGTTTTGGAATTTGATGTATCTTGTTTTAAAATAACATTTTGCATGTGTCTTATTAAGTTACATCTCAGTAACACAGATAAATTAGTCTTCATCTTGCCTTTTCTTTTTTAAGAGTGTGTGCTATTTAACATGACAGCATAACTTCTCATGTTTTCCTGTGAAATGTGGAAGATTTTTCCCCAGCAGCTCCACCTGCCTATCTTGGAAGTGCTGGGTACAAAGAAAGATATGACCAGAAGGAGGGATGGCAGCAAGAGAGGAGACAGAAAAGAGCCCTGAAGTTCCCAGTTTGTGCTACAGTGTCCTGTACTAGTGCTCCATTTAATGGAAGACAAGAAGTTTTCCTGGCTGAGTCGTTACCACCCATCCTCCAAACTCTAAGCTCATGTCAATGGCAGTGCAAATGATTAACCACTACTTTTAAGGTCATGCAGAGGCAAGCAGCTGACCTTGAAATAAAATTGTTTTACTATTGTTAATATTATGACTTTCTTTTTATTAATTAAAAAAAAAAATAAAAACCTCCAACCAAAACCATTCTTTCTGAAGGTGGAAATAGAACAAAGCTTCATAATATTTTTTGTAAAATGTATTAAAGTGTTTGACATCTGCAACTGTTATGTGCAAACTTAAAGAAGTAAATGTAGGGTGCAGAAACAATTTACTTAATTCAGCTTCAGCCTGCAAATAGTTTTTGTAGTCCTACAATTGTGTTAAAAAGCAGAAAAAAGAGACAATATCTAAGCAAAGAAGCTTATTATGCAGTAAAATCCCTGCTACTGAATCAGATTACATACATGATGGGGAAAAATAGGTGAGCTTTCTGATCTAGCTGCTGCCTGACACGTGGTCTGAGAAATATCCTGTGTGTCAGTTTGTCCATCAGTCTAATAATAAGAGGAACTCTGTCTCTTCTTATAAACTTTGTCATATACAATATAATACACAGCTAAAATACATAAATCAAAATCTTTGTATGTAAAATTTTGGTAAATAACAAAGCAAAAATGTTCAAGAAAATATTGGGGTTAAGGTCACAAAAAACCAGAATTTTTGGAGAGTTTTGAGTAAAATGAGAAATAAAAGTTTCCATGAAGTAAAATTCCACCTGAATTAAAACAAAATGTTTTTCTTTCAGCTTTTGGTAAGCTTCTACTTTATTATATTTCTACAGGTCCTATTAAAATGACCTTCAAACTCTTTTAAAGTTAAAAATCAAGGCTTTTGCAAACAAGTCATATTTCTGACAAAAAACATTTTGCTTAAAATGTCAAAGAGAAGAGTTTCAGCTCCCTTAATGCATGTTACCATTATCTTTATTGGTAGGAAACATACTCCAAACTTGATGCATTTGCAAGTAAGATTTGCTTTCTCCATCAAGACTCTGTTTAGCAAAGTTGATATTCAACTCCCCTCCCCTTAAAACCATTTTTATTAGCATTCAAACTGTCTAGGACTCCAGACTGTTAAATTATGCATAAAAATCAGTGGTTCTGACATGTCTTTGGATTTCTATCTGTGCATATAATGACTTTGCACTGTACTCTTTTCTGTACCCTTGTGCGTTTAGTTCTGCTTTTGTTGATCTTACAAAACGCTGTTGATATCTTCTGACTTTTGCGAGCTCTGATGAAAATCCTTGCAGGAAAAATATTTATCATTAACAAATTTAATGAAGCCTGGGTTTTATTCTCCTTGGATCTGCCATCTTAGAGTCTTGATGACACAACTTTCAGGATGAAGAGGGCAAAAATACAAATGGACTCAATCAGAGCAATGTTTAGGCAAAAAACAGGTGTTATGTAATCTTCTTCACAATAAATTCCATTGATAAATATTCTACAGCAAAAATGAAGAGAGAGATAAAGGCAGAGGTACCCTTGAACTTCTTTAGTCCGTCAAGCTATTGTTTACTTGATTGTTTTATTAAAACTTTCCATGTTTTTCATGTAAATCACAGCAGGTTTCTATAGCAAGTACTCCCAAGCTTACCTCACCTCTTGTGGTAGGTTTCCTGGGGTCAGCCAAGTGTAATATGCTTCCAGATGACTCCTGTTCATCCAGCAGCAAGTCTGAGGTTTGTTTAAAATGCTATTGAAACCCAGAGCTGAGCAAACTGAAGCATAAGAGTCAAGTATGAACTTGGTTTACTGTACATTTCATGAACCTGTACGGCAACAACTGCTAAATTTCAAAATGAATGCATATTAGCAAAGCCTAGGGCTATGACGACTGACATCACCCCTCCACCCTGGTCCCAAGCCCTGACATGTGCTTCTTTCCAGCTTGTTTTGAGGTAAGCCATCTCCCAGGCAACCTGCTTCCACCATCTCTCCCTTGCTGTTCACTTTTCCCTTCATACATAACATTGCAGCTGGGCATTGCTGATCTATTTAAGGGTGTCCAGTAGAATGCCTTTTGCCTGCAAGTTTCTAATTTAATATGCCTAATTTAAAAAAAAAAAATGAAACTGATGACTTGACTTAGCTCTTAACACTTATAATTACCCTAGCAAACGTCTTGGTCTAGGGGAATGAAGGAATATGAAACGAATATTTCATATGAGTATGAAACATTCCTATCAGTTGTTGATGTTTTAAATTTTAACAGTCATTCCTTTTCCAACACCAGCTACTCCTTTGCATGCTATATTCCAGTGATTTCCATAACAGACCACTCATTAATTTGGTCTTGTATAATATCATAGTATGATATGACTACTGTAGAACCAGTTACAACAGGACATAAATCCAAAAATGATGGAAATGTTTTTTGTAGGATGAGGAAGCGTATGTGCAATGTAGAGTTGGATTCATGGTACAAGCTTCTATTTAAAATAACTATGCAGTGCTAAAAAAAAAACAAACCCCAAAACCTGAAAAATAGGTTGTGCAATGTTTTGCTTTCATGGTGGATTTTTACTTCCTTTATGAAAAAATACCCTGTTGTTTTCCCAGCAGGAAATTTTGACAAAACAAAAAAGCTATGAAATAATGTTTCAGAATGTTTGTAGGATGAGAGCTACATGTCAAGAACCGTTAATGATGATGGGGCAGTTACACAAATGACCTCCATAAGCAGTTCAAATCTTAGCAGTTGTTTGCAAGAAAACTGTGGCTGAATGACTTTGCATAAAGAACAAATTGTTCCCAAACAGATAGCAAATAAGTTTCTGTAGAGAGTGATCTGTATCATGGCTGTACTGACTTTCTTTTCTCCTTTAAGAGGCTGACTTTCTACCCTGTATTTTGTTTTCAGTTTTGTTCTATTATTGTGACTCTTACACCTTTAAACTATCAAATAAATTGAGACAGAGAGACCTTGAATCATTTTAGTAGGAAACTCGAAAACAGAGAATAAAGGTAATAAAAGAGTGGTAAAATAACCCGATCCACTTGTAATATACAGTAAGATTGTAAAATAGAAGTATATAAAGTAAAAGATATGAGTAAGTTGTCTTCTCTGTTCATTGCACTTAAACCTTCTGTTTCCATTAGAAGTGAAATGCACCTTACTAGAAAACCAGTCCTGCTAAGCAGGGAAACCCAGCTAGCTACAGGAAAGAAGATTTCCCATCTCCCTGGGTTTTCTGATGTGAAAAACTAGCTTGACTCCATCAATGGACTGACTCATTAAGGAAATTACTTCTGTGCTCCATAAATAAATACTTTCCCTCCAGTAAATCTATTTTGCCTCTCATAGAGTACTGTGAATAATTATCTGAAGAGAATGAATGAAAAACTCAAGCCTCAACTATCCTTGTGTACTTCTTAGCTGATGTCCATCTAAGATCATCATTTATTATTGCCAGGAAGAGGTTCAGTGAGTCAGTGCCTCTCCTTTCAAGCTAGATCAGCTTTGTGCTCTCTGTAAATGAGGTGTTCTTGCATCAAGTGGGCACACCACAATGTTGCATGAGTGCTGGCTGGTTTTCTCTCTGGTTAAGGAGTAGTTTGATTAATGATTCTAGATCACATGAGTTTGGTTGCCTTTATCAGATAAAAGTGCCATGAAAATCTCAGTGGCTACTTACATTATCCCACTAGGTGGTACATACAAAGGATACCTCTCAGGCTAAATAATTAAAAGCAAACGAAGAATATCTGTAAGGAAAAACAGCAACAAGCTTGAATGGAATGAAATAAAAAAATTAGTTAGTTGCTATTTAAAGTTTTCGTTTCAGAATTCTATGTCATTGCATGTCCATGTTTTCTAGCCTGTTGATGATACTAGCATGATACTTTATCTTAAACCTCTTAATTTTAATCTCAGCACAGTTCATCTGCTAACTACTAAATCAAGACTGATTTTCGAACTTATATCTTATTGAAGAAAGAGGAGACATAAGTTAGAGATGTTTGGGTGGAGTGAGGAGTGCTCTTATGGTAAAGGGAAGGCAATAACAAAATATATGCCTAGTCAAAATACAGAAATATCTGAGCTTTGGAGAGCACTTCTCTGTGACACCCATTCCCACACTCACATTCACATTGCCAAATTAAGTACTTGGACATTCTGGCTGTTCTGAAACAGAAGAAGCAAGACAGATAGTAAAAAAGAAAAACTTCAGCAAAACAGCATGGATGATTTGTTCCAGTGTAAGAGGGCAATGAAGGCATTTCTTTTCCTCTGCAATATCTTGAAAATAATTAGCAGATACTTTCCCTTTTTGTAATGTAAAAAAAGTATTATGAACTACTACGTCAAGCAGCCAACTTCTAGTCTAGTTTAAGCATGTTTTCAGTATAGCATCTGTGTTCATGGATATGAACCAGTTGGTTCATATCCATGAACAAGATGCATTTTTGCACTAAGGGCAGATAATCTTTATTAAAAAGACTAATAAGTGTATCTTTGTCTATAACTATTTGCTTAGTTCCACTGATATGGTCAAATATAAAGGGATGACTGGGTTAGGTGAGGTTGATGCAGCTTGGCTATGCTTCAGCGAGCAAGGTCAGATTTTCAGAAGTGAGATTATCATTGATTTCCTTCTAAATTGTGTACGCTCAACCACTGAGTCATTAAAGTAGTTCTGCTTGGCTGGCTTTTGGTTATGGATTTTCTCTTCTCTTAGCAAAGAAGTAAAATATTTTCTGCAGACATCTCTACTTTCCCTTGATATACGAGAACAGTGCCTTCTAGATACCATAGTGCAGTAAACAAAGACATCTTTCAACTGAGCAAATATTGAGCAAAAGCGACTTGTCTTGTGAAGGAATAACTCTTAACCTTGAGGTTATGTGCTGTTTTCATGATAAGTACTGCCCACCATAGGAGAAGATTCAAGACCATCTATAAGGAACCTTACTGTGTACAAGTCCATGGAACCTGACAAGGTAAATCCAAGGGTCTTGAGGGAAGTGGCAGATGAAGTTACTAAGCCATTCTATCATATTTGAAAACCTGTTGCACACTGGTGATGTTCTGCCAGTTTACTCACAGCTGGCAGCTGAGCACCATGCAGTCACTTGCTCACTTTCCCCGTGGTGTGATGGGAGATAGGACTGGAAGGGAAAAGGTGAGAAAACTCATAGATTGAGATAAAGGCAGTTAAATCAGAAAAGTGAAAGCCACACACACAAGCAGAGCAAAACAAGGAATTAATTCACCACTTCCCAGGGGCAGAGGGCAGATATTCAGTCATCTTCAGGAAAGCAGGATTACATCATGAATAATGGTTTCTAGGGAAGTCAGAATGCCATCACTGCAATTGTCCTCCCGTTCCTTCTTCTTCACCTTGTCTTTTATTTCTGAGGACAATGTCACAGGAAATATCCCTTTGGTCAGTTGGGGTCAGCTGTCCTGGCTGTGTCGTCTCCCCACTTTTCATGTCCCACAGCCTACTTGCTGGTGAGGTGGTGTGAGGGGCAGAAAAGGCCTTGGCTCTGTGTAAGCACTGGTCAGCAATAACAGAAACATCTCTGTATTATCAACAAAGATTTAAGCCCAAATCCAAAACACAGCCTCATACAAGCTACTATGAAGGAAATTAACTATCTCAGCCAAAACCAAGGATAGAAATTTCCCAGGAGTGGCAAAAAGGGGAAACATAACTCCCAGGTGTAAAAAGGGAAAAAAAATTGTGGCGAGGAGGTCAATGGAGATGATTCTCCCCTCTGCTTCACTCTTGTGGGGCCACACCTGGAGAAGGTCTGCAAAGATGATCAGGGGACTGGAGCACCTCCTCTAAAAGGATGGGCTGAGAGAGTTGGGACTGCCCAGCCTGGAGATAAGAAGGTCTCAGGGACATACCATAGCACCTTTCAATACCTGAAGAGATCCTACGAGAGAGCTGGAGAGGGACTTTTTACCAGGGCGTGCAGTGATAGGACAAGAGGTAATGGTTTTAAACTGAAAGAGGGTAGATTTAGATTAGATGTTAGGAAGAAATTCTTTGCTATGCAGATGGTGAGGCACTGGAACATGCTTTCCTGATAAGTTGTGGATGTCTCATCCCTGGAAGTTCAAGTACAGGTTGAATTGGCCTTTGAACAATCTGGTCTAGTGGGACGTGTCCCTGCCCGTGGCAGGGATGGTTAGAACTAAACCTTTAAGATCCTTTCCAATCCAAACCTTTCTACAATTCATCTTAATAAGGCAACTATGGACAATAAAATGAATTTTCATAATTTTTTTCCCTTTAAATGAAAGAACTGAGGCCAACTTGAAATTGCCTCACATTAAGTCAGTGGACTTTCAGTAACTGTCGATGGACAAAATTTGCTACCTCTTAGTTTCTAAGCAATTTTGTCACATTGCAATCCCTCCAGAAATATGTAGCTTAAATGGAAGAACTAAGAGCTGAAAGATGTACAAGCTGTAATTTTATCATCCTAACTTCAGCAGGTGGAAGAACATACTTCAGTTTTTAAAAGCTCATATAGATTTATAAAGGCAACAGTGGAAGCACCATTGGCTGTCAGTTCTGACAGCTGTCAAAATTTATTTAACAACAGCAGCTTTACACAAATTATAACTTCACCCAAAAGGAAGAATTTTCTCACTTTCGGTGTTTTCACGGAAATAATGTTTAAAAAGCTTTTATAATAAAGTTATTTCTATTCACATAAATTTTTATGTGCAGTACATATATATATATATATATATATATATATNGAAGTAAGAGCTACTGTCCCTCCCAAAATCTCAAGCCAATTAGGGAGCACCAGAAAGGCTCAGGAAGAATGGGATTTCTAACAGTTTCTCTGTAAGCGCAGCTGCAGCTGGAGGTGGCACTGCTGTGCTGCCCTTTGGACATGCACCATTCCTTTGTGCTGCTCCAAGTGGGCAGATGTGTTTGTACCTGTTGACTGTTTATTTTTGTCCTCATTCTGGACAAGTCTTGGAGCTGCAGGGTTTCTGTGGAGGAGCTTGTTTTCTGTGGACAAGCTTGTTACACTCCAGACTTGACAAGATGTTGCATTAGGTCACAGAAAAGATAAGGTTTGAATGAAAAGATGGAATCAATCATTCCCAAAACCAAGGTAGTTTATACTGGGTTGCTGAATTTTCTTCACACTCTGAAACAAAAAAAATCCAATTCAACTACAGTTTGTAGAACCAAAACCAGGCACAAACATAGTAATTATAACCTAATGAAACCAACCCTAATAGTGACAGGGCAAAGATCTTCCATGGTGCTAAGGACCCAGCCCCAAGGCTGGCTGCAGTGAGGCTGCCCCTGTGAGACAACCCATTCATGGGTGGGCACAATCCTATGGAATTACTCAAAAGTTGGACCGAAACTCCCTTGTTTCTAAAACATAGGTCAAGGTGCACAACTGAGACTGACACAGAACCACAAGCATTTAATATCATCTCCTAAGGTCATTCTTTTGGGACACAGCCAAAGCTGAGCAGCTTTGTTTGAAGGAAGTTCACAGATTGTGTGCAGATGCATTCATGTGTGGTTATATACCCTTGTCCTCTCAATCAACACAGCTCATTCCCCGTGGGAGTGTTGGTCTTTGGTCACTTTACATGGCAAATAAGGATCTGGCTTTGCCCTCTGCACCTTTCTGTGGGAAACGTTTAGGGTTTCTTACAGTGGGATGATGTAGACAAAACTCAGCAGGGTGGAAGATCACTGCTTTTCTTCTAGACTAGTACTTCTGCGCACTTCATTCCACTTTACACCACTGTAAGGAAGGACAAAATGTAACTGGAATAATAATAAGTGCGTATTTTGGCAGTTTGGTGCCCTGGTTTGAAAATGTCTACAGGCATTTCTTTGAAATAGAATAATCCTAATAGTGGTCATTGATTGCTTTCTGTTTCTTGTAGAGGCCTCAGTCCTTTACAAAGGCCTAAACAACATCAGGGATTGGAAAAGGTTGTAGTCTGGAGTCTTTTCTTTCTTGAAAAGCAACTCCAATTTCAAACCACTTTCAAGGCCCTGTCGAGCTAGCACACAACAGCTGAGAAAAGTCTTTGAGTAATTAGATCTCAAACACAAATAAAGAAGGGTGGTTTTCTTCATGGATACACAATTCCTTTGACATTTTCTCTGAAGTTAAAATGGATACAAGTTTACATTTCAGCTATCAAAGTAAAAAAATAAAAAACAATCCAAACTAAACTGTTAGGTTTAGATTGAAATTTAAAACTGCAGCTCTGCCCTCACTTTAGAAAGGACTCCTCAGAGGCTTTGGTGCCCAAGTCAGGCAGCCAACCAGAAAGTTGACAGGGGCTAGAGCTGACATGTCTGCAAACACACTACAGACACAGGGAGACAACACAGAAGTGAGAAACTTCTGGTAAACCACTCTTGTAAAAAACACCCTAAGCAAGGGATGCTGTGGTTTTAAGAAAATTAGGACATTCAACCTGGACAAGTGGGTCAGCAAGATACCATCATGGGATAGTAGGATCAGGATACTCTGATTGTTCAGGTTATAAGCAGGAGATGCTTCGTTAAGCAAAGAAATTATTTCTGCCTTCTTAAGTGAAGAAATTGAGGTGAGCATCAGGGGACACTCTGTCCTTCAAAAAAAAGTCTAACTTTGAACTTTAAAAAAATTTCTAATTTTGAACTTTTTAGCTTTTAAAAGGAAGAGAAGCCCCAGACCAGGTAACACCACATGGAAAATTTTATTCCACCTGGGGAAGGTTTTATAGTATTTGTTAGTTGCCAGGTAACAGGGTTTTATAATAGGAGATGATGCCCATGTATGACTGGGGAACCCAGTTTTTTGTGTAATGAGGAATTGGTGCTTACTCTTAGATGGTCTCAGTCCAAATGTAGTATGAAGACTTTTTTCCTTTTCTGCCTTCTTTTATTTTTAAATTTCTGTTGTTTGGTTGATTGGTTGGTGGGTTGGTTGGATTTTTTTGTTGTCAGACAGCTTGCTAAGAATTTCAGTTCATTCCTTCCACAGCTCCCAGTCCAGAAAAACTCAACGTGTACCAGGCATTCTCAAACAGCATCCTTAGGGCAGCACACAGCTGGCAAAGGGTAGGTGGATAGTAGTAGGAATAGAAAAGTCCTTTTCTAAAAACCTACCTAGACTAATACAGTGAAAAGAGAAAGCTTTTCTTTTTCACCAAAATACCTCAAAGTGCTTTCTGTGCACACATTTATTTACAAGCTTTGTTTCCCAATGTCCTGGAACTGTTTTGCCTAGACCTGAGCAGGGTGATGATTGTAGGTCGCCCTCCCAGTCTGTGAAAAGAGAAGGAGGAAGAAGATTAAGAGAAGGTGGGATTAACAAGTCTTTGATGAAGTAGGTGGGTATGTGTGGGAGCGGGAGATCGCACAGAGATTTTGGGCTTCTTTGAAAGAAAAAAGTTAATAACTGTAAAATGTCAGTAGTTGAAGGAAAAGTGCTGGAGTTACTGGAAAGCTAGACTCCTGCAATTTCTCACCCATAAAATATGATGTGGAGATAAAATATTTTATTTATTTTAATTTTGAAGAATTGCAAAGATATCAGATAAAGTATATAGAGTTTCAGGATATTTCTCATTTGCTGCTTTTGTGTGTGTGTTTTATTTGTTTACAAATAGAAACTGTGCATATGAGAAGAATCTTCTATTCCAATCTACATAGAAAACAGACTTTAGTGAGTAGTTATTCTAGCTATTAGAGATTTTATAAATTAATGTTACTTGCTTGCTTGTTTGTTTGTTTGTTTATTAAAGCTGGATTTTTTGTGTGTATGTCAAATGCATGTGGAAGGCAGAGAAATAAAATGTGATTATCAGGAAAAAAACAAACATAATTATGAAAAGCAATACTAAAATCCTAGAAGGAATTATTCTGATTTACTTTTCTTGTAAATACTTCTGAAAAGGCTCTCTCCTCTTTCCCCTCACCCTAGTTGTGACCTGGATCCTAAATGATTCAAATAATGACCCAAACACACACAAAAAAAGAGTCAGTATTGATACCGTGTCACGTCTGGCAAAAGCCAAAATTACACAGCAAGTCATTTACCCCGTGGTGGCATGAGGATATCAGGTTTAGATAGATTTAATTTATCAATAGGGTCAGGCTGCACTGACTATAAAATCAAATTACACTGAAGCAGATGTTGAAGTCCAAGAGGAGAAGGTGTAGATTGATTGGAGAAATGCAGCCCATCAAAGGGGTCTTTGTCCGGGTTTGACTTGGTGAAGCAGCTGACAAGTGGCCATCAGATCCTGCAGCCAGGCAGCTACATGATGGGAGTTTGACAGCTGACTTCATTAGCGCCCTTAGGACACGTGCGGGGGTGAATTTGTCCTTTAATTGAGCTGGGCCAGGAAACTGAACCGAGAGGGCAAACAGGAGCACAAAAAGGACTGAAATGAACCCAGGGACCAGATAGGTAAATTTAATGCACTTGTGATATTTGACATGTATGTTCTGTTTATGCGTGACATTTGTGCATTTATCAACAATCTTAAAAGCCTTCAGAAGTCAAAATATATATGCAGCAGTGAAGGCATCAGGAAAATTTCTTCCTAGGTGTGGTGGAGGGTGAAAATATTGCATCGATCGGGGAGTCCCAGAGGCAATGACTCTGTATGAATAGACTTCCACAGCCCACTGTTCTGGGAATAAATCTTGCCTTTCTGTTTGCATAAATACCATCATTTCCTGCTTATCTAACAGATAATGTCTGTAAAGCAAATTCTGAGACTTGTGTGCAGTTTTTCTGTTTACAACTCAGTGGCGTTTTCCCTGGTATAGCATTTCAGGAACCACAGTAAAAACCTAAAAGTGTTAATATAAACTCTGGTTTAGTCTGCCTTGCCTGGCTTTTCCTCTCAACTTGCCAAGAGTCTGGAATGATTTTTAAACATGAAGTGAAGGTGATGGAGGCTCCATAGGGGGTGGAAGGAGAAAGTCCTTCAGTTCATCCTCAGGCAAAATGTTGACAGAAGGCAGGGCTCCCATGGAAGGAGACAGGAGTTTGCCTGTGATGTACACTGTACTTTTTAAGCATCCCTATTAAAATAGCCTTATGCAATGCTCAAGCTAATTAATATACAAAAAGGACGGTGGTACAAAGCTGTAACTGGTAATCTGAGTCCTCTAGCATCAATGACACTCAGATATGTATATCAAGCAGAGAATAGACTCCTTTATGGTCTCTCACAGCATAAATATGTGATCAAAGAAATAACATGCGCTAGAGCTGCCCTTAAGCAATGACCCTAACCTTATGCCTCTCTTCCCATCACCGGTATCCCCAAAACACTCAACAGATGTCAAATACAGTTAAAATAGAACATATCCATGCATTTAATTTGGAGGCAGAGTAATTGCTGGCAAAAGTTGCCAAATTCTAATGTGCTTGTTCAAAAACTACATCAATTTACACACGTCTGAGCAAGAGAGTTTCACGAATTATTAATACTGAGTAATAATCAATAAAATTTGAGTGGTGAGACATCACTGACCAAATTAGGTACTAAGATGTGTAAAAGCATCTCATCTCACCTAAAATATGTAAGCTATCTTAGCCCAGGAAATCTGTTGATTTTGTTTGCATACAACTCTTAATTTGGTTGCCACCCCTATGACCTACTGTTGTTCATGCAATGTATAGTAACAGAGAAATGTTCCAAAATCTGCCCTAAAATGAGGTGTGGTTAGAAAGTATATATCTGTCCTGTACAGCATACTTACAGTGTGTAACACAAACAGTGCAAAGCAAAACAAAATACCACAGAAAAAGAACAAACAAACAAAATTACAAAAAAGCCCACAAAAACAAAACCACCAAAAAAACCCCCTAAAGAAACAAAAAACCTAAACAACAAAACAAAACCCAAACAAAACCAGAACCAAAACCAAAACCAGAACCAACCAAATAAACTCACTCAAACTCCAAGATCAATTTATGTATTAATACTTTTTGAGATTGCCCTAGTGACTTGATGGAGCTTTCTGTCTTCCAGTCAAGCAGTTTGCTTCTGCTGCTTGGGACAAATAAACAAGTTCTCAATTTTATTACCTTTCTGGCATGCTCCAGTAATCTTTTCTGTGAGGCTGGACAGGGCTGCCATTCAAAGGAATGAACCCCCGTAATAAGACCAGGAGATACTTTTTCTCCCTTAAGACACAAAGAGATATTTAGGCAACCAGTGTCCATGGAAACTCTGCAGGAGCTGGAGACAACTACAGAAATTCCCTCTTTGTTTTATAAGCTGCTCAGAAAGGGAATGGGGAATGGAGGAGGAGACAGAAAGAAGGTAATAGCTTTCTGCTCATAGAGGTTATTTTTCTTATCATAGTGGGGTGGAGGTCTCAATTCCCAGGAGCTTAAGAGCCTATTTGTCAGAGAAAGCAGATATTATCCTAGGCTCCTTTTCTAGTGTCATTTTTAGCTTATGCTACAAGAACAGGCACTGAAAAATCTCCTCCATGCTGAGACCTGCTGTTATCCAGGGAGTTCTCCCTGGCACACCGGCCATGCATTTAACAAATTAATGACTAACTTTTAGCCAGAGACCTAGAGTAACCTCCAAAGACTGTGGGCCAGGAAATTTTGTTCCAGTTCTGATCTCTGTGATGATTAAGTAAGATTCCCCTCCATGAGACTGTTCAAGTCCAAACTTTTATATAAATTGTTTTGTGATCTGGTTAGGCCTGGTACCAGCCATGCTTCCCCATGTGAAGCATGTTTACAGCTGGAGTAGGACTTGGAGAAGGGAAGGATGATTTTCCTAAAATCTGGTTTGATGCCTGGAAAATAGGCATATTATGTATAAAGAAAATTACATTGACTTAGATTGCTCCAATGTGCTTTACTTTCTTATCCCCTTATCTAGAGAAACACTGAGTCAGGATACAAAAACATCTGAGAAAGATTTGGGGAATATGCATTCTCTTTGGCTTCTTAGAACAGGAAGCCTTGCCCCTTGTACAAAAGACTCGAGGATAAAACTGAAAGGCAAATCCACAGGACAACTAAAACTGACGAATCTTAAATATGCCAAGGGTTTTTTGAACAGGGGCTAGCATTTCTCTTTAACATACACATCAGCACTTCTTTAATCTATGCCATGAGGGGATTTCAACCAGCCAGCACAGTTGTGTCTTGCAGAGCTGATCTCAGCTTGAGCCTCTGTGACTAGCCCTATGCAGCTTCTCTTTTTGAGGAGTTCTGGCCCTTCTCCAGCTGAGTGCGACTGGGGCATCACAGACCAGGATGGCCTCGTGCAGGGCTGCCCTCTGCTTATGTGAAATGTGCCTCTGTAGATTGCATGTTAATGGCTTGGGTATAGTAAATGTGATCTCTGAGAAGTGATTACAATCTGTTTCTTCTTTTTCCCAAAAACAGGAAAGTGTGAGGTGAGCTCTGTCTAATGGATTTTTCTAACTCTGGAATAATTGCTAATATTTCATTTTCCATCTAGGTTTTGCTCCTGCTCCATGCTGTGTTTACCTGTCTTTTCCTTCTGTGTGTCTTACACTCTTCCTATTATTTGCAATATTTTCACTTTGGATTGCTACACTTTTATTCATGACAGCCAGAAGCAAGGAGTTATAGAACACCTTTATGAAGAAGAGTGGATTTATTGTGTTTCATATTTTAACTCCTGGCAAATAAATATGAATGTTGCCATGAAGTGGTGAGCAAAATCTTAGTTTGAGCTTCTCACATTAGTGATGGTGTATTTTGCTGTGGTTCAGCATAGGCTCCACCAAGAAAGCACATTCACACCTGTCAACTGCTGTAAGAGGTGGAAAATTCATGCTTGCCTTTGTGGGTCTCCTCAATAATTCCTTTAAACACGTTTATTTCTTTCTTTTTTTTTTTTTGGTAGTATTTTGTAGGTTTATTAATGAGGTCTGTACATTTTTTGTGTACAAGCAAATTGCTAAGTTTGATCCAGAAGCTTTTAGATAGTAACAAGAAACACTTTTCAAAAAGCTTTTATTTAGCTAACCTATGTCATGATCTGGTGCAAGTGGTGAGACAGCTGGTGCATTGATTAATAAAGTCACGGTTAAAACCGAATATAATAAATATTTGCTCAATATTGTCTGATTCAGCAATCCTTTGTAATGGCATAGAGCAAGTCAATATTTCCCAAGTAATGGCATTACTATACAACAGATACATGGTGTATAGACACCCAGTAAACTCACAGCAAAATCAGTTGCTATGTTGTATTTTGTCAGAGTGAACAAACCAAAACCTGTGAAAAGAAAATAAATGGAGTTAAACCGGGACTGTGGATCTCCTGGTCTGGGTTTAAACTGCTAAGATACAGGTGTCTTCCATTTTAACAGTGCAAAACCTCTGAGCATGCTCTCCCTTGAACTGGTACCAATGACAATGATCAGCTAAGTGAACAGGAGATAGTTACTTTTTTTGTTAACCCAGCATCTTTGTGGGGAAACTCAAGCTGCCTATCTCCAAAATAAAAGACTGAGGAAATTGGATTCTAATTGCATTTTGGAAATAGATATAGGATCCAGCAAATTATATCAGTGGGGCAAATTCATTCCGACTGTAATTACATTGACGTCAGTGCAGTTAATCCAGGAATAAATTTGGCCCAATATCTTCAAGCATTGTTTGCACAGAGAAGTCCAAACAACAACAAAGTCCTTGTGCTGAATCAGAAAGACACCATGTTTGTTGGAGCTCTTTCTCTTGAAATAGCCAAAAAAAAAAAAAAAAAAGACAGGCCAAAACCTCACAATATTTGTATTTGAAAGTACATTTACATGCTTTTGTTTGCTGAGCTATTGAATTCCACTGTGTTTATTTTTTTTTTCTTTAATACAAAGCTCTTAAAATACTCTGCAAAAGAACACTTGGTCTTTTCAGGGAGATTCTGTAAGTTTTGCCTATCAAAATCAGTGATAGAACTGGAAGCAGGAGTCAAGTAGTTATCTGTGAGAAAAGGCTCCCAGTTTGCTGTCTGCATTAAGCTCTTTGATGACTAACTAGTGAATTGCAAAAAATAGCTGATACAGGACACAACAGCTACATTTGCATCACATATCATGATTCATGAGCTCAGGACTCACCAAACCAACACCACCAACCACCCAGGCAATCTTTGGAGCAAGGCAGTGTCCCTCCCCTCCTCTTTAGAGCAGATCCAGGTGCATTGGTCTTGTTGTCTGGCTGCTTTCATATTTCTTCACTGGCCTACCAATAAAGTCCTAGGGCCTTTGTTGGGTGGACAAAGTGTCACAAGGTCTTTCCTTGTTCCTGCCTGCAAAGGCAGCAGGTATTTGCAAGGCAATTCAGATGCATGTAGCTGCATGCAAGGGTTGAGCTTTCCAACAAGGCCAGTTAAAGTGCAACAGAGAAATGCTTTACATTTCCAGATTTAACTTTGTCAAACCTGAATGCTTTGGTAAAGTTTACAGGGGAGATCTGTATATTTTTTCAGGCTCTTGGTAAAACTATAACAAAAAAGACCTTGTTGTAATGGGGCAAATCTTTCGCTTCTTGATGCAGTTTAATTTATTGCCCATATATGATTGCTATGATAATACAAGCCTGCTGTGTAAACAGCATGTCACCTCTCCATGTAGACACTGATTTATATGTCTCATCATCCACTGAAGATAAAGCAGGGAACAGTCCAGCCAAGAAAGATAGCCAGCTAACCTCTTAGCCAGTAAAGCACATCTTTTGTTCGGTTGATCTGCTGTTTGGCTCCAAAAGAAGAAGAGATATGCTGATAAAAAGGATTATCACATAAATTTCTTCAAGTTGGTATAACTAAATGCAGTGCTGGAGCCAGCAGTTTCTAAATTAAATTCACCCTTCTGTGATGGAGTCAGTAGATTAGTGACTAGACCTTCAACTTTCCAAGTTTTAAGTTAAATGATTGTATTCATACAAAAGAGGGTTTGGAAAGTCTTGCTTTTCACTTGCTAATTTATCCTTGTGAAGTAGAAGGAGTTTGGTTTGGTTTCTTTCCAGTGAGATATGTGTCCTAATGTGTTAAACATTTATTAGGGAGCAGAATTTTTATATAAAAGTTAGAAGGCAGATGGCTAAAGTAAAAACCCCGCAGGCTGTCCATTCTAGTGTATAGACAATGGGATCTTTATGTTTTGCCTGTTCAACATTTCTTGAAAATTGTTCTTTAGCAAACTGCAGCACCTGCAGTAACCAGGGGCAGCTCTCTTTCACTCACTTCTCTCTTCTATAGCCAAGGTTCATAAGGTGCTGAGTGCCCAGTTTCCATTGCCCTTGCTTGCTTTATATGCCTGCTGCTTTCAGAGAAATTAACAGGTGTTTGACAGGCACTGACATAACAAAATCTATGTCCCGTGTTTGATAGCAAGACAATGAAAATAACCGTGTGCTTCAGACGTACTGCAAAGTAAACATGAGTTGAGCCTTGGAGAGCAAAGGGTTTTTAGGTGCTGAATTCTTTCTGAGATGTAGCACATCACAAGCTTGCAACGGGCTCATAATTTATAAATCCATTTTATAATACACTTGAAGAGGCTGTGTAATAAACTTGCAGGCATAGGACAAGGTAAATGGGTAAAATGTTGTGCATAGATCACAGACTGAACATGTTAACACACAGTTAACAGTCCTGTTTCAATTTAACTGGAATGGCAAAATGCTGCAAGGGAGGCAGTAAAACACAGAGCACCCATGTAAGTACCAAGTTGCAGAGGCCACCTTTGTTAGCTGACTCCTGCTTGAGTATACTGAAAGCAATTAGTCTGTTAAAACACTGCTTCTACTGCTACCGTAGTGCACCCTAATCCTTTCCATTCCTGTAAACTAATTAATCAGCTTTTTGCTGACTAGGAAAAAAAAAGAAAAAGAAAAAGAGAAAGAAAAAGAGAAAGAAAAAGAGAAAGAAAAAGAGAAAGAAAAAGAAAAAGAAAAAGAAAAAGAAAAAGAAAAAGAAAAAGAAAAAGAAAAAGAAAAAGAAAAAGAAAAAGAAAAAGAAAAAAAAAAAAAAAGAAAAAGAAAAAAGAGGAATTTTGCCAGACTGTCGTATCTGAGCTTCATTCTCTGAGTGTCATATGTCTATCACATATACTGTGTCCCTTGGAATAATAAGAATCGAGCCAGGCAGCTGAGTCTTGCTGTGGGTATCTACAGAGGAGGGGCGCCACGATAAAAGACTCATCAGTTTCAGCTTAGTTCAGTAGACATCTGTGCAGCAGAGGACCTCGTGATGATCCTGGCAGCAGCTCTTTTCATTTGGGTTTGGCTTTTTGTGCTGAATGGTTTTTGTACTGAGTCCCCGTACCAGCCTGTCTCAGCACTTTCAGAGCCAGAGCTTTTTCTCTTCATAAGCTCTAGGTTTTTTTACAGGCCACTGAGTCTGACTGGAGCTGTATCCAGAATTACAGAAAGCAGCAACCACCTGTCACCCGGACATTGTGCACAGTGGAGAGCTGTGGGCTGGGGGTGGGGAGATGGAGTGAGCCAGCTGATTGCAGGGGATTTCTGAGAAGCAGAGCTCTTTGCTTATCCATTTGCAAACACAGGAAATGATGACAGTGGTTGGAAGCATTGAAGGGACTGGGGGAAGGGGAAATAGAGAAAACAGAAAGAAAAGGATTGGGGGCTAAAAGGGACCCTGTCCAGAAAAGACTGATAAATTCATCTTTTCAGATTCCTTGATCACTGGTAAAATTTGCTCTATGTAAGATCCCCTCTTAACCTGACAGAATTTTTATGCACTCCATGTGTTTCTTGCATAATTTGACAATAAATGGACAATTTTTCTCCTAACTCATTGAAGACTGTATTGCCTTCTCCAGCATTAGGGTGCATATCAGTAAGAAAAAAAATATTCAGTTGCTTATGTCTCCTTATTCAGTCACATCAATTGCACTTCAGACTTCATAGTGAGGCAGATTCAGTAGTCTTCTCACACAGAGCAATTAACAATATTTTCTTACTTGTGTGGCCCCTCTCTATTCTCACTTCTTTCCCTTGGACAGCATTTACAATGTCTGGTCAGTTTATCTGAAACACTATTTTGAGTGGTGCAACCTGTCCTAAAAAAACAGAGCATACAAAAAATATTGTACCATTTCTGTGAAGAATAATTTTGTTTTCTAGAAAATAACAAAAGTGCCTGGAAATTTTACTTTGATAGCTTATTTGAAAGTAAAAGCTGCATCCATTAAAATATTAAGTCCTTACTGGGCAGAATAACATTCTATTCTATGAAGTACGGAGAGCATTATGGTTCCACAGCATTACAGAGGTGTGTAATAACAACAGTCAGAAAGAATCTTAATTTTTTTTTTGCCTGAAAAAAATTCCACTGGTAACACTAAAGGAGGTTTTCATTGAGCTGAAACTTAGCCATCTGAACTGCACTACCCATTTTCCCTCTTGTATCTAACATACAATATGTAATTCCAGAGGTTAACCCTAAAATCAGGTATCTTAGAACAGGACTAACTGCCCTCTGGAGAAGGCAGTTGCTCCTCTTGGGTGTGCTGTGTGCTCTAAAACTGAGCTCTAGTTAGGCACTTGACTTTTAGGTTATTGTAGTCAAATGAGGTGAATCCCAACCCAAAACACGTGCCTCTGTCCCGGGATTATTTTAAAAGGTGCATGGCAGAACATCAGGCTGACATTTACTGTGTGTATCATCATTTTTTGGATCTTTACTTTATCCTGTGTGTTTTGTAAAGCTTTCCGATGTATTTCTTTCAAGTGCTGTAACACTGAAGCTTGCCCTGGAGTTACTAATCAGGGGGCATTGCTGTCACAGGGATCAGAGGACAAGGTGGAAGCCTCAGCCAGAGCAGCTGTATTACTTGTCAAAGGTATGTGTCCTTACAGCCCTGGGCTTACTCTCACTCCTGATATGTTCAGTGGGATGACTGGGACCTTTTTGACCTTAAAATGGAGGCACGAACAAGAATGTAAAACAGTACATAGAGATTAATTTATTCCATTCTACCTCAATAATCTTGTGAGCGACACAAATGAAAGGATATTCCCTGCTTAGCAAACTCTTTCCTTGCTCTCTGATTGTAGTTCTTTAGTTTTCTCTGTTTCATTACCCAACTCCATAGAAGTTGGAGTGCGGGAAAATAAGAGACAGAAATATACTCAGTCTTCAAAGTAGGAATGTAGTAGTGAGTGCTCCTAAATCAGGACAGCAGCAATCTCTTGGCTACTCAGACGGATATAAATTCACACTAATAAAGAATTGTGCGAGTCCAAATGTATTCCTTCTTGTGAAAATATGAACAAAATACGTATAATTAATGCATAACATTATGTTGCTTTTCTGAAGGTACAGAAGGTGTAATCTATTTATAATACAAGGAGTTATTTGTGTCTTTATTGGGGACTTTATGGTGCAAATGACTAGTTCTTAGCTTCCCTGATGGCAAGCAACTGGTGTAGTTGTCATAAGGCTGGAATATCATTTTGGGTTTTCTTTGGTGTGATATTTAAGTATTAATGTCAAAAAGTAAAAGATGTAGTATTTAATGACTTGATTAATTTCATTTCCCATTTTTACGTTTGGATTTATCAAAGATTCCAGAGACATGGAATTTTAGATATGTACTAAGAAAATCATAATAGCTGTACCTCTAGTAAAATAAGGCTCTTGTTTTGTCAATGACCTTTCACTGCGTGTATTGCAGTTATTAATTTGCTACCAGTGTGACTGTGTTATAAAACATAATGACATGCATGTGTTACCTAGTCCAACTACAATTTTTTTATGGTTTTAGTAACTCATAAGCCCAAGAACCCAGGAAGGACCAGGAACTTAGTTTATTCTCTGTAGAAATAAAAAATCGATTTTGCAAAAGGGGGTAACATAATAGAAGGAGAAAAGTATGATAAGAATTTGGGGACACAAACACTCTATTTATGACTTACTTATCTACAGAGAAAAATTTTTTTTGAGACATGACCTCATCCAAACCAACAGTCTTCTCCCACGACCTGCTTAATGCAGGTGAAATATAACTCAATATAGCACCTTCACATGCGTTAATGTCACACGTTTGGCTTTAACTTGCAAGTTAGAGGGCACTGATGAATTAATTCCCTTCCTTCCCTGCTATTTCTCTGTAGGCTGTACTAGGTCACACACTAAGTCAGAAGTTTGCGCCTGATTTCCATCAAAATACATGACAAGTATTACTCAAAATATATTTAAGGATTTTACTAAATTGACATGGAAAGTCACAATTTTTACTTTATTTTAATCTTTGAAGGATCTCTCCTTGTGCATTAAGTTGCTAAAAATACTGAAATCCTTCAAACTCCCCCTAAAGCAAGAAGGTGTTTAATTCCTCATAAATCTTTGTGGGTTTAAACAGTGGGAAAAGGGAGATGCAAGTGCACCAGGGATAGCTGATATTAGAAACTCCTATTCATTGTGGGCACCTGCCCATGGCCAACTTACAGAGGCACTGGAGGAAAGAAGATTCCTTCCCTCTTTCTTAAGAAAGTGTGAAGGTCTTCCTTAAATACCTTGCTTCTGTTTAAAACGCAACTGTAATGATTTGAATAGCTAAAATTCCCTAGACTATTATAGCTGGAAGGGACCCACAAGGATAATTGAAATAAATGCTCTCCTGGCCCTGCACAGGACTACCCCATGAATCCCACCATGTGCCTGAGAGTGTTATCCAAACGTTTCTTGAACTCTGGAAGGTTGATGTTATAACCACTTCACCTTGACACAAATTCACTAAATAGCAGCAATTCTGTTTGGATTATTTACTGATATTTTTTCCCATTCTTCTCAGACTTTTTGGAAAAAAACCGTCACGACAGTCATGTGAAACTTTATCTCCTGAATTAACTTGTTGGTGTGAGGTGTTAAAACCAAATTTTGAGGTTCTACTCATTTTTGTGATAATTGTCTTTATGAATATATCTTAGATCAGGATATTTTTCCAAAGATGGATGACACTTTCAACTTCTCAGGGAATTGGTAAATATAAATCTCAGGGAATTGTGATGAATATTAATACTTGGAATGCTTTTCCTCTTTCCATTAGATCTGTCTGCAACAAATAGAATATCTGAAGCTTTGTTTATGGGGAAAAAAGATCATATTTTTGCAGACATATTAATCAATAAATTCAAAGTTACAAAAATCCCTTTTTTCATTTGATCATAAAAATTACACTCTTCAAAGATGAAGATTTGTATGCCTCTAAGAGAAATACCAACATTGTAGAGAAAATAAATTGAACTAGCCTTCTGCTACACGGACAAAACTGTGACTAAACATGAGATTACTGACGAGCATGCCACCACTCTCCTTCAGCACACACCCAGCAAAAGCCTAATGGCCTCAAAGTCTTCATGTCATCAGAAGATATGCCTACTTCTGGCTCGTCAGCCCCATAAGAATTCCAGTTTGCTGTGTTTGTCTAGATCAGTTGTCTGTTTTTGTCCCTACTTGAAGAACAGTAGTCTCAGAAATTGCGTTTTTATTAGTCTGAAAAGTGAATGGTCTAGCAGGAACAGTAGGGAAACAGAGGCCTAAACAGAGAATGGTAATTCTGTTCTACAACTCTCCTTCAGGCTACACACCCACCTGGAAGAGGACACTGAAGAGATGTTGGTTGTCCTACATTCCTTTATTTATAATTGCAATACAGTATCTATTTCAATATGTAGGGGAATAGGGGAAATGAACCTCAGTGAGAGAAGCAGCAGTACAAATAGCAGGGGAAAGAGTCAAATAAACATGCACAATGTCTTTGCTTGAGGTGACATGGGGCTAGCCTTCCTCCTCACTAATATCAAAACCATGCAATCTTACTTCTTAAGGAGCTTATGGGTACTGTACTTAAAACACAGTCTAAGATGTGCTCTCCGGGGCAGAGATGAAAACAGTACTAAAACCTAATTTTGATAGCTGATATAAGTATGGGTAACTTCTGAATGGTAAGCACAAGGAAGATGGGGCAAACAAACTCTGATCTCTTTAATGTTAAACTGAATTAAAGCTGGGTGGTGCTGAGCCTTGGCAGACGACAGCACGTGACTGTGATGTGCTTGCAGAGAGGAAGTTCTGGGGATCAGGAGAAGCCAGGAGCTGATGTGTCAAACTGTTAATCAGAAAATTCTGGCCAAGGTTCAAGGATGATGCTAAAGACATCATGGGAGCAGCATAAAGAGGTAAAATTGAAGATGGCTTAAAAAAAAAATCAGAGGATGATCTTTTGAACTGTCTTAGACTTTCCCTGTCATTTTTCAGTGCTTTGGTTGTTTCCTTGCAGGACACTATACCAAACTTTAATTGTGCTTCAGGCAGAGGTTTAGAGAATTCTTCAAAATTGGCTGAAATGTGGCATATGACTGTAAAGATCTGTCAGATGACCACACACCATGTGCAAATAACACCACACTAATGCCACCACGTTCTTGGTACAGGAACTAACTAGTGTGCATATACTCTGGTTCAGGGCAGTTTATGAATGGGACACAGTGTGTTCTCCGCATATTCATATAGGCCATACATTTCAGCAGCATCCATTGCTTTCTGCTGTTTCTTAGAGTCATAAAAAGGCAAAAATGTAGAGAGGGAAATTGTGTGTTTTATTTTTAATTGGTTGGGAGGGGGTATTTTGGGAGTTTTTTGGTGGGTTTTTTTTGTTTGGTTGGTTGGTTTTGGGTTTGGTTTGTTTTTTTCCCTATAAATGTGTTACACATACACTTAAAAGACTGACAGAAAATTTGACTCTAGCCTAGTCAAGATGGGGTTTGAAACAGCTTAGGTTATGGCCTGTAGAAGTCGAGGTCATGGTTGACATACTGAATTCTTAGCCGTTCTCCAAAGCTGCTCCCATTAAAAAGAACAGAGACTATGGATATGAAGAGCTCTTATAAAGTAACATCTATGAACCTGTAATTAAATGCATAATCAAATAGAACTTAAGAAACCAAGGTAAGGATAATTTCAGCTACTTCTCTCTATTTCCTGGTCTCATCAACTTATATCCATCCCCCTTCTCCCCTTCCCTGGGGAAGCAACTTGTTGTAAGGTGGCTGTACAGCTGCAGGACAGGCTCTGCGCTTAAGCTGCGGGAGTGTGCGTGTGCTGGATCCGCGCTCAGGACACTGATCCACTTCTGGTGTCTCAGTAACTCCAGACTGGTCTGCCAAGCTAGATGCTTGCCTATCCTCTCTCATGCCACGTTTGTCCTGCTCCTTAACTCTCCTGTTTCTTCTTTTGCTGTGGCAAATGAATCCTAACGGGGAGGAGAAATCCAAGAATTTGTAACAAAAACATGGGGGAAAAAGACCATCTCCATTGAAGTTAATAATCAGCAGGGTCCAAATTACCTCTTATTTATTTTACAAAAGAGGCAGGGTATAATTTTGCGATAGATTCAGATTTGGAGAGGGACTATAATCAGCCTCCTGAAGAGCTCTGCCTGAAGTACATGGCTGCTTATTTCTTTTCCAAATTGCACCGCTCTCTTTCCCCCTCTCACGCTTACCCCTCCCGCCCCGTTCTCTTTCTTGATCTCTTTGAATAATGCAATCACTTTGAATAGCCCAGACAGGCCTGAAGATTAGGGAGCCTGTTTGTGGAGCGGGGGGCCAGCTGAATAGGCGCAGGAGGCTGGCTCCCCGGGAAAACAAGGCGCTGGGAACTAGGCCAACTGTGAAGAGCATGTGCTGGGAGGGACTGAATAGGCAAGCAGCCGGCCAGCCCATATGTCAGGCTGTGCCACAAAGACTTCTCTGCACATCTACCATGACAAACAGGATTACCGAAGACAATTAATCTGGCACGCTTTATCAAAATCAAGCACTGACCCCCAACCTCTCCCCCCAGCATGCAGCAGATGCCACGCTCCAATTCAATGGAGCTCAAGTGTTCCCTTTTTCGCTGCTGAAAGGCATCCAAAGCCTGAATAAGGTTGGCGTGGACTAATTGCAAACACTGTCTGATGGTGACAGTCCTAATCAAATGAGATGAGCTCACCTTTTCTGTAAACTTCTAATGGGAAGGCTGGCGGCAGCTCCCCATCAGCTGCTGGCAGAAAGAGAAACACATGGGGCTGAATGGTTTTTCCCCTTCTTTCTCCCCCTTCCCTCTTGCTGCCTAATGGAGGAAGAGGGCAGCCACACGCATCTTTTCCTCTTGAGCCTTTCGGGTGCTGCATCATGGGAGGGATGGAGAAGAGAAAGCATTGGAGCCGCCTCTGTGCAGAAGCGTCTCTGCTCTGCAGATGCCAAAGAGTGGCCAAAAGGCAGCGTGCTGATGCTTCCTGCCATGCTAGAAACCTGGCTCAGCGTCCAGGCTGAACCCTCAGCTGATGTCTGTGGAGCTGTAAACATTCCCCTCAGTATCTGACCCTGCCTGTGGGATGTTCCTGTTGGCTCTGTAGTACAGAGCATAAACTTACACTCATTAGGACCAGTCATTTCTTTTCATCTGCCTCCTGCTTGTTTTATTTTATTTACATTTCAACATATAGGAGTTTCAAAAAAGCTTGCCCAGTTGACCTTAATAGAAAATGAAAAGTGAAGTTCAATAAGAGAGGGGGGAAAGCAGTGAAAAACTAATAGTATTTTATCTTATTGCTTTTGTGTTTACCTTACTGCTGTTCAAATAAGCAGTTCTGATGCTTGCTGCTCACCCTAGTAGGCACAGGCCTCTGTACTACAGAAATGCCTCGTGGGCAGTCTTCTCCTCACAAAAACTGTTTGTCCTCTTGATCTCACTCAGCTTAGAGCCAAGTGCCTGTGTTTCTATATTGGCATCCTCTTGCTTGTTAGTGTGGCGGGAGCGAAGGTTTGCATAGGCATAGATGAATGGTTCTTTCAAGTATTTTTTCCCCAAGTTTTCAAGTGAAAGTTTTATTTGTTCAAGTTAAAATTTGGTAGAACCTCCTCAGTTTTATTAAAATCCACTCATAAAAATTTTTTTTAAAAAAGTAGTAGTGAGTTTTACAACACAGAACACATGTTTCAGGATAGTCTACCATTTAGTAAAATTTGCACAAATGAAAGGGTTAAAATGTTTCATTTAGGAAATACTGTAAGAGCTTCTTATAATATTTCAATGCAACCTTTTTCTCAAACAGAAGAAGAAAAATATCTCTTTTCTTCCTATACATGCCTAAAACAAAAATTAAGTTTAAAATATTCTTTGTAACACTTTTTTTCAAAGTTCTTTTCTGGCAATATGGACAGCATTTAGGCCTGAATGGTATTTGCAGTTCTGATCTGTTTTCTGGCAGAAAGTTAATATTTAGATGTTGCCTCCCAACCTACTTTCATGGTTATCCTCAGCATAACACCTAATGCTTCAGCAATTTAAATAATTTTAAGTTTTGTCTTAAAGTAAGGATAGTAAGGGACTGACTGATACATACCATGTGCCAAAAAGGCAAGGAGGAGCAAGGGGTTATCGAGCGCCTTGATTTCTGAAAAGATGCTGTTGGGGTTGGGAACCACCTGGTTCACAGTGTGACTCTGCCCATGGGGCCATGTTTGTGTTTGTGTTTCTCTGCACACAGACCTGTGACGGCAGCTCCAGGCTCACGCCTGTGCAGCAATGGCTGAGGTCAATGCTGAGTGGTTCTCACTACGTAGCTATTTCCCAGAAGCCACAGTAGCTTTGATTTACATTTTTCCTAAGTATGAATTCTCAGCACAGTGTGTCCTAATTTAAAAAAAAACCCAAAAAACAAACAAAACACCAAAGCTGAAATAACTATGTGGGCTGACACCTGCAGAAGCCATGACTGTGGGAAGGGACCTCTCACTGGAGCAGTGCTTTCCCACCTCCAACTGAAATAGGCTAGGGGTCCTGATCAGCAGTGATAGCTAATGACGCCCTCAAATCTGTCAATGTTTCTTCTTCCTGCATATTGAGAATGAGATGTTTAAATGATAGTTACAGATGGAGGAGCAGCTGATTTTGGTATTACGGTGTTTGCATTCCAGCAACATGTTCCAGCATTTGAGAAATGCAGCACCCAAAGTGGGTCCAAGAGGGAAAGCAGAAAGCAGAGCTAATATTGCTCAAGGCACTGAGCAAAGGCTGGCTGCAGATCATGCAGCAGCTCATTGCTCTGGTACTCTGACATCCCATAGACTGACACTTTCCAGAAATCAAAGGCCAGGTTGTGCTTTTATTCAGAGGGCTAAGGTTGATTTCTAATAAATCTCTTGTAATGAAGTGATATATGGTGTTAGGAGAGAGCTAAACTGAAGCTAATGGCTGCTGTGCAAGAAAGGTGAAGGAATGAACTGCAAATCCTAATTAAAAACTAAAAAAAAAGAGGAGAAAGTGCAACCACCCCAGAAAACTCAATTCACTACAGACTAAAGCAGCAACAGAGAAATGAAGAGACAAGATATTGATCTGGACTACCTGAGGAAGAGGAGAAGATATTTGTGTCTCCAATTTTCAAAGAGAGGAGCTTCCTGAAGAATGTGAACTCCTCTTTGGGGGTTTGCTGAGGGAAGATGGGGAAAAAAGCATCCCTGAGTCAGTCAGAGTCTGGCATCTGAGCTCAAAATGAACACATAGCCTTGGTGATACCTCTCTTTCTGACTCATTCAGACTGATCACTGGTAAGGTAGAGAATCATTTATAACACGGCTAGATTAAGAAAAAGACTGTGATCCTTTTGACTGCAGTTAATTGAAATGTTTCTCTAAAACCCAGGGGTATTTCTTGCACAATTTTTTTCATTGGTTTTGGATCAGTTCTGTAGGCCACAGCAGCGCACACGACCACCGGAAGTACCAAGATGCTAAGAATCTGGAAGTTGGAGCTGATACGATAATACTAAGTGACATGGGTAGGAATTTCTCCCAGCCACCAACAGAAGTAGGAACTTGCTCTTGAAAGAAAGACTCATGTCAAATGACATTTCTAAAATGTCATCTGGTTTGCAGTGGAATATCCACTGCTTCTTCTAAAATACATTGTTGGTGCAATTGAAGTGTAATGACTTAGTATTGACACAGAAAGAGTCTCCCCTTCTCCACTGACCCCAAGGAATTTCCACTGCCTGCAGAGAGCAGTAGAAATTTTGACCTACTTTATCATGCCTACTCATTGCTGTCAAAATGTTTTTTGTATCTGTGAAGCAGTAATCATTGACATTTATTTTGAACACATACTTACACAATGATTTGGATCAGGATACAGAAGTCCCTACCTTTTCCAGTACTCATACCATGATAAGATCAAATTTTTTGAAGTTCAGGTAAATGTGCCTCACGTATTTTCTTTTATCTTTTTCTCTTGGACTCAAACAGGTGCCTTCATTTCTGGTGCCACAACACCTCCTAGAATGCATCAGAGGATTTTGCTTCCTCTCTGGTCCTCTGTAGCTGCTGTCAGGTCTCCTGCTAAGTTCTTGCTGAAAGCTTTCCTCCAAGCCAGAGTATGGAATCTAATTCAGATAACTCACATGTAGAGAAATCATTCTGTGTTGCACTACCATTAGGCATGGAGTTTTGGTCACTGTGGTGTACTTCCAATGTGGCACACAGAAATATGACCAATACAAAAAATTTTGTTGTCTCGTTTAGCTCATGATGCTGTTAATACCTCACTACTTAGGAAAATGAACCAAAAGTGGCTTGAAGAAAGGATCAGCTTTTTACAGTAGAGCAGTGAAATGAATTATAACATCACTGAGTAATGTTTATGGTAGAGGAAAGAAAATCTTCAATTGCTGTAGGAAATGAAATGTTCATGTATGAATGTGTAAAGACACTCTGGCAGAGTTCGGTGTAGTGAGCTTCAACTCACATGAAATACTTTTTTCCATCAGAAACACTTTCCAACATGAAATGAAGCTGAACTTTCTTGGCTTAAATATCAAAGTGATTGGCATTTATCGTAATAGGTAGCTCAGGCCAGCAATCTACAACTCCTTTTGATTTACAGCCCCCTAAATATAGAGGTGCAGATCCTGCCTAAGTAACTTAAGCCAAATGACATGAGAATTGCCCTCGTCTTTGGGTTTGACAAACCTCTTAGAAGCAGCTTAAGGAACACTACAAGTCCACAGACTAGTTTCTGGTTTAGCCCCTTGTCCCCAGAACCCAACTTTCAGGCACCACGCTGCTTGTGGCACCTGCTAAGGTTATTCTTGGCCATGTGATAACAACCAGAGGGTGCACAGTAGGGTGTTGCTCCTATAACATTACTTGCTTTAGAGTTTTCTGAGTTCAGGGTTTTTTTACTGCGAAGCAGCTAATTGCTGGTAGCTCCTGGCTAAGGTACTTTTGAATGCTCAGTGGGAAACAACAGGGTTCTTTGGTTCAGCTGGAGTTTCAGAAAGCAAAAATAAGATGGGGATTTCAGCTTAACTGAAAAAGAAAATAATTCTTTCCAAGGTTTTAACAATCTTTGAATACTAAGATTAGCAAATAATTGTAGATTTAGGTTTATAAAATGCCCAAATATTCTGATTATTTCAACAATTCCTTTAATTATGAAGCCAGAATAATTTGCTGAAATTTTCAAGAGTTTGGAAAAGGTCTTAGTTGACTCAAAGCCTTATCTCCTAATTAATACATTTCAGAGAGAAAAGTTTACTTAATTGCACGTACTTGATCACATAAATAAGCAGAAGGATCTTTTTGTCAATTCTCAGATTTGAGATTGGTCTTAGGATAGCCTTGGCATTGCACCCAGAGGTGATTTCTGGTCTACAGAAATGGAATGGTGGAAAATACATTCTGCTCTCCTGAGCATAAAGCTGCAAACAGGGAGTAAGTGCGAATGATGCTTTCTTGAGATGGGGCTCTGCGTCCTATCACCGCAGCAGTCATGCAGCTATTGATTTCATATTTTCTAAAGAGGTTCAGAGAGCAGGACACAGGCCTTACAGAGAGGCAGATGGGAAACTCAGATCTATTCCTCACTGGCTCAGTTTTGAAGCCACTGCCTTGAAGATGACACACAAGCTACCTCTGAGAAGATACAACCACAGGTGGGTTTTTGAAGACCTAAGATCTGGACAACAAATGAAAAAAACTAAATGTGATCTACACCTATGTTAATTATCGGCCCACTGGTGTGCTCTGAAATGCATTTGGGAGCACATACAGCATGGATTTAAAATTCACAAGAAAAATAATTCTAGTTTTATGTAGTTTAAACAAAAGCAGGTTTTCCTTTTATTTTTTTATCTCCCATCTTTTTAATCTTTAAATTGTTATAACACCAAGTGAACATTGAGATAAACTACTGTTCAGATAATTCACTGTCAAAAATCTTGAGCATACTTTAGTCGGATGGCAGCAGTAATGGTCTTTTCAAGTGCTGCTGCACAAAAGCTGAGCCTATCAAGATTTTTTGGCAGGCACTGCGTTTAACTTGTCATGTTATATATTGCAGCAATGAAGTTGAGGATCAGTATAAATCAACTTACAAGTCTGGAGGAAATGGGGGAATGTGCTTCTGCACCTCATTGGCAGCACAAGTGTTTATCAGAAGGTGGCAGCATTTCAACATCGTTTAGCAAGGGGAAAAAACAAAAAGAAAAAAAGAAAAAGAACTCAATCTACACGTCCAGAAAGCTGAAAGCTCTTTACATTCAGACAGGATGTACACACTGCTGCCTTGAATTTATGGGTTAGATGAATTTATGTGGTTATGGACAGGCAGGAAGGTGAAGTTTTGATAACTCTTCAGTCTTCTTAATGTAAATGTGGGAAACAGGCTAAGTAGGTGCTGGAAGGAAGGGAAGTGAAAAATAAATGAGAAAATATGGCTGTCCAAAGGGTCAGAAAGAGCCCACCCCCAGCTAGAGGGGAATTTTGTGGTAGCTGCACTAGAAATATTGAGCAAGAAAATATGTAGTCCCTAATAATTTTTTTTAATTTGATCTCATACCAGTGTGACAGGGAATAACTCTCTTTTTTCACAGCTATCACACCCTGTGTTGTCAGCTCTCAGGATCTCATCACTGGCTTTGTGGCATTTATTGTTTTTTTTTTTTTAAAGCCTCAGCCTTTGAAACTGGGCAACTGCATAGGAACCCCAGCTTTCACTTAACCACCACAATCACCAAAAATAGCATGATTCAAACCCTTGTGGCTACTGGGAAAGTCAAAAAACATGTGTGAAATGCTCTCACAATGTTCAAAAACCAGAAGGCGGAGTGGAAAAAATAACAGAATTTAAAGTGGAAAAAATAAAAATGACATCTCGTAAGGTTAGCAAAAAGTCATACATCAGAGTCACTGATTGACAATACCATGTTGCTGATGGGAAGCCCAAACCCAGCACAGAAAGCCAGGCATGTCAGTGTGTACTCTGATAGGGGTGGAATTAAGTGCCTGGCTTAGTGCGTAGCCACGAGCACAAAATGGTGTTGTTCACTTCAGTGAGATTATTACAGCTCAAGTCGTTGCTGAACTGAGCTGTTAACTTGCTTAAGAATTAATCCAGTGCCCAGTGTCGTTTGATGGCAAAACTCGCAAAGTGGGGTCATCAGTGTCCTTACAAAATGTTTTGGGTTTTTTAAAATGTGAAACTGGCTCAGCTAGCACTTGATTCACCCTGTAAGGTACATACAGAGTACAATAAGGAATTTTGTATTAATTGCCACCACAAATACTCCACATGTTGCCAGTAATTAATACCCCAATACTCAGAGAACCACGGCATGTTATTTTCAATCTTTCTATTTGTGGAGGGTTGATCCTGGCTGGACAGCAGGTGCCCACCGTCGCCACTTTGTCACTCCCCTCTTCACTGGGCAGGGGAGAGAAAATAAAATTAAAAGCTTGTGGGTTGAAATAAGGTCGGGGGAGATCACTCACCAATTATTGTCATAGACAAAGAATACTTGATCTGGGGAAAATTAATTTAATTTATTACCAATCAAATCAGAATAGGATTAAGGGAACTGAAACTAAATCTAAAAAGGACTTTCCCACACCCCTTCCTTCTTCCCAAGCACAACTTCACTCCCAAATTTGCTACCTCCTCTGGGCAGCCAGTTCCTCACATGTTGTGTCTGCTGCTCTTTCCTTCTCAGGGGAGGACTCCTGACATTGCCACAGGAAACAGTCCTCCACAAACTTCTCCAAGGTGAGTCCTTCCCACAGGCTGTAGTTCTTCATGAACTGCTCCAGTGTTGGTCCCTTCTACAGAGTGCAATCCCTCTGGAACTGGCTGCTCCAATGTGAATCCCCCACAGGGTCACAAGGGGAACTTCCAGCAGCCTCTCACAGAAGCCCCTCCTGCTACCAAAACCTTGCCACAAAAACCCAGTTGCTTTGCTCCAGTGAGTTTGTCTCTGAAATCAAGTAAAAACATCTCTGTGCGGTTTAAAGTGGAGTAGTTTTAATTTCCAGGTTTTGCATATGAAAGAGAAATGCTAATTTTGAAGATACTTCCCACTGTATTCACCTTGGGTGCATGTCTGCAGTGCAAATGAAGCAGTGGTCACCAGATGGTGACCAGTTATAGAGGGGGACTTCATCTCCAGAAAGGATATGGAAATCTTGCAGAAACTGGCATTTTGAGGGCTTAGCACAGATAAGTCTAGGCCCAGGCACAGTCACACAGTCAAAAATGGCATCAGAGATGGAGCCCCAAAAAGACTGAATGCCTTTCTGGGAGTCCCAGTGAGCTGGGAGCAGAACTGAGGATAGGATTGTGGCACCTCCCATTCTTAGATTCAGGGAAAATTTTGTCATTCCAGTTATACATCTCATACTGAACACTCAGCTACTGTACTTGGTACACAAATACACACAGGTCAGGAGCAGAGCTGGCAGGCAGACTATACTGATTTAATTTTGTTTGGCTTTTCGATGCGCCTTCCTGGAGTTCCTATTTGCTGTGTTGTGGGTTAAATACTTAAACAGGAAATCAGCTCAGAGGACCGGCTGACCATTTCAACCTTGTGGAAACATTTGTCCTTGCCTGCTTCCCAGAACAATTCAAAGAATGCCTTGTTTCTGATACACACAGCCAAAGTAAAAAATCAGTGGAGAATACTTTATGGACAGGATGATTCAGTAGGGTGACAGCACTCATTCAAGGACCTTGGAGTAAGGATCAATAGCTGCGCACCTAAAGACAGGAAGTTCTGCTAAATTTTCTTTTTGTGCTGTAGACAGTCCTCTGAGTGAATATTGTGCATGAATGGTTGCATGAATCTATTAGCTAATCATCCATTAGAGTGATCCTCTCAAGATTAATTTAGCCAAAATCTGACATAAATGATCTAGAATGACAACAATTATAAAAATCACTTTACAAAAGAATGACCTTTAACAGAAGAAAAAACAAATTTAGGCTAAATTGATTCAAATGAAACACAGGCTGTAAAGGAGGGGTATTTTTCATCTTGTTGTTGGAATAAAATTTTTGAAATGCCATAGTTTTGTCAGGCTTATGAATACCATGTTTCATATTTTTGCCAAGGTTTTTTATTATTTCTGCTGTTACTCCATGCATAAGGAATAAAACTTCATGCATGACTTCTAATATCATTCTTAAGATCTTTATTAAAGTTCATTCCATCATAGCAGATGCATTTTAATTGCCACTTCTTTTAGTTCAGCTGTGCAGCACTGTTTATATTGCTTTAAATTAAACTTCCCACTAATAGCAAGGTCTGTCAGTCCTCTAAAAAGCAATGCATGAAAAGTATCAGGATTTGTGAATTAGATGGAAACAAAATCAGAACTCAATAAAGGCAAAAGTATTTCATCAGGTCTTGAAGAGTTGGTTGATTTTATGTCACCTGTGTTTGAAAAGACAAATAATCTCGGTTAAAATTTCTAGTGATTTCAGGATAGACATTTATCTGAGAAAGGACTGTGTGAGCCCTTTGGGATTTTGTCTTCCATGAAAATAATTGCCTCATTGAGTGACAAGATATTTCTTTCCAAATTTAACTATTGGGGACCTCACCTATACTGAATTAAATCTATATTTTGGTTGCTTGCAGGTATCAATTGCTGCAGCTAAATCATGGCATAGGAGGACAAACATTAGGTGAGGCAACCCTCATTTCAAACAGAAATAAGTTCATCCCATGGACATCACGGTCCTCTGTGTGTTTTCTGAAAGGCTTGCAAAATTTCTATCAGGTGTCTATGGCTGATGCCAAGGAATGCCCTGTAGGATAAAAGGCCTCCAGTAATTTCTACTCATTCGTCTAGAGTGAATCTATATCTTTTGGTTTTAGTTTCTTTTCCAAATACTTGATGCTTTCCCCAGGAGCGCTGAAGACTTCACTTATTATCCTAGCTTTTGCACTTCCTTTGGCAGGCAATTTGAGTTTCATAATCCAGATAATTTTAAATGAGGTGTGACTTGGGTAGATTTTCCTGACAGAATACAAAAAGAGCCATTTCTCTGTCACTGGGGTTAAAGAACTAAAAATTCACCCTCCTCTTTGAGCATAGACCTTTTAGCTCCCATGTACTCTGTTGACACAGAGAGGCAAATTGTTGCATTTTACTTGCTTTACAGTTTGATTTATTTAGCTATAAGTCAAAAGCAAATATTTAAAAGTTACAGGCCTGTTTTGAAAAATGGAGCTCCTCAAACTTGCACAGAAAGCTGGGGTGTGAAGATCATAGTTTTATAGCCTGAAGGAGGTAAAAGCACAGGCAGTGCATGTTGGTGTGAGCAGAGCCATCCCATCTGTTAATCAGACTCATGCTCAGTGTATGGACAATGCTGCAGCAAACATTTTTGAAAATTTTGGTACATATTTTTGAAAATTTGATTCTAAGGCCTGACAAATATTGCAAAGGTCATCTCTAGTCAGTGCCAGAGAAAAGAAAATGTTTATCAAGAGGTACAAGGAAGAAGGAATCTCGAAGGAGTGCTTCTCAAGCCTCTGTGGGTTTTGTTTGGTTTTTAATGCATGCATTGTGTGTCTTTGGATTTATCACAGGAGGTGTGCTCTTGGATTTAAAGCCATGGTTGTTGTTAGACAGCTTGTGCAAAAGCACCAGTGCACAATCCTATTTAATGAGCACTACGAAACTCATGGAATCTAGTTTAGGGCCATAAAGGTGGAACTTAGCATCACCAAAGGAAGTGGTAGAACATTCTGGACACTGTGGAAGAGAAAGACTTGAATATAAATGCTGAACCATTGCATTATCTGCGTTCTTTGGTGGTGCACTGAAGTGAAAGCAAGCCTGAGCCTCCTCCAGGGTGTCCTGGTGGGCAGGTTTGAGGGAGCTGGCTTTGCACAACCTTCCTCAGCTCCTGTCATAGCCTCTGCAAGTGAGAGGTTTGGTTTTTTTTCTTCACTTGGGGTTTAGAAAGAGGACTTCTGCACACTCTGAAATGCAGGCAGAAATAGTGGCACGGTGCATCTTTCCTCGAGAGCTTGGCCTGTCCTTGCAAGGGGCCATGGTGCCAAGAGCAGGTTCATTGACTGCTGTGCCACAGGGATGCAGGAGAGATTGCTTGAAGGCTCATCTCCAACATCATTACAGGTTGTAACTTTGACAAAGTCCTTAATTTTGAATCAATGTATACAACAGTGACATTCAATATCCTTCATCTGTGGATAGAAATGTGACTAACATCCACTAGGACAACTTATCCCAAAATCCTGTTCTTGTTCTCCAAGTATTTATTGACAAATCTAATTTTGAAGCTATTTTCTGCATGCCTAATCTTGTAAGTATATTAATATTCTGCCTAATGTGTTGTTTATAAGCAAACAAATCCATTTTTTTTCAGAAGGGCATGAGCATGGTAAATCTATAAACTGAAGATGACTTTCTAACCGGGCCAGTAATACTTATTAAAACTCCCCAAAATTTCTTTGTTGCTGCATCTGGTTTTCACTTGGATAAAGTTATTTTTGGCAGAGCTGTGACTGGTATTCGTGAGGACAAGTAAAATGCAGTGCACACCTACTTAGGCTATGTTCCTGGATGGAATTGATAAACAGTAAGAAAGACTTTGGAAAGAAATAAGTAAATTCAACTTTCCTAGGCTGTATGCCTTAGCATACGAAGTACGGGAGGGACACAGGATAGCTTCATTCTACACACAGCTTTTCCATACTTAGTTTGGCCCTTGGCTAGTGATGTCCAAGGGCTGAGCCTCCATTCTACCTCAGTAACTAATATGAGAGTAAACCTCCTTACTTCCATGGCAAAGTGCTGCTGAATGATTAAACTTCCCTTAAGCAAGGCGAGTTCCCCACATCGTAGCCCCATCTGCATTGCAAAGGTGTAATGATACACCAGACAGGTTTTAGGTGGGAGTAAGGTTTTGGTAGGTCTTGTATTCTCTGATTGAAAGTGACTGGGTAAGATTGCTGGCAAATTGGCAAGGCTTTCTGTCTGCTGTGTCAGCAGAAGTCAGGGGCCATTCCCAGCCAAAGAGCAGCCCCCACAAAGGGCAGGGTAAGCTTCAGCACATAATTTCATTTGCATACATTGAGACAGCTGGCAGCTTTACTATAGCACCGGAGGCATCACTGTAAGCACAGTGTTTCCCACCCACTGGGAGAAAAATCATGAAATATGGGGGACTGAAAAGCCAGCAGTTTCTTTACAGAAGTTGGAGTCTATCTGTAACAATACTGGTGGGATTTGCTCAAATTTATTTTTAGAAGTTCATGTTCAATCAGCCCTGAATTTCCACTAGGAAAACACAAAGCAGTGTAAATCTGATTTTTTTTCTTTCTTTTGGCAATGGATCTATACACTTATTATGATTTAGTAGGCAGGGCTTTTATTTCCCATATAGATGAGTGTGCTACTCACTCCTCTTTTCCAAATTCTGTGCTTGCTGTATTTTTTTTTTTAGGTGGTACAGTTCTGTGAGCTGAGAGGATATTGGCAATAACTCAGTGAAGTGGGGAGCAGAAATGTGCTTAGATACACAGTTATTTCCCTTCCTTGGGAGGGAAAAATTCCCTCTTGATCTGTCTAAGAGATACAGAAAAGTCAAGTGTCTGTAACAGTAAATTGTAAGGAAAGGTGATATATACATATACTATGTGTATATACTTTGTATACACACTGTGTTATATTAAATATGTATATATATATATCCATATTAATTGAGGCAACTGAGTAAAGCCAGGACTCTAGAGTGGTTTCTGTCCCGCAAGAAGTTAGCTACAACAAAACACCAATGCACAGCCCAGTGCCTTACAATAGTCCCAATCTGGATCAGACAAACCTCAGCTAAACTGCTCTTGTGGAATTCTCTGCAGAGCTACAAAAATACCTGGTGGCAGACTTGAGTAAGGGGTTTGGCTGTCCCATCACAGATGCCCTTTTAAGTGTGCTGCAAGAGACAGTGAGGCATGTGCTTCTTCCAAAGCAAGGGCACACAGCGAGTGGCTCAGCACCATGCTCCAAAATTGCCTGGATGTTATTTGAGAAGGGAGGTTTTGTGGATGAATCAAACTGCCGGTGTGGGCAAAACAGTATCCTGGAAGGGGACAAAAAGAAGCTTTATTATTGCTTAAGTAGCAGTGGTTTCAGGGTGCCTGGGGACATCTGGAGGATAGGCTGCAGACTGAGCTTGAGAGATTATTGCAGATGTAAACTTGCAAACAGAAAGCAGTGGGTAACCATAATGATGTTGCTGTTATCAACTCATGGATGGAATAACTTCCAGAACCAATGTTTGGGTTAGGCACTTTGGCCAGGAGGGGTTACATGTCAGTTCTGGTCTGCTTGAAGGAGGCCAGAATATCTGGAGAAGTGAGTTATAAAACCTGGGAAGTTGTTCTCTCTTCATGACCGAGGCACAAAGTACAACATACTGCCACTGCTCGCTGCTTCTGGGCCCTGGTTCTGCTTTCTCTGAGTCACTTTCAGGGCTGTATATATTTCTTGCAAGTCATCTTTGTCCTTCATGTCTTAGAAATGTTGTTTTAACCACCTGGAAAGGCTCAATGCAAGATTTCTGGATGACAGCTCCCTCAAAAGAATTATGTTTTATTTACAACCACTCCCAAGAGTGGGGATGGTTTTAAACAGACTACCTATCCCACAACAAACACAAGCTCGTTATGTTTTATTAGCAACAAATCAATGTCCTAAGAATAAGCTTTCAAGGAGTTCCTTGAAGAAGATATTAGCAGCTGTCAGAAAGCAGTTTAACCTTTTGAAAGTTAAGAAGCAGCTTAAAGCTTGTCCCAGGAGCAGAGAAAGGATTTGCTGAGGGAAAACACCAAATCATCACATGAAATGTTTTTCTAAATGAAGGCCTGTTTTATGTGGACTCTCAGACCTCACAACATCATTGTAAAGGTCATAAGGTCTGAGCATTTGTATTTTATGTTCAGTTCCCTTCACACATGCAGATGAGCCTGGGGGAAAAGGCAAACTGGCCAAACCCAGCCTAAAACCACAAGACAGTAGCTTTCATCCAATACGGTAAGGTTTACACTTGCACCTTCCCTCCTGCACATTTTATTAATTCAACATGAAGTGCTGTATCTTCAGGATGCCTAAAGCACAGTACATTTGAACACCTGAATAGATATTAAGGTGCCCCATATCACCAGCATTCAGAAAATGAAAACTTATGTCTAAAGGGATTAAAACTATTCCCACTGCTTTTTTTCTGAGTGAACTTAAGAAATACCTTGTTCTAAGAGCTTTGTCTCTGAATGGGTTGGACCTTACACATTGGAAATGCTAACATAAACGTTAGAAATGGTGTTTCTGCTCATTTTAGCAGTTTGTCTGCAATCACTGATGCCACAGGGCTCCATACTGCCCCTCTGTCCTGTTGTATTTCCTCTCTTTTCAAAGCCACAGCACTGCTTCTTGTGGGCGTTGCACAATGAGCAGCAGCAATGTTGATCTGATGGCATGACTGGCTTTAGTTTAGTCTCTGTGGTCCTGTTGTGTACATTCCTATTCATGTGCTCTTTCTCTGTCAGACTGTATTCTTCATGGCAGAATCCAAGCCTCCAAGCAAGCAGATATTGCACAGGTTGATTTCAGCAGCACAGGCTAAATAAGATTTTTCTTTTTCCTTCAGTTGTCTGTCTCTTCATCAGCAGCAACAGCAGGCTCTTCTTTTCTGATCTGTTGTTGCATACCTGACAGTTTCTTTCCCCTTGATTAACAGGAGCAAGTCTCAAGTTACTGTGAAATAAACAGTCACCATTTGTCTTCCAGGCTGTCGTAATGGGTCCTGTATGTCACGATGACTTAAGCTGATGCATTTTACCTTGCAACAGGGGCAGATGAACTGTATGGACTGGAAAATTTTACCAGGTCTGTTGACAGACCAAACTTTGTATAGCTGTTGTAAATGAGATATAGCTCAGTCATATGGCAGAGTCCTCAACTCCAGTGCAAGTGTCCAGAGATGTGTGGTTAGCAGCAGAAAACTCTGTTCAAGGAAAGGATCTCTTTGTATGTGTGTGTGGAAGCTGTAATTCTTCTCATAAAGTTAGCACAGAAAGTAGTGTCTTGAAATTTATTATTATTATTATTATTATTATTATTATTATTATTATTAACAAGTTTGGGGAGAGGGTGAAGACTGACAGTAAAGAAGGAAGGTAACAAAAGTAGAAGTGGTGAAATAATTATACACCTGCCAATTCTTTTTTTCTTCTTAAAGGCTCACCCATCTTTTTGTCTGTGAAAAGTTCATTTAAATCTGTCTTTCCCATGCAATAGGAAAAAAAATCAGTTCATTCAACAGTATAATACAAATCCCAGAATGTTTTCAAATTTCTCTCTTTTGTGTGTTTTAAGATTGACAACTATGTAATTAAGCATAACAAAAAGAGAAAGGGTTTAACAAGATTTAGCACAACTTGGGCGACTTGGGGCAGCAGAGGGAAGGGAAGTCAAGGGCAGACGCAAAGTGAATCTGTGGAGTCACTCATAAGAGGTGTGCAGACTCGGTTTGAAGCACTTTTTTAAGAGTGGAAATGATCACAGAGTTATATGAACAAAGCATGACGTGGCCAGCAGTTGGGTGCTGCTGATGAAGTCCAAGAGGCGATGGTGAGTGGGGGAGTCAGCCTGGTGATCCTTATTTGCAGAGATGTGTGCACCCCCTCTTCCTGCAATTGTGGCAGAAAGCTCCAAAGCACTGGTGCTTCTAGGGATAGTTTAGCAGTGGCTTCTCTGTCTTTGTCTTTCCTAATCCGCAACATGTGTGGAGATTCATTGGAAATGCATTCTGCTACATTATAGTCCAGCCTGTGTTCTGCACTATGCTCTCCATCTTTGGTTTAGAGAGTGTACTCATCCCATTAGGTCATATCAAGGTCCAGCTTCAGACAAATCCAGTGGAAAACCTACCCCATGAACTTCACTTCAGAGAAGAAAGCAAAAATAAAGAGAAGCTCTGTGTTTCCACTTAAGTCACTTGTCTTCCTGTGGCTGTTTCATTCCATTCAGAACCTGAAGCAGGTGATTAAACAAATCTGGGACATTTTCAAAAGTTCTTCCACTTGTTTGAAAATAAAATGTGTAGGGATTTGTGGCCAAAAAAAAATAAACATGTAAAATTTTTTATTATTAGGAAACAACCTTCATGTTTTCTGACTAGACTAAGTACTCACTTCCAAAGGTGGTGTGTCTGTTCAGTGTTTATTGAAATAGAAAAGTTGTGAACCCAAATAAAAGTGTCATTCCTGCTTCTTTGTGGGAACTTGCAAACTGTTATTTTGCTCTCTGAAAGCCCCGTTGAGTTAATAGATGTAGTTAAATCCTGTCTAGGGAAATTTCCATTGCTTTAAATTCCATTTGAACTTAATTCAGTTTCTAATGATGTTGAAATACAATAGGAAAAGCACAGATGAAAACACATGGCAGACCTTTACCTCTGTGAAAATGTCTGAAGCCCTACAAGAAAATCAAAATGCTGAGTTTTTATCTGAGTATCCATGAACATTGCACAGAGTAAGCAATTTTTGTTTTTTAATCTCATTTTCATTGTTAGACACTGATCCCAGCTTACCGTAATTTCTTTTAAGTTCAGAGGGAAAGAGGACCTGAAGAGCAACGTGGTATTTTCCCTATTCCTTTCTCATTCCTCTCACATCGCTGCCCTCCTAACTTTATACCGTTAATACCTTGTGATGTCCTCTCTGTGTGCCTCAGTCAGACACCTCCTTACAACCACTGCTATGAAAATTCCTGTGTGTGGAACAGATGCTGCTGGGATGAACGGGCTGTAGACACAGAACTGTCATCGCATTTCGTCCATGGGAGTTCTCCATGGGGTATGACAGCATGGCTCCTTGCCAAAGCTCAGCCAATGCTATGAAGCAGGTTGCTTTTTCTCTCTCTCTTCAGGATATGTTGCCACTTTTGTCATTCTTCCTGGGACTTAAATAATGATGGGACAGATCTGCTCCCCTGTGGTTCCACTGCTCTGAAGCTGCAGCTGCTTTGGTCTTTGGTAAGAGAAAGCAGCTGTGCCTGTGGCATAGCTTCATTCCTCACCTAGCAAAGGCACTGCAGTGAAATGACTGCAGGAGAAGCTGGCTCCGCTGGCTTACCACCAGGAATGCTGAATCCAAGCAGCTGCAAGGGGATTTGAGGCCTTTTTCTGCAATGACCCTGTTACTGTGCCTCTTACTTATCTAGGCAGGCATCTCCAGGAGCTACTTGGCTTTATCATTTAACTTGATTATGGCATTCTGAAATTAGCCTTTTTCAAACATACTTTATAAAGTTCATTATATCCTATAGCATTCCAAATGCTCCATTAAAAAAAAAAACCTTTTATAATGACCGAATGAATTCCTCAACATAATTAATGTTTCAGTTGAAGCTAGCCCAAAATATTTCCAATACTCAAGTTTTCATATGTCAAAAAAAAAAAAAGGAAAAAGAAAAAAAAGAAGAAAATTGATCCATGTAACTCCAGCTGCCAAGCATTGGAGTAATCAACTCTATCTACAAGGTTCTTAACTTCAAGACATCATTTGGCCATGGTTTGTGAAGAAATAGAGATTGGGAAACTTACAGAATTTCCTGTAGGAAAGCCTCACTTGTGGTGGATAAATATTAACCTCATTGCTTTTTCAATAAGACTTTGGCTGCAAAGTCCCAGGCACATTTGATAAAGTTGTTATGACCTAATCTTCAGGACCCCAGAAATTATTTCTTTCTGAGGAAAAGAAGCGATACTGGAACAAGATGTTGGTTACCTCTGCTAAAGCTGAGGCCTTTGTATACTTTGAAATGCCAGATTTGCTCTAAATTAAATCTGTATTACTTTCTTCAGTTCCAGCTATGAGTTTTAGTCCAGCTGCTTGGGTAATCCAAAATATCATTATTTTATACACATCTATATTGCTGCAAAGGAATGCACTACAGCTGCCAGGCCTGACTGCTGGCGATTATATCTGAAATGGTAGAATTGAGCCTCAGTCTTGGCTGATAATTGATATCATAGTCAGATCCTTAATCAAATAGCATGTCTACACAAAATTCTTGTTGACCCTCAACAAATCTGCATGATTCTCCTAAAATTCAAACAGTTCTCTGTATCACTCACTAGAATTACAGTTTTATCATCTTTGTGGAGAAATGGGTAGCTAGCTGTCTTTGACAGAGCAAAGGAAACGTAACCTTTGGGTATACAGACTGTGTGTGTACCAGGAGCTGTAGTGTGTATGTGCTGTAGAAAGCTCTAGAAACCGAGAACGACTGATGAAGAACACCAATACAAGCCTAATTAATGCAGAAAGAAGAATCCTCAGTCTCAGTAGCAGATAGCATGCTCTTCAACACCACTAAAACTATCTTTTTTCTGCTGCATTTGAGCCTCAGAGCACAAACTGTGGTCCCGTGAGGAGGCAGTGGCCTTGTTTCTCATGATCCTGAGAGGGCCCGGACGACGTCCTACAAGTTGAAGAAGGATGGGCTTGTCAAGAATATTGAAATACGAGGAGCTGTTAAACATGCAGCTATCATGCCAGTAGTACTGTGATATATAAGAAGAAACACAGAAAAAACAAATCAAGCAAAGTATGAAAAATAAATTTGAAAACTCCATACCTACAAACTTACAATGACCACTATCCAAGCTGGTAAGCCAAACACTCCTCATAGTAAAACACTCATTTTATTGAAATTAAATTTTCAAATTTTTACTTCATGGCCTGAAACATTCTGTGTTCAGTGGACCAAAAAATTTATTATTATCATTTGTTATAATTATTGTTCTAATAAAATGTTCAGACATTTCCTAGAACAGAGCTAGGATGAAATCCATTGTGCTGTCTGCTTTGCCCATGTGTTCCTTTCAACAATTGTTATGGTATGGAGCAGAATTTTGAGTTAATCTGCCTTTCCACACCTCCATGCAAGACCATCCGGAAACTCAATATGTTTTTGGAATTTTAGTATGTAAAACTGAAACAGGCTTTTCTGGGTACATAGTGGAAATTAATTCTGTTGAAATTTTCCCCCACATTAATTATAGTCCAGTGTTCGCTGTGGGTGACTGGCGTTTCTCTTGTGACCATAGCGCTACAATATGCTAGAAATGCTGGAATGGGCAGAAGCTGGGACATGGGGCAAGGGAAAGGTCTAGCAAGAAAGAACAACCACAGTTTGGACCTATGTGATTTAGGTTTCCTGGGAAAATAAATGGGCACTTAGCCAGAGGCTAAATCTACCTGATAGGAGATGCAGAAGATCTGAGAAGGTCTCGCACTCTGAGGTATGAAAAGTATTCAAAGAAGCAAAGGGGGGAGAGGAGAAGACAAAAGATACCAGAAACTTTGAGACAAAGAGCAGAGCTAGGACTGAAAAGTATAGGGCCTGTAGAGCCAGATAAATTATACAAAAAATGGGAGGTTGAAAGGAAAGAAAAGCAACCTGGTGAGCAAGGACCATGAGACTGGGATATCTGAAGACCACATAGTCCTGGCCGCATCCCAAAGGAATGGAACAGAAAAGAGAAGGCAGAGAGTGGGAAAACCATTACAAAGACAGAGAGAGAGAAGGAAAGACTGCTCTCTCCTGTGGGAGGGTAGGACTCTAACATCTGTGTAGGAATTGGTGGGACCAGAGGAGAAAAGGGCTGTCTGGAAGGGTCTGTGATGCTTTAACATTCTTTCCTTCGCAGCCCTTGAGGTTAGGAAGTAAATGCAGCCCTTTTCCTTCAAAATGTAACTTTATTTTTTCCCAGACAGAAGTAATGTATGTATGTATATGTATACATACACATACTTGCCTTCTAGAGAATGGAATTTCTGAAATGTTGTAGCCATCTTGTGTTTCACCTGCCCAGATGGCAGGAAATTTAAATCTGGAATTTCCAAGATCAGCTTGACTCTGGCATTTCCCAAATTGCAGCCTGATGTACTTCAGTGCTGGTTTTATGCAGGCATGCATGTGTGCATATGTTTATTCCTAGTTATCAGCCCAAACACACCTTGAGCCATGTATCAGTTCCATAACGCTGTGCCTCAGCAAAATCATGCTGATTTTTATCCATGTATTATTTCTACATCAATTCACGTCAGAATGAAGTAAAGTCCAGGATTTTTTTTGATGGACATAATTTACAGGGCACATGATTTTTTTTAAAAGAGTGGTAGGTGTGGCATTATACAGATACTGTACTTAGTTCCTTGTATTGTCATGTTTCTGAATAGCTAGTCTCCAAAAAGACCGAACTATCTTTTCTTGGCAATCATCAGATTTGTTATAAGCCTATGAAAATGTTATTTAAAATTGGGACAGTCTTGTAGTTATAGTTTCATAAGGTGGGAGATGGATTCCTCCATTTGAGAAATCAGTGTTTTAGCAGCAACTAATGGCCTTTTAAAATACACACTTATACAATGGCAGCTTTTATAACAACACCAGAAACAAAAGGCTTTCTTTAGCCACTGTGGTTAATAAATTGCATGTGATTATGGGACGGGTGAGTTTTATTACTGTTTCTGCATCCAAAATCCTGATTAGAATTGTATCATCTAGGTTATTTCTTTCTGGATATTCCTGTAGTTCTTTTACCCAGGATCGTGGCCAACATAGTAGGTTAGACATTAGTTGTTCATTTTCCAGTATCCTTGGCTTCAGCAAGATTTATTTTAGCAGGAGCTTCACTACCATTTTCTTTCCAGCCTTGGAAACATCGCCCTCCCAGCAAAAACTTAACCACACTGGATGATGAAAGGATGAAATTCCAAAAGGAAATTTGTTGGGCAAGAATCCACAGGGCAGGTGGTGGGATGAAGCTGGGTAATGAACTTGGACATTGCTAAACCTGAAACTGAATTGGATGGTGCTGCCTTAGGAAAAGGGAAGAATTTATTATATATTAGCCTGGTAACAGACTGTATGAGCAACATAATATATTTAAAGGAGGTGTATTGCCACTCTGCTAGAACAGCACTACCCATGTTCCCTGCCTTCCTATGTCCTACTTAACAGCCACATAAAAGGTGGGGAAGTAAACATTTAAGTGAGTTTTGTTGCCTCCCCATAGCTTCCTTGCTCTATTGCCAGGCAGTGCCGATTGTGTTTGCAGGACTGTTTTTGTGAGTCTATTCCTGTAGAGCTGAGCTAAATTCTTTCCATAGATGCCTGTGAATAGCCATCAGGCATTGCATATTAGGACACATTTTTAAGCAGTGTATTGAAAGAAATAACTAAAATGTAATATAAAGTCTGGTTAGCAGTCAAGCCTCAGCTGTATTTTGCATCTTTCTATTTTTACTAATAGTTTGTGAAAATATCAGTGTTCCTATATTTCTTTGAAATAATTTTCAGTAAGAACAGATATCTGTGAATCACATTCTTTTTCTGAGTATTTGAAGTTGAAATGCTAATTCCCAGTCTTAGCGATGATTCAGTGTACAAGCTTGTCCCTGGACAGAAAAAATGCTATTCCTATATCCCAAGCATATGGTACAAATGCTCATGTGAACAAATACGGAATTGGATTTCTTTGACCATTTTGCCAATATTTGTTTAATATGAATCATATTCATGAACTTTCTTTCCATAAAACACATTCACTGCAACAAGGATGTTTGGTCTGGGATTGATCCATCTTCCCCTTTTACGGCATCAGGCCTTCTACAGTATGCAGCAGATTGAGAACCACTCTACTACAATATTAGTGGAAAATAAACACAAGCTAAGTGAATTCATTAAAAATATTACACAAATATTTACACAAATTCTTCTGCAGTGTTTGCCTACCTCTTATTCAAACCACTGACCTAGAAGAAAATGCTCAAAGCCAAATGGGACTCGAAACCATTTGCATCATTGTTCTTGTACTAATAACCTTGTGGATTTATTACTTTTGTAGCATTTTATTGTTTGCACACTACCTGGGGCTTTTCAAACTTATTATGGTTGCTATTATTCTGTATTCTTATATGAGAAATGCTCATCTGCTTTTCTGGTAATCTTGCAACATTTCTCGTAATATTTCCCTACATCCTATATTCCATAGTTTGTATTAGAAATGAATGATATAAATAATAAGCAGTAAACCTTATTGTCATTCATTTGTGCAAATAGCAACTATTCTGCATTTGGAAATGCACAAAACAGTGCTAATAATCACTTGTACAAGCCAGACACTGGGTGCTGTTAGTCTCCTTTGTCACAGAAGACATCCTCATTTGCATTTGTATCTTCCTTCTTTGCTGCCTGCACAAAGAGAAGTGCAGACTCTGTGATTACCACAACTTGCAGTCCTACTGGAGGCCTGGAGGCTCCTCAGAGCCTCTTGTGTCGAATGGTTTTGAAGCCAAAAGGGCACTCTGGGCTCATGAGGAACAGACACCTTCTGGTTAGCACAAGGCTCTCCAGCTTTGCCTTCTTTTTAGGCTGTGGTGCCATCCTCGGACATGACATGAGTGCGATGCCAGCGGCTTGCAGAGCAAAATAGCTGAAGGAGAAGCATCTTTCCAGGAAATGCTGGGCTGCGCTTAGGCCAACCTGAAAGCCTTATAGGGCTGGGTACCAAGCCCTCCATTGGAGCAGTCTGGCTGGCAGACCCACAGTTGGATGCTTTGGGACAGATCATCTATTTATGAGAGCAGGGAGGGAAAAAAGGGACAGATTTTCCAATTCCTTTATGTGAGAAATACTCCTGAACCAACCTTATGCTGCTATGAAAGGGTAGAGGTACCCATAACAAAAGTGCCAGCTGAGACACTACATGAGGTAACTGGCACTTTACACAATCACTTAGCAGCAATTTCTTTGGAGAAATAAACAACCTGCATTACCATGCCATAAGTAGATATGAAATTATAAGAAAGGAGCAAGGAGAGAGAGAGAGAGCAACATTTACTGTAGCAGGGCCTTTTGCACACTTTCAGCAAAGATATTATAGACATGGGTTTTTTTGTTTTTCCTCTCCATAGAAAATGTTAAGACATTGCTGAGAGAATTTGTTTCTAGAAAACGTTCATTTAAGGGCCACTTATTTTCTACAGACTTGCATAAAGCTTTCCATAATGGGTATAAGTTGATACTTACCTTGGGACATGTTAGACACTTTCTGCTGGCTGATATTTGGCCCCATTTAGTGAATAAGAAAGCAATGGTATTTGCAGGAGGGAGAATTAAAAAGAGAATGTCTTTTACATCAGAAGGAAATTACTTTTCAGACAGATTCAGTCTTGGACATCCTGCCTCTGGCCTGAGACTGGAAATATTTTGCAATTGTTTCTTTTTCCTTAGCACAGGTTTGCTAACATCATTGGCTATAAAGTATGCTGGCTTTAGTGTTGAAGGATAGTTGGTAGAGATAGCCAAGCTGTTATGTATCTTGCTAAAATCCAAGTATAGGACACCAACTTCTTTTGCTGTTTCAAGAGGAGGTGAAGATAAAAACTTGTGCACTTATGGAATTTTACTTGTGCCCTAATAGTCTTGTGCAAAGACAAGCTGGCTTAGCACCGTTGTCCTCATTTCAAAGGACAGAATGTCACAGAATAGTTGCAGAAGGAAAAGACCTCTGGATGTCATCCAGTCTGACCTTGCTGGGTAAGCAGGGTCAAACACAGGAGGTTGCTCAGTGCCACATTGTTGTAGGCGTAAAAGTTAGAGGCAGATGAGGCAAAGGGCTAGCGGGAGGGAGTTCCCCTCCTATCTCCCCTTTATTAAGGGTAAGGGGTTTAGGGTTGAGGTGTTCGGGAGGGGGAGAGGGAGGAGAAGAACAGCTGTTACAGAACTTCTTTCGCTGGCTTATAAAGGGGGTAGGTTAACCAATAAGGAAAGAGGGAAAGGGTGGGGATAAGCATACAGAACCAATAACTACAAACAAGGGTGGAGTACAATTCAAAGTAACCAATAATATACATAACAGAACAGAACTTGCTGGAAGAGAGGGCGGAGCCAGGGTCCTGGGCACGCCTCCCTCAATCCCAGGGCGGAGTCCATGACGGCCCTAGCAAGGAGTTCGCCCAGGGGAGTGGAGGCAGCTTGGGGGCTGACCCGCCACACCACATCAAGTTGGGCTTTGAATATCTCCAAGGATGAAGACTTCACAGACTCCCTAGGATATGTCTTCCAGGGTTTGACCATCCTTACAGCAAAAAAAGTTTTATTTTATATTTAAATGGATTTCTTTTAATTTTAGCTTGTGTCCACTGCCTCTTGTCCTATAAATGGACACTATTGAAAGAGTCTGGTTCCATCTTCTTTATTGGCTACTCTCCTCTTCAGATATTTATACACTTTGATAACAGCTCCTCTTGAGCCCTCTCTTCTCCAGGCTGGACAGTCCCGTCGCTCTCAGCCTCCTCCTGTTTATGTAAGATGCTCCAAACCCTTAATTATCTTTGTGGTTTTTTGCTGGACCCACTCCAGTATGTCCAGGTCTCTCTTCAAGCCTAGTGCTAGACCTAGCACTACAGGTATATCTCATCAGGGCTGAGCAGAGGGGAAGGATCTACTCCCTCGACTTGTTGGCTTTGCTTTTCCTAAAGAAGGTTAGGAAAAGCTGCTTTTGATGGTGTGTACTTAAAAGCTATGGAGTGCAATGTACACAATCAATGCTATTTGATAGAATTTGGGCACTCATCTCTGAGCTGTGCTCAATTCCTCCTGCATCGCCTGCTCATTCCTCCTTGTCTAGTACAGTCCCACAAGTACCATTGCTCCAATGGTAGTTAACCTCACTAAGGATTAAGTCTGTTCCTGGTGAATGACTGAACAAGAAACTTACAGGCAGGAATTCTGGAGCAGCTCAGAAGCTAAGGTGTCCATGAGATACTTTGTGGGGGACTACAACAGAGGGTGCCCAGTGACATCATTCACAGCAAGAGGAATCTTTGTCCCCGTGTCTACACATGTGTTATCACGCTGTGGAAAGGCTCGGTAATTACTCCACAAGGGAATTCTCCAGAAAGTTACTTTTCCACTCCTCTCTGGTGTGTTTTTCTTGCTGTGTATACTACAATGCTATTGTCTGGCAAAGCCTAAACTCTCATCAGCTGTCTCCACAACCCCAGGCCTGCATGCAGCCTGCGTGATCTCCATAGCAAGGCACCCTGCTGCTTGTCAGGGCAAAACCCACTGCCAAAATTCCTTCCACCAAGTCTCATACCCTTCATCTCCCTCTTTTTTCCCCTTTTGCTCTCTGTCCCAAAATCTGACTTGCATTAGCAGCTGGAAGAGTTCATCTTCTAGAGCAGGATCTATGTCGTTCCACCAGCAGTTTAATTTACTGTGCTGGCAAGCTGAGAACACTTGCACACAAGGGCTTAGGAAGAACAGGCATATTCTCCCACAGTCTGCCAGAAATTAATTCATAGAGCAGTACACAAAGTAATGCAGCGTGACGAACCATCAGCCAACCTGAAATCCAGACTGGTGAAGGACTAATCCAGCAGTAGGACTTTGCTCTAAGACCTGCTTTACCTGCTCCAGATAAGTCTCAATTCACTGTACAATTAAAATATACTTACAGGTAATACTGTGGAGTCAGTCTTGGGTACTGGCCTTTGCTCTGAGGGCTTGGGTTGGCTGTGGTCAGGTATGTGACTTTCTCCAGCAAAATTCAGCTTGTTCCTGCATCCTCCCTATCCTGCTTTCTCTGCCTGACTCATGGACGAGATGTCAGCACTCTCTGATAGATTGCTCTGTCATCATTCCCAGCAGAACTGTCCCTTCATTGATGGGAGTAGTGGAGGGCAGTAAGCAACCAAGTATTTTCTGCCAGTCTCCTCTTTGCTGGGTGGATGGCTTTCAGACTAAACTTGAGTACAGTAGTAGCCTCTAGCCTGTACTGCCAGTCCTGCAAGCAAGTGAAAAATAAAGTATGTGCCTAGAATGCTGTGATAAAATTATATGTAGGACAATAGTCCAAAAAGTGCATCTTGTTCAGTTTTAGTCATGTCTAGATAATGGCAGCTTTTCTTCTCCTAACATAAAAAATATGCGAAACTTATATTAAAATATAGCATTAAAGTATATGGCTGTTAGTCCACAAGGCACAGCCACACACATGTATAGACTCACAAAATTATTTGGCCTTTGTGGACCCTGATAAACAGCTTTTCACATGGCCATACTCGCAAATATCGTGGTGAACAAAAATTAAGAACAGAAGTCAGTCCTCAGAGTACTGTGGAATCACTGATATAGGTTTATAAACATGAAAGCAACAAATATTCCCAAATAGCTTTTGTGTACTTGTTAGCCAGGGTTGCTTCAGACAGCCTGGATGGGCTTTAAAAGTCTCTTGATGGCAGATGTGGTGTGAATGAAGAGTGGAACACCAGTGAAAGACCAACAAACTGCCTCTTTCAACAGCTTTGAGCTGGCAGGTCTTTGCGACCTTCTTAAATCCATTTGCAATTAAGTGACTTTTTTTCCCTAGAAGGAAAATCCCTTCTTTTTTATCTGTCTGAATATCAGGTACAGTGAAGGGTAAACCTGATGATTACTCTGGGGCTGGTGCTGTCCTGGACACAACAACCAGGAATGTCTGAGCTGTGCTGGGACAACAGTCTCACTTCTGCCCTTGTGTTTTCATTCCTTCCCGGCAAGTGGTGGGGTGCAGGGCAGGTAGAATAGAATAAAGCTCCATTCAGGAGGGATTTTCAGCTGTAACTTTAAGCAAACCAGCCTTATCATGGCTGAGGATCAGTCCCAACCATTTTATCTCCTGGGTCAGCTGAGTAGAATGCAGTTTACAGGATGTGGCTTGCTAGAGATTTAAAATTGGACATCCTGTTTGCTTAGCATGGATGTCAGTCTGTGGTAGCACTTAAAAGCAGAGCTTTCTCAAGGGTCCCTGGCCAAACTGTTGTCTTTCCCCTGTGCCCAAACACTTTCATTGCTTTGGGTGGCACAGTGCCAGATTACATCAGCTGAGAATCAGGCCCAGGCTTTCCAGTGAGGAAAAAGAAGTGAAAATGGCAGTTAGTCCTGTTCAAGAGAAGTTAAATATAAATTCAGATTTTTTCTCTCTCGCACGCACAGAAATGCTGAGATTGCATGCAAGACGGTTTTTTCATACCATCTGTTAGAGAATAGAAAGCACCTGGCCCCATTCATTGCCTCTGTTAGATCCCCTTGCTTGGTTTAGCGGACCAAGCATGCCTATTTACTCTTCTGCCATGAGTGCCTGGCAAACAAACGTGACTGGAGACTTGCAGCACTGTGATCCTCCTGTGTCACTGTTTTGTACCTGTCCCTTTACATGGTTCTTCAGTTTCTTCTAAATGTTTCTTCTAAATAGCAGAAACATTAAAAAAATGTGGGCACACTTGGTTGACATTATCCGCCAATAACTGAAATAAAACCGAAAAAAGGTCTTCAAAACACCAGTGACACTGTCACAAAATGTGTTTTTCAGTGATGTCCTGAAAATCTGAATTGGAGGGAGTGTGGGGAGACTATTTTTGCCTAGTAAACCATCTATCAGAATGAAAAACTTATCTGTATGCTTCAGAGGTGTAGTATCATTGGTGGCATTTTGCGCAAACATGCTGGTGGCTCACACTAGCACTAACTGTTCATACTAGTTTGTCAGTGGGATCTGTGACTCAGACAATAAAAGATCATTAAATGGACTTGCTAAAACTCCATGAGGTATTTTGCATGGTGCAATATCTGCCTGCTGTCCAAAGGTGCTCACCAACTGCAGTGTAATTTCTGAGTGCTAAATGTCAGTAATACCATACACTTAGCCCTCACAGAAAGGATTTCAAAACCCATGCCACAAAACTAGCATCTGTTTCTCCCTTTTTGGCTCTCATCTGTCCCCTGTTTTCTTCTTTTCCCCTTTTCCCCATATTTTCTTTTCTTTTTTCTGACCACTTACGCTTTCCCATTCTAACCACGTCTTCATGTTTCACTCTGTCTTGTGCAGCAAATTTCTCTTTAGCCTCTGCACAGAGCTGGCAAGGGGACAGACTAATGCAATGAGCTGTCTTGGGTAGAAAATGTCTGCTTGCAAGGATCAAAGTTCTTCTTCAAAGAGACAGAAAGTCAATGTTGTGTAATGTCTGAGTTCCTGGTGATCTCCTTGGCAGAGATTTGGGAAGAAGGATGAGCTCGTGATTATGAAGCTAGTCTGGGGATTTGGTGACCTGGTTTAAGTGCCCTCTCTGCTGCACATTTCCTCTCAACATGTTCCTTACAGCCCTTTGTATTTTAGGACATGCATGCTGATGGGGGACTTTTCACAAATGGATGATGAATTATGAAAATCTGACAAGGAATCATCTGCCTTGTTTAGCACCAAAATGTTCTTCAACTGGTGGATGCTTTCTTTTCCCAGTGCCTCCATTCCTCTCTGAAAAATAGTGATTTCTTGCCTGGTAGATGAGACAAAAGCTTTATTGGTGTTGGAGCTGTACAGACAGTGCTGCACTGTATGGGTGCTGTAAGAGGAGAGAAAGTTTTGCTATATTTGGCTCTAGGGCATGGAGACACTCAGGCATAGCTTATTTAAGATCTAGTCTCATGAGCCCCCTCTGAAATAAATGAATGGCCCATGTATGTGAAAAATTAGCATTATGTAGATTTGTTTAAAATGAATGGATTCTTTTTTGGTGATGAGAAAAGAATATATATTAAAATACCCAGGCACAAACACTTTTTAATATTTTTTTTGGCACAAGTGGGTTCTTTTTTTAGTTGATTTTGTCAGCCACATTTCCTTTCTGAACAGAGGTTACATACAACAATTGGATGAACAATTGTTGAAAACTCTCAGGGGGGCATTCTTGAAGACAAGCCTGCATGAGATCATGTTATAAGTGTGGCTTGGCTGTGCTTTTATTCAGTAGGTGATCTCATTCATTTACAGTACTAATCATTTTAACAGGGAATAACTGCAGCTATCCAAAAGTATAGCAAAAAAGTGATGTTGCAAGATTTCCTGTGAGTTTTGCACAGAAATATCCATTTCTTTGCTAGTTGATTTGACACAAGCTGAATATTGCTGGTCAGATGACAAAAGTAAGTTTAATATGAGCAAATAAGATTATTCACTACAGTGATGGCTTTACCAGGTTTATTGTTTTTCTCTAAATATGCTTTTTATAGGCTTCTTCTAGATTGTTAGCTTTTGGGAAAGAGACCATGTAAACATCTGCATTTCTAAAATTTCTATCTCAGTGGGGGTCCTGCTGGGGCCTCTGGATGCTATCATGATAAAAATATTAAATATGATCTAACAGATTAAATATCCTGGGACAGGTTAGCCTACGATTACCTCTGAAATGCCAACAGAGCATTTTATCCAGTGTTCCTTAATAATGAAGAAATCCCTGACTGGGCCAATTATTTTCAAGTTCAAGAAGCAGTACAGGCTCCTGGCTAGAAAACTTACTTGGGCACAATCAGCTAAAAACTTTGAACTCTCTCTCAGAGTAGAAAAATAAAAATGTTTACAGCCAGAAATAACAAGGCTGGGAAGCTCAATTAGAAGCAGGGACCAGGAAAGGCTTTGCCTAATTCTGGTTTCAATCAGTGACTGCAGCAGTCATCAGGAGCAGGCACCGCTGTGGGTTTGAGAATAATGACTTTATTTTAAGTAGACAGAAGTTGTTGGCTTGACCCAATTGCTGACAACCAGTCTCCCCTAAACACCCTACATGGGGCCAGATCCTGAAGTCCTCCTGTGGTTTTTATCCAAGCTCATTCTCACTACAATCAAAACTTGAGCAGACACAGCCTCAGTATTGGCCTACACCTATTGCACACTCTTTTTGGTCTCTTAAAACCACCACAGAAAAATAAATCCCAGTGCCCAGTTTTCATTTTCAAGTCTCAAAACTCTTCTGCACTGTTGGCCTGTTTTTATTGCAGTGAGTTGAGAGTGGGATATAAATTACAAGTCTCTCCACTGTTAGCTTCTTGCATCTCCTGGGCTCAAATTTCAGCAAAATAATAGATGACCAGCCTTGACCTCATGCAGCAGGAGCAGCACACTGTATATGAGTTGATCCTGCCAGGGGTGGAGCAGCTTGGGAATATGCAAGGTCTCCTCCACTGAAAGCTATGAAACTAGATGTTACTCAGCTTCTTGGAAGAGGAGACCGTGTTGCCTTCCCTTGGGCAATCATCCCAGTCTGGCTTTCCCAGTGCTTAGGACCAAGGCCTGCAGACAACCACCACAATGCTAATGTTGAAACATGATTAAAAAAACCAGCCACAAGGCGAGCAGTTGAAAGGGAAAACAGCCTCACAGGAGAGAGGCTAACAAATCCATGCACATAACCATTAGAGCACAAAAGACAAATAAACAACAGAAGAAAAGTTGAAATTGCTACTCAACATCAAGACAAAAGGTTGTATAATCTGTATTATTCAGGCTGAGTTTCTAGTCATAGCAAGGAGGAGAGGCAGTCTTGTGATTTGGGGCACTAGACTGGAATTTTGGAAGTTTTGAGTTAATCAGCTTTTGTTTAAAGGCTTTCTAGTTTTTTGTCCTCTGTTTGGGCACTTCATCTCAAGGTGTCTCAAGTTCCCCTTTGTTTAAATGCATCCATAGGGAGGCTGTTTCCTACCAGAGAGGCTGGCTGTCCTAGATGCTAGTGAAATGTGAATAATCTCTGTCATGTGGTGTTTAATGTCTCCAAGTAACTCAGTGGAAATGAATGATTTTTTTCTTTAATAATGACTTCTTAGCAAACACAGACTGAATCTGAATTTTCAATTCCCACCTGATTACTCTATGTTATTTCAATAATTTGCATCTGAACTTCATTAGGTATCTCAGTGTGATATCTCTCCTAAACAGCAGTCAAGAAAATATTAGATTTGTATAGTAAGTAGAAGTATTTTCATGCAAGCTTTAATTTGAACCAATTTGGCTTCTCTTTTCATTGGATTGAACTAGTTTATTTAGAGAAAGTAATAATCTGTTGTTATGCACAGATTTATCCTTGTGAAACTTTCTCACTGCTCTGGAAGTGACCTTCCACAATGGTAATGTATCTGCCTCTGCAAATACAAGGAAAGTCTGTGAAATCCTTAAAACAAATTTCAGTGTTAAATCTTCTTTGCCTGAGAGCCTCCACAGATGATGTTTGCAACACTTTGAGGTGTACGCCTCTAAAATACTTCCATGTATTTAGGAGCCTCAGTGTAATGGAACTGTATGGGGCTGTAGCTGAAAGAGTTCAACACGAAAATAGACTGAGCTGTTGGAACAAGTATTAGGGGATCTTTTAAAGGCAGAGGTATTATTGCCAGCTTTATTCCAAATTGCTGCAGCATGAGTCCCTATGCACATGCCTTTTCAAATGAGTAATAATTAAAGCTGGTTTTGGCTTGCTCACCCACCCCCATCAGTTTCTCTTAGTAAATGAAAATATCATAGGGCAATTTATTTGCTCTCCACACCAGTAACCAGAACAGCTTTTTTCACCTCCACCCTTCTCTTTACAAAACTAACCTCCACCTGAGGCTGAGGTGGAAGCGGCTTGGCCCTGTGCAGTAGAATTGGCTTTTAAGATCGCCGGCAGCCTGTGAAGGTGCTGCTGTCACAGGGCTGCCAACAGCTTCAGGGCTCTGCAGGTGGCACCACCACCTCTTCCCTGGCTTGGTCAGCACGGGACCAGACATCCTTGGAGCAGTCTTGAAGTCTGACTGTGCTCACAAGCTCCTTCTTTGGCAGCAGGAGAAGTCAGAGTGCTGCTCTTCTGGCACAAGTGCTGGGTGCCTCCAAAAACATCCCAAATAGGAGAGACCAAGAGAGAAGCACTGCTGCTTTTAAATTTCGCTTTGGAAATGTGACCCTGAGTAATTTCTGCCACTGCCAGCCTCAGAGGATGATGTGTAATCTTTCCCCCTCTACACCACAAAATGAAAGACATCAATCGAGCTTGGCAATTGCATTTCAAACATGTTGGTAAATCAAGGGAAATGGGCAAGTAAAACAAATGTCTGCATGCTCTGAGTACTGCATAGTGTGTTCATGCAGCTTCTCTGAATGCCTTCTGAAGTACTACTACCAAGGAAAGGAGAATAATTAAATAAGCTATTAATAACTCAGGGAGACTCCTTGTCTCAAATGTACTTTTATCTTATAAATGGAAGGTCAATCTTAAGAGTGAAAATACATTAAAAATTAATGCTACAGAGAACCCCTGTCCCTTGCCACTACTCCAGCTGTGTTTGAAAGGTAGCACTTATTTTCTTTAATAACATAGCTTCAAAAGAAGCATAATTAAATGAAAAGCTATGGAAATACATGGAATATTAGGGTCTAACTTGTACAATTACCATCACTTTCAGTGAGATTTTCATCATGCCAAAGGTGATTCTTGCAAAATAAACATTTGCATTATTTTAGAAAGAGAGAAAAATTCTGATTCTACTAGCAATATCTTTAATCATCCACCTAATATTAAAAAAATATTATTTTTTAAACTTTAAGTGTCCTTTTGAGGGTGTCATGCAAAGCAGGGAAGTAAAGAAACAATAACTGATTTTCTCTGATGGTTATGTTAAATGTTTTAGCTTGAAGGAATTTTGTAAATTATTTTCTTCAACCTTTTAAAATATTATTTTTATTTATTCCTCTCTGTGGCTTTGAACCGACCTTTGGAGTCTAGAAAGAAAAGCTGACTGTACTACTGATTTGTTGCCTTTTCATTCACAAGTCCTCTATTCATCTTCCTGCTTAAATAAATCTGGAATCAACTCCACCAACTCCAGGCATCTAATTAAGGCACCCAAATTCATATTACGGCTGGTCCACTTGCCTTCTACTGCCAGTTGACACAGACAGGCACTTTCTGAGGATGATCTCAAGCCACTTTAATACTTAAGTGCCCTCTGGAGGTATTCCGTCTCTCTGTCTTGACAATAGAGGGTACCTAAAGTGACATTATGCATAAACTGTGTGTCTCATTTATGTACCTAAAATTAGACAGAATTAATCTAGACCTAAGAGGCTTTACAGTTTAATTTGCTATTCCATAGTGTATTGATTGTTGGCAAGGAAATACTTCCCTTTTTTTCCTAAAAAAAACCCCAAAACAAACCAAAAGCAAAGGAAAAAACATACAAAACCCAGAAACACACAAACAAAAAACCCTAAAAACCCAAGAGTGTATGAAATGTACATGTGTGTTTATATATCTAATATACAACTACAGAAATAGAGTTGAAAGGGCGTGCATGCCCCTGAACCTGCCTCAGTGAAGCAGAATGACTAGAGGGTCTGCTGAGACCCCCTTGACAGTGTAGCCTGCTGTCTTCTTCCTCCATTAATATCTTTTTGCCCTATAGCATCTTCTCACCTTCAGTCACTTGTGTTTCAAGTGCAAAGGATTAAGTACCTGTCAGCTACACAAAGTAATAATGATAAAAAAAATTAGTTCTCTTTTTTATTTCACTCCCTAATACAAAAATTGCTGAAAAAATCCATTAAAATCCTAGACTGGAGAATTTTTGTAGTAGCAGTAGTAGTAGCTTAAACTCCAGCAAGAGTTCATGTGCCATCCTTCACTCCATGGTTTTAAATCACTTACCAAGAAAAAGTCAATTTATTGACTCACCTGTGTTCATTTCCATGTAGAGAAAATATGGATTAGCTACTCAATCTGCCTCTGCATCCTCAATGATATTGGCAGAGCTGCTTAAAAGATGCTGCTGTTAAGGCATCCCATCTCTAGGTAGTTCACATCCCCTGTGGCTCTGGCTTTGGCGGAACACATTTGCTCTTGCCGTGAGAAAGAGGGAGAAATGGACTTCGAAGAGGAAGGTGTCATCTAGATCACGATGCCAGTGCTCTGTGACTCCCTGGAGTCCTGCCCCTTGGGCACTTCCACCTGGGTTGCCTTCTTCAGTACCCAGATCACGAGGTCCTGGGGCAAAACCCAGATTCACTGATAGCAGTGCAGGCTGTGGTTGTGCTGAGCGTCTGATCACAGAAATGACCAGGTCTGCTAAAGGTAATCAAAAAGAAAGATGATGGATGATGAAAATGTTAGCTAGCATGGGCTGAGTAACTGGTCACTTAAACAGCAACAAGAATGTTTCTCTATTTCCCCTGAAATTTACTTAGGAGAAAAATAAAGGAAATGCTGGAGAGCAGTGCTATTGCTCTTGCTATTAAATGGCAAGAACTCCCTCTAACACCCATATTTCTGGTTTTGTACTTCTGTGAAGTGTACATCTGTATAGTAAATATAAAACTTCTAGAAGTAGGTCTTCTTTTCTTGACTCCTTTTTCTGAACCCTTAGAAATGGCCCCTTCAATTATTCAAAAATTATTGGCCTAGGTACATGGAAAAATAAGTTTCTTAAAGCTTTACTTAAACCTTTTAATGTATTGTAGTATATTATTACAGGGATGAAAACAGAATAGAAATCTAGATAGATTATTTTAGATAGCTAAGCACTTTTTAAAAATAATGATTTGCTTTATTTGGTAGTGAACAGTTAACAAATACTTCATACTGACCATAGAATTTTCAAATTTGATTATATAGTTTGGATTTTAAAATCATATATTTAGACATCGATTTGGCAGTTAGGAGCTTAAATATAGTTTAAATATGATGGCATTTTATTCTCTCATGTCTGTGTCACTTTGCAATCTGAATGCGCTCTATATATCTTACATCATCTTGGATTATCACACTCTGTTTAAACCATAATGGGTCCAGAATTAGGATTTCAGAAACCAAACCTCTCCAGGGCTGGGAAACTTCATGATCTGAGAGGAAACAAGCTGTATAGCTCAGATTCCTTTCCAGCAGTGTCATACGTACACCACTGTGGGGATTTTGTGTAGTCTCATCACTGACTCAGCTCCTGCTGGCATATAATCCTTTTTTAGAGAAGTTTTCAGAATTCCCACCCTCAGCTTATTTTACCAGCTTATCATCCAACATGCTGGGGAGGTCTTCTCTTGACGCTATTTGAATGTTGCTCTTCTGTAGGAATGGGTGGGAAAGTGTGCAAGTGTTCTTCGAAGAGTTGTATTACGCTCTACTGCAGTATGGTAGGGGAACCCTGGCATGATAAATATCAGGTATATGCACAGCTGCACAATTTTGGCAGTGCTGCTTTGGTGTCATCATCCCAGGGGCACCACTAGTGTTGACAATCTCTCCCCACCGCCCTGGGAATGTTCCCACCCTGTACATGGCTCAGAACCCTATTCCACCCCTCGAGGTCCATCAGTCCCCAACGAAGTGATGCTGCAACAATGCCAGTTTTCATCTCCCCACAGCCCTTCCTGGCCACAGGTCCCACTGATACAGGCCCAGCCATGGACTGATGTCCCAGTCCATCCCCATTCCCATCCCCAGGGAGCTGACTCATGACTGGATTTTTGGCTGAACCTAGCTGCAGTCTCTGGGTCTGTCCATCTCCTTCACTGGGAGACTGTGAGGCTGAGCCTTTGCAATCAGGTTGGGATAGCCTCCAAATTCGCAACAAACATTTAACTTTCTGCACTTAGTACAGGCTCAGCACCTCCATGTGATGCATCATCTGGGGTTTGCCTTCTGTACTTCTCTTGTTTTCACTGAAATGCTCACCAACAAAGAAAGATTTAACATGTTTCATGATTCACCAGCTTGTTAAGGCTTAAGTTGTTTGGAGTAGGCTCTTTTCTGTTTATTATTCTCTTCTCAAGATACTTAGTGCAACTCACAATATATTAGCCTATGGTTTTGGAAAACTTAAACCGCCAGCTAAACTACAGATCATCTGACAGAATGGATGAGTAGGTTAAAAAAAATCCCATGTGTATTTGTTACCTTGTTTGGAGTAACATTAAAATGGAATTTGACCCATAGAGAGAATTTTACTGCATTTGCAGTAGTAATAATATCCTTTTAGTAAATCAATAATGAAAATATATGCTACTTATGCATGAGTTATCTCCATGGAGGCATTTGTCACGTAAGTCTTTCTATGAAGATGCCTTAGTCCATATCAATAATTTATCCTTAACTATATGCACCAGGCCATCAGGCCATTTTATTCCAACACATTATTATATTATCAAAATACTCTGTGGAAGTTGTCCTTGTTGACAACTGAGACTATTCCCTGGCCTCCTTGCTGCATCAAGGCTTATCATCACAGCATTGCCAAGAAGTGTATTTTGACCCTAGTGCAAATCAGGGCTTCATTGCAGACAGAGCTACTCAGAAGGAGACCCCTAAAGTGTGGAGTTTCTCTGTGTAAGAGAAATTGATTGAACATAGGAGTGAGTATGGGATCAAGACATATTTAGAATTTTAGAAATTTAAGCTTTCACAACACAATGAAGAGTAGCTTCACTCACGTCAAATACACGCCCGCCAATAGGTGCCAAAATCAGTGGGTATCAATATTGACAGACCCTGATGCACACAGATATTGAAATCAGCATTGAAACCAGTAAGAATGGATGCCTAACAATGTCTATTGCTATGTATAGGTTTCAATACCTGTTAATATCTATCCTTATCATTACCAATTGATAGGTATTAATTGATGACTACTGATATCAAAATATATCGACATTGGAAGGCATTGATGCTTATTGATATCAAAATCAATATAAAAATTATGGGTATTAGACAGTTGTGCTTATCAATACAGGTAGGTATTGATGAAAAAAGCTAACAATAATGGCAGGCATAGATGACTATCAGCAAGTATTGATATTGATAGGTACTGATAGGTATCCATACCTATTGGTACTGCTACCTGTTGGTAGATATCCGAATATATGGGTATTGATACTTATTCATTGTTTACAATACCAGAGTATTGTACCAATGTAATGAGTACCAATGGCTATAAATATTAATAGATATTGTTGCTACTGATATTGATAAACTTCAATAGCTCACTGTTTTTAATCTTCTTGATAAATACTATCAGAGGGTATTGCTCTTGATATTTATTAGTGCATATTGAGATTCAAGTCAATATAGAAAACAATAGATGTAGATACCTATCACTATAGATAGATATGCAAATTAATATGTATTGATGTCTATCAACAGGTATGGATATTGAGAAGTATCAATTTGTATCAATACCTCCTCATATCAATACTACCAAAAGTTATCCAAACCAATAAATACTGAGGACTGTCATATTGATATAAAACTGGATCTATGTTGGTAGGTGTCAATGCCTATTGACAGAAAAAGGTACCAATGCTTATTGAGAGGTATTAATATTTTCAGTGATTAGTGATAGGTTATTAATATCATAGATATAAATATTGATAGATATCAGTGCCCATTGATATAGGTGTTGGTAAGTACTGAGCCTTAATGTTATCAATAAGCGTTGATGTCAACTCCTATCAACAGGTATTGATACCTCTCAATAGATATTCAAATCTGTAGGCAGTACTAAGTCAATAGGTATTCATGGCTATTGCTATCAATATGAAGATCAAAAAGGATCAGTGCCTATCAAGATCTGTCTGTATCAATAGATCCCAACATCTATAAACACAGATTGATAGTGATACCTATTGTGAGCTCTTAACACGCAGCTTTATATGCATATTTACATTGAGATATATACATATTTCTTTATAAATACATATATAAATTCATATCAATATAGATATCAATATTGATAGGTAAAGGTACAGATCACTGTATATTTACATTGACATATAGATATATATAAAGGCATGTAAGACAGAGAAGACAACACTTCCTCTCAATTGCTTCAGTTAGAGTTGACATTGGGAGAGAAGGAGGGGTTTCATCTTTGCAATAACCAACATATGAGTTGCATAAAAAAGCTCTGTGTGGCCTCCAAGCCAGTATAAAAGACATTACTTTGTTTCAGCTTTTGAGGCATTAAATTCCTGATGGTATATCTTGTACTTTATATCTGTGGGAAAAATCATAAACATTTATGTTTCTGAGAGCCATCTTGGACTGTGGGAAGGAAACACAAAATCAAGGACAAAATACCAAATTTTTCTTTGTTGTTCCTCAAACATATAATACAATAGGGACTCCATTGTCAAGTGATGTATCATTCTATTTAACAAATGTAAATGTAGTCAAGAACTTCTATGGTATCTAGGTTATAGAAAATATTTTAATTTTGTAGTTGCAAGAGACAGGTTAATTGACCAGGTCATCAAAACTGTGTGATTTCTAATTTTATAAAACAAATGAATGACTAAAAGTAAAGAATTTCTTGCACTCTGATATTCAAGGAGATCAAAGAGATCTGCAAGCACATGGCACTCACAAATATTAACTTAAGAAACAGACCTGAGAAACTTTCTGTTTTGACATGAGTCTGGGGGTGGGAGGGGAGTGGCGGGGGTGGAATGAAGGGTGGAAAGTGATCTAGATAATTGTGTACATATAAAAGGCCAAATCCTTAGGCCATGAACCAGGCACACACCCAATGATGTCAATGTGTTTGGCTTACAGGGGAAATAAAGCAACATTTTATTACATGCTAAGTGAGAATCTCTGCTTGACCAGAATGAGGGAAAAGTGCAAACAGGTGCTGGCTCAGCAGGAATGGAAACTCAAGAATAATAGCGGCTTTTCCTCAGGCTCATAAGCATCCTGAAAGACTACATTTCTGTCAGTACCTTAATAAAGAATTATCTACAGCCCAATCCACCTCTGTCTGGGTTTGAGGCTATCTGCAGAAGCTTTTGATTGTGAAGCGGCTTAGCATTATTTCTCCATCCCTGCCTTTGCTTGGGCACAAGCTGTTGCAAAAGCAACCCCCCTTAGTCAAGGAAGCTGGGGCCCCACTCTCCTCCAGCTTGTGGGGGAAGAAAGAAGTCATTATTGACACATGCAAGTGATTTGAGAAGAGTCTGTCTACCCCGATAGAAAAAGACTTAGTTGTCTGGTGAATCAGGAAATGTCAGACTTTCTGAAAGGTTAATGGGAGGCTTTAGAAGCACATTAAATCTAATCTTACAGCATGAATGCTGATGACTTTATGTTGAGATCCTAGAAATAAGAAAGGGCAAGAAAGAATATTTTAGGTGAAAGTAAGTTTTGACTGGGGAGCTAGGAGAGAGCTTTATTGCAACATATTGCTGAATTTCTCCTTCCATATAGGGCTGGCAATCTGCCTGGTACCATATGCTAAAAAAGGATATAATATGAGACCATTTGAACTGAAAGCAAATTTTTTTATACTTGCTGAAGTTTAATTAAATGAATGACCTGGTCAATTCTAGAAGTGAACGAAATTAATTTCTTTCAGAGTTATCTACTCTAAATGGGCTGCGTAAAACTTCAGTCACTGCAGGAACTGGTAGGGGACTGTAAAATGCTGTTAGCATAACCTTTCCAGTTCAGTCGGAATCATCCATGCCTCTTCTGGTTTAGCTGAAGAATCATTAAATATGGAATTCATGAATAAATACACTTTGCATGCAGACTTTCCCCCTGCCATTTTACAATCTCATAGGCATTACAGAAGTAGAAGCATAGGACATGGGGGAACAAACAATGGAAGTTGTTAGTTGGGTTTTGTTGCACAATTCACAGTTTTGTACCCTTAGCTTTTTAAGCATAATTTTCTTTAGTATCTTCAGGTTTGAATTTTATTTTTAGGTCATTAGTCTTTTGTTTGTGACTTTCTTTCATTGCCTGGCTGCTTTGGGGAGATTTGCCTTTGCTAGTCGTTAGCAGGTTTTTACAACGTGGGCACAATTGGTTAATCCCATAATAGAAACCTGCTGTGTGGAGAGTGCTATTTTTACTGTACATACCATATCTTATAGCACAGGGCAGTTTTAGAAGGCGATACAGCTGCCATTAAATCTATACATCTCAAGGAGGGCCATGAATAGCTGCTCCTTGTGAAAGGACGTGTCCTGTGGTTCTATTATCCCAGCTCAGGCTCTGAGTAACACTGTTCTTTAGCAAATCAATATCTTTACCTCTCCTTTTTTGAATCTTTTGCTTCTCTCACTAGCTCCATTGTCCCTGAAAAGAAATAGACTCTGTGTCTCCGCTGACCTGTGGGTGTATGTTGGGCTGTGCCAAACTGAAATGCTGGCAGGAATATTGTGGGGCTCCCATCTTTCCAGGGAAGCCAGGGTGCCAAGGGAAGAGGTAGGGTGCAGGGCAGTGATCCACACTGCTGCAAAGCTGGTGTCTGAACAATCTCCAGGTTAAAATTAGCCACTGCGACTTAGGGCTTTTATTGCTGTCAGAGTAAGCAGCCAAACACCCTGAATGAGTCTGCACATCATGGCTGAGCCTCACGCAGCACAGGTTGTCCAGCAGGATATCTGTGCCACAGCCTCTCTCTCCACAGCCCAGAGATGGATGTGTCCTGGTTCTCCCTGGCCCCTTTTCAGTAGCTCCTGCTGCAAGGGGCGTGTTGGGAACCCTCTGTGAGAGCAAGTGTGCGTGAAGCGTCGGGGGTGGGGGGGGCAACAACACGTGCACATCAGGTTGCTCATTTGGTGTAAAAACTGTCCACATAGCTATGCCAAATTCAAGGGTTTCTACCTCACATTTTCAGAGCCACACAGATCTTAGCCCCGCCGAGGTGCTATGGTTTCGCTCCTACTGTTCTTCTCCCAACACAACATAATTGCAATCAGATTAAACAAAACATGAGAAAATGTGCTTATGCACTGGATTTATAAATATCTGGTCTGTTCCCAAGTCAGTTTGATGAATGCTAGGCTTTAGTATATATGCTACTCTTAAGATTAAAGAGGCAAAATCATACAACAGTGGTCTTAAGCAAGAGCTATATTTGTTAATATATCCTGAAAAATGTACTTTTTTTGGAGACTGGACACCTATATCAAAGTGTAATCTCTTGGCAGCAAACACCCAAGTAGCATTCACCTACAAAAACCTTGGCACATCTGTGCATTTATCAAGTCATAAAAAAATCCTTAAGGGGGCTGTCATGTTTCCCATGAATCATCCCAACCTGCAGCACCTCAGCCTGAACCCTCTGGGAGAAGGCTAAGGCGACTACTGCTGATTTATGGAGGCAGACAGCTTGGAGTCCCTGCCAGGGAGTAAGTAAATTGAGGTGACTGTGTGATAAAAGGGATAAAGCACAGTCATTTTCAAATGCTCATTCATGCAACTCTTCTAGAAGAGATCTGCAGAAAGTAATGAGGAGGTTTATATTCATTCCTACTGACCTACGCTTTTATAGGAAATAGTTCCAAGGTTCCCAAGTATATGAAGACTGAAAACACCTTCAGCTCTGGCTGGGTCATGGGGATATGCCCAGATGTTTTCTGTGTCAGTGCCACTAGGAAGACCAAAAGCTTTCTATTCTCTCTCTCTCACTTGCTCTCTCTCTCACACACACACAAATAAAGTCACTTCATAAGGATTAAAGACTAGAAACCAGGACAATTTAAATGAACCCCGAACTAATGGCAAGTACTGAAAACTGATTTCTCTTTTGAAGTCTTGTCCCTGATGTTCCCCCTGGGTGCTCCACCCAGGGTGCTGGGTTTTTGCTCCCAGGTGTGATAAGGCAACAAATTTAATAATTGATTAATAATCAATATAATACTAATACAAAATTACCACTCAGCTGTATCCACTGGGACCACTAGAAATTTTCTGTTTCATGCATTACTGACTCAACATAGGTCAGTATATTTTGGTCAGCATTCTTTGTATTAACAAAATTATTTCTTCTTTTGAGTCAGTGTCATGGGATCATATTTAAAACTATCTACAGAAGAGATTGTAATTAAATTCAGATATATAATTGGATCCAATGTGTTCTATGTCCACTAACTAATGCTACCACCCTTCCAAGCATATGTGTGTAAGTATATTTATGCATGTGTGCCTCATGTGCCTCACCAGACTTATGTATGAGTGTTTCTGCTTGTGCATGGCAATCACAGTATATGCAGTAAACCTTCTCTGGTAATTATAAGTCAGAGTTCAATATGACATCTATGTTCCTAAAAGCTGCACTCAGTAGATAAAGTCAAGAAAATCTTATAATGTCAACTTTCCAAAGATATAGCAGATGCCTGAGTCACTAGAAAAATAGATGATTGTGAAGATGAAAATTCTCTGTTGTACTGGGGACTCCCTATGCCTAATTTAAACCCCATTATTTTGTCATAAAATCATAGTTTTGGTAAGGCTCTTTTAAAATCTGATTCTTTAAAAACAGTAGTTATGCAATAAAAACTGAGGAAGTTTTCAACACTAGAATTATGTCTGCATTTTTTATATTGATATATGTGGGGGTTTTTCCCAGAAAGAAATACGTTTGCCAGCTGACTTGTCTCAAATCTCTCCATGTGTCATCTGTGGCCTTGAAATACTTTTTCAAGTAGTCGGAGGACAATGAATAAATTTAAAAATATAGAAGTCAGTTAGCAAGCAGACCTGGTTCCTGCACTCTGAGCTAAGCCACTATCACTTTGCTTTTTTCTCCATATGTTGCAAATCCTGCTCCCGCACTCTCCTATCATTTAGTCATTGTTCGCATGTTAAGGTCTATTCAGAAACTATCCCTACTCTAACTCTTAGAGCTGTAAAGGAAGATGAGGTGACAGTATTTCACAGTGGCTCAAGTTGGCTTTTTTATGTCATCTGTTGATTTTGCTTTAGTCTCCCCTGACATTAAAACAAAGCTTTAGTTTCATTTCCGAGGGATGGGGAGATATTAAGTAGGGTGGTGGTGTGTGAGCAGATTTTCCCTCCTCCTTTTTATTGTGTTATTACTTTTCAGTATCTCCAGGCTGCACAATATTCCTTGAAAGCAAACACTTTATGCAAAGCAGCTGTCTAAGGAAGTTACTTTTACTTTTCCTTACAGGGTGGCCTATTGAACATGATTAACTCAACTCTGAGGGAAAGAGAAAAATAACGTGGAAACATCTGGCAAATTGCAAAGCAATGTCTAACATTTTCTTCCCTGTAGGATTTAATTCAGAAACATACTTAATGGGTCCCCATTTACTTAAAGCACTAAAGATTTTGATGCAGGGGTTTGGAGGATTTGAGTTTGGTTTCTCTCACCCCACTAGCTGTAGCTCTGTGATATTTTATCTCATACTCCTGAATCCATTAGAAAAAATGTACAATTACAAGGTGGGCACAGCACTGTGTTGAAAAGGTGTTTACTGTTCCAGGCTGGTTTGCTGTGCTTTGTATGCACATGTTTGAGGCTTGAAATATGTGAAAATTAATTTCCTGTGCTCCATGTGGCTAAAATGACGGTTGAAACATAATTTAGGGACACAAAAAAATAGAGGTTGTCAAATGAACTTTAAGAAGTTAAAGGAACTTTAGTAAAAATTTTAGAGGATTTCATTCAGTTCACTGGGTAAAAATTTTTTTTTAGGAAGTGTTATGTGTGAAAAGTCATTCTTACTTTATTTTTTAAATTATTTTTAGAATATTGTTTAAAAAAACCCAAAAGTAAAACCAGAGAGAAAAGCATTGTGTCCCTCTTAAATGTGTCTTTTTTATTCAGACATTTTGTCATATAATCCCTGGAAAGAATATACTCTACAAAATTAAGTATTTCATATTCACCATCTCTTACATAGTGGAGTTATTTTGTGGAAAAAAGAACAGAGGAAAGGGGAGCAATGTAAAACCACTGCAAACAAGTTTCAGCTTTGTCTTCTTTCTGAAGACTTTTTCAAAATTTCATACAGGACCATCAAAAAGATTTTAAAAAGAAAATTAAAAGTCTCTCACAATTCTGTGAAAGACACATTATTTGCTCAGTGGTCAAAATTTCAACCCCCCCCTAAATTAAGTTGACCTGATATGAAATATATTTGTTCTGGCTTATCTGACTTATAAATTTTAGACTTTTAAAAAAAGATTTCATGTTCAAAATGCTAAACATTTTAAAATGAAAGTTCACTGTGATCTGAATATCTAGTAACAAAACTGTTCATATTAACTAGATTTCATTCCATAATACAATATCTGTTCTAATTTAGCAAGCAGTAAAATAAGCCCATATGTGGATTTCTTTGGCAAATATTAGTGAAAACAAAGGATTTGGCTCTAATTCCATTAACAGTCCTTGAAAAAGAATAAATGTGTAGCTTTTTGGATTGCTATGATCTACACAGGTCCTAGAGGCAAAGTGTTTTTAAGGCATGTTTCTTCTCCTCCACCAATAGGTTAAAGGTAGCACCGGGAGACATGGATTTGTGGCACTTGTGATATGCACAAACCCTTCTTGTACAGCTGGAGCTGCAGTGTTAAAATTGCCCAATGTTTTCATATTTTAAACACAGAAATTTACTAGAATCTTCAAAAAACGTACCCTTGCATGTCTACTGGCTTTTCTCCAGAGGCTTCATTTGTGTTCTTCTGAATGCCTTAGAGGACTAAAGGGTGTGTGACTACTTCTTCAACAACATGTGCCACAACTCCAATTTGCAGTGCTCTGAGCCATTTGCAGGAAGTCCATTTTAACTCTCTCCCTCCCCTTTTTCAGGCATTGCATGAATTTTTAGCTAGATTACAAGGATATGATCTCCAGATGCACTCTGTGGTTGCTCACACTCTGTACACAATTATAGCAAGAATATCAGCAGCACAAAATATTGGTGAATTTGTGTCAGCTTCTGAGAAGTCATCAGACTGAAGTGAGGGTTGAACTGACAGTGCAGAGTCACTTCCACCCTTTAGCCTGAAGTGGCTGAATGACTTTCCCTCAGCCTCTAACCCAACAAAATTGCTGATTTCAAACAACATTTTTTGCTTTCTGATCTTACTTTTCATCTTGACTGAAGTAACAAGTAGGCCTTTCCAGATCAAGGATCCTAATTGTAGCATTCCTTCCCTAGGGGTATCTGTAATACTGATTTTATGGCTGCATTGAATGAGAAGCCTTTCTGTCCACATCTGTGACTTCTCTTTCTTTAACCCCTTCTTAGCATCCTTTTCTTAGTTTTGTTTAGGATTTTTGTTCACTAATATCTTCGTTTCATTAGTTTATTTGTTGGTTTTTTTTTTTTTTGTCTGTTTTACAAGAAATCCAAACGTTTTTAATGGCAGATGCTTTTAGAGAATTTATACAAGTTGAGTAAATACATGCTATCCTCTTTCTCTTGAGTTCTCTGAATTTTATCTGTCCTTCAAGAAGTAACCTGCTCATCACCTTCTTGAGATAAAAATATGATCCTTCCTGTGTTTGTAAACTTGTGTCCATTATTAAAGTAGTTACAGGTAGCTAGGCAAAGAAATTATGGAATATGTGAATGATGGAATATGGGAATTACATCTGAGAAAGGCTATATGAGGAATTTCTGTAGGATTAATTAGAAAGTCCATCTTGAAATATTCAGGTCAAGTGACTGATGACTGTAAGGATATAGTTGGAATGGAAATATTTTAAGTCAAAGTCTCTCTGCTGTTTAAGTGCTGACATCTAGCTTGGTGCTACAGAGAAGGTCCTAGCCTTAAGCAACAGAAACACTTGAATTAGGCCAAAGGGGTCTACACAATTCATATCAAATTTCTGGGGCTCTCTCACAATATAGGTCAGAAATGACTTTTATATATAGCCAGTTGTTTATATGTTTGTCTAGTGTAAGAAAAAGGAGGCCACAGCCAGCAGCCAGCAGTGGCCGTGAGAACAGAGATATGGTAAAAATCTGTGTGGAGTACTCCTGCCCTGGCTGAGTTTCACTCACTGTTTAGGAAGGAGGCAAATTTAGACCAGTGCTTGTGTCAGCATTGCACAGGGGTAGCGATCATGTGCAGCATCACTGTAACAGAACCATGTGAACCCTAGTAGCATTTTCTAGATTTCCTAGAAGCACAAGCCAATCCTAGGGGCACACCTTTGCCTTCCTGAGGTGTAACTACAGATTTCAGCATGAACTGGATATGTAGTTCTGGGCGTGCTCACTTTTGTTCTGGAAATATACACAATAACGTAAAATAATTTTGGGGGGGGATTAAAATTGCTTTAAGAATAAAATGAAATGTTCACAGCACTCACTTAGTAGTCTTTTGAGACCCTCTGCTTATTTGTAATCCTTACTAATGTGCAAAGGGTAAGAAACACTTCTTTTCCAATGTTTTCCCTGTCTCAAATGGCATTGCAATTTAGACAATAACATGCATAGCACATGATTAATGAAGCTGTGCACTGAGGACAGGACATCTGTGGGATCACAAAGAGCTGCTTTGTGTACATGTTACTGCATGTTCAAGAAACTCCTCAAATTGATAATTTGTTAAATTAATTTACTTTCTCTGTGTAATGTTAATGTAACCTTCCGTTTGAAAAGTGCACAGATTTTTAGCATGGAATACAAGCAGGTAGTCAAATCCCTAGAGGGTCACTTAGCTTTGCAGCTCACCACTTTGTCCTTTACCAAGGTTATTAATATTTCTCAGGAGCTCTTAAATGAAATTCATCTTGAAAAAAGATTCAGTTTTTTCGGCCATTTACAATTGAGCTTAATACAGAAAATGTCTAGCATAAGTGTCACAGCAATAATGATTATCTGTTCTGTAAGGAGATACACACAAATTGGGAATGGTCTGGACAAGAGCATTTTATGTGATCCAGCTACTGAGAGGCAGAGAAAAAAAAATTAGAACCATTCTTAATTTGGTGATTTCTAAAGAAAATTCAAATTTATCTTTGCTAGTATCTCTGAGCCATTGAACTAGAAGTAGAAAAGTTGTAGACTTGAGCATACCTGGCTGGATTTTGACCCTTAACACTAACTAAGAAGGGAGCGGAGGATATGTCCTAAAAGAAGGGTAAAGAACTTTTTATATACAAGATAGGTCAAGTGAGATAAGGCTGACAAGTTGCCATGACTGCAGAGGTGCTACCCTTTCTACACCAGAGGGATAGATTTGTTTTGCAGGATGGGAAGGATCTCTCTAAGGAAGGAAAACAGGGAGACTATTATTCCAAGTGGAGACAGAAGGGAAGGTAGTGCAGCTGACTAGAGACTAACCTGACTTAGTCCTCTCTTCCAAAGCTCTAGAGGGTCAGGGCTCTTACTTTCTTGTCACCACATCTAAATCGAAGCTTTAAGTTAGTGCATATACACTGGCCTAAAACCACACTAGGAAATTGTAGTCTTCTAGTTGAATCAGAGGGGGAAATGATGATGTTCAGCAGTTTCATTGACTGCTCATATTTCATAACTTAGACTCCAATGATATATATATCTATTTTAATTCAAACAGGAGTGCATTTTTAATAAATTCCTGAGAAGAAGAAAGTAACAGAGTAACAGCACAAGCTTTCAAGCTTTCTTTGCTTGATGCATGTGGATGGACTCAGAAATACGGCATTAGGACTCAGAATCATTTGGGTCTGAGTATCTTAGAGCATTTCTGTTACTGTGTAATGATGGCTACCTAGCTCTGTTTTTTCATTTGGTCAGGGAGATAAATAATTGCACTTTAATGTTTTAGTTATCATAGTTAATTAATGTAACCATAAAATTTAGGATAACGGGGATTATTATCTGTTGCTTCTAAGGATGATACATGCTAGTTACTCACCAGGGGAAGAATCAATGAAAAATAATTTTCCTTGCAGTAGATGCAATCCTCTTCTTGCATGCACTCAAAAATCCAAAGATTAACCCTAGCTCCAATCTTTGGTGCCACAGGCACGTCATTGGCTCTCTCTGTGAAACCAGTTATGGGTGTGGAGAATTCCCAGCAGGTAGAATTTATTAATTTTGTATTTGTCTATTAAAAAAGAGTAAAAAAAAAATTATAGCATCTTCTGCTTTACAGCCCTGGATGGGGTCCATTTGGGAGAAATTTCTTTAGCGCATGACCAAGTCTGAGTTTTAATGGATGTCATCAACACGCTTGATCTTTTCAAATATGGTAGATGCATGATAATGTTACAAGTCTTGGAGAACTGATGAAAAAAACATTCAAGCCTCATCCCATTTTAGCAAGGCCTAACTTCAGGGCATGTAGTTAGTATCATATTTGACCTTGACACTTCATCTCTGCAGCCACCACAGGCCTGCAGATCACAATCCTATACACAGCCATACAAGGCCATCAGAAAATACTTCTTGTTTCCCTCAGAGTCTCAATATATAGTAAGTTCTTACACTGTGAACTGAAACACATGTATGATATACACAAAATCTGGAAACTGCTACAGTGGGAGAATCATGAGGCCACACTGATGCACTGTACACTGGGGGGGAAAAGAAGATATGTTACCCTAATGAAAATATGCACTTCACAAACAAAACAGCAGGATACACCAAAATATTTATATAGTGGCCACATATTTGGTGTATTATATTCTGGAAGCCACTGTGTACCTGATTATGAAATGTCTTTGTCAAAATAGCTCAATATACAAGGAATAAAATTCAATATAGCTCTCTTCTTTTATTGTGAGATGAAGCTTGTACATGGTGAAGTTGTAACACTCAGCAGTCAATTATCATTCCAAATCTCTCTTCCACTTTTCTTCTTGTGCTGACACTTTGTGAGTTACTTGAAAACTTTTCAGAGTACTGCTGTTTTCCAGATAAGTCTGTTGGTAATACTTTAAGAATTAAAATTTTCTGTAAATAAGAACAAATCAGACGTTATTATTAATTACTGCTGCACACTTACGAAAACATTTCCTTCACCTCTGAAAGAGTTTCATAAGTTTTAATATGCGGAAGACAAAGACAGAACTTTCATTCTAAAATCAGAGACAAGTAAATTAAACTAAAGAAATAATAATCCCGGAACGTCAGTAGATTTAAAAATAACTGGTGTAATTTGACCGCTAAACTAAGTTACAAAGAGGACTGGTGGTTAGATTGTGCCCAAATTAGATCCTACTAAATTGCCTCCTGGTAAGTAGCTGGGGTCAGTAACCACTTCTGAACATCTTGGTCAAACATCTTGTGGGCAAATCAGAAAACACCAGGACAAAACTGTAATTGTCCATGATTCAACTTACATAATGAGAAATGACTGAAGTGAGTGCATTTTATACTTTACTGATGTTGAAATAGTTTCCCAAATTGTTTTGGAAAGAGTGAACACATTTTTCAAAGTGATTTGATAACAACTTCTGCACTAGCAATGTAATGACAGCAATTGCAGAAAAGGGAAAAAAGAAAAAAAAGAAACTTCTCTGAAAAATAAACACTCATCGAAAATCTATCATGGTATCAACCCATGGAGACCTAGCTCATTGTCTATGATAGAATTCAAATGGATTGTGTATGTTCAGATAATATGTGATAGAATTCTAAGATTCCTGCATCATTTATATTTCCCCTATAAAAATTAATTAATTTTATAAGGATTTTTAGATATGCTGAGGAACTGTCTCTTTTCTCACTTAAACAAGGACTTCATATTATGGTGGTTTTATATACAAAAGACCCACTTCTTTTTTTATTCAGTGAGATAACTAAGCATTTTTTTTGCATAAATTAGAAAGTGGATTCTTTTCAGTTCACTATAATGTGGTGGCTAAGAGCTATTTAAACATTTTGTCTTGGTTTGACATGCTTTCATTGTTAACTAACAAAATTGGGTTTTTTAGCAAATTGAATGGAAGAGAAATGGAAAATCTTCATTGCTTGTCAGAAAAGCTGAACAGCAAGCATTATTGTAAAAAAAAAAGGCACTTTTGATAACATTTGTTTATGCATGGTAGAAAAAGTACATTTCCGTGACAGGCATAGGATGAACCTTGCTTGTCAGAGCATTTTCTGGGAGATCAGCACATGATTTTGGGCACCTGGGCAAAGTGCAGGATAGCTGGGATGGGCTTGGGCTCAAATGAGAATGACAGACCATGGATGACATAAGTAAGATAAGTGATACAGCATATTTTAGTGGGAGCCAGTAAACTTCGAGATGTAATGAGTGCATTTAAGTGTGTCATATTCTACAGAATACAATGCAGAGAGTTCAGGGAAATATTATTAATATTTCAGTGCACATCTTTTTATATGAAATATACATCTTGTGTATGCAAAGTACATTTTCAGGAGGTCGCAGAATTGTAAGACTAAGATATAAGTGTCTCAGCATTAAGCCTGAATATTTCATTACATCATAAATATAATATGTTTCAGTATATAATGGAAGACAGATAACTAAATATTTGATTTTATGCCAGTCATAGCGAGCCTTCATATGAAGAACTGTTTTCATCATCATGACCCAATTGCAAATGCCATGAAGAATTCGACAATAATTTCAAGATTCAGTAAGAGGTGGCTACATTAGTGTTGGATATTTTAGCAATGTGGTAATATCTCTGTTGCAGTCTACATCCAGCCTTTATTACCATCAAAAATGCCCTGCTGCTTCTAAAGTAACAGACAGTGATTTTCTTTTTAGGTGGAAGTTTACTGAGTAGGTCAAGGTCTCTTTCCACCTCAGATTACTGAGCTGGCTGTTCTGTACATTGCTAGCTCTCCATTTCATTCATTCCTTCACTTTAAATGGAAAATACCCTGTCTTCCCCTAGCAATCAGCTACATAAGTCACCAGGTGTCCTGAGACCACTTGGTATTCATGGGCTAGTACTTGTTCGTGTTCAAAACACAGCTAGCTTTGTATTTATGGCACTCCAGCAAATGCAACCCTTAAAATAAGAAGTAGCTTTGAAATGCAAAGTTAATGTGGCTACTCATATTTTCTTCAGATGTAGAGGTATTTATGTACAGGGCACTAGTTCAGCTACAGTAGAAGTAAAGACAATGGTTTGGTATATTTACCCTGTGTGCCTACAGTGACTTCATCAGTATTGCATTATTTGATTCTATCCCCTCCTTTGATTACAGTGCCAGGTTACACCAGTGAAACTATTTCACACATTTGTTGGTGGGATAGCCAGTTTGGCATCTGCTACGAGTCTCACTGCAGGGGAAGGGAGAGACAAAAGATTTCTACCTAAATCTTTGTGGAACAGCTACTCATGTCTTGATGCAAAAACATAAAGCCACGACTATTTAGTGATGTATTAGATAGTATCTTTCAGAGAAAAACTAGGGCAAAAGCAATGCAAATCAAAATAAGATTGCAGTGGAAGGACACTAGAGAGTGAAGTAAGACAGCAGCTTGCCTGCTGTTAGGTCCTCAACATTTAGAACTGACAGAGAACAATCTTTCTTCAGGAACTTGGGTTAAGAGGACATTGTTCTACCTAATGTCTTTATGCAAGTACAAGGAAACCGAGTTTCAGTTTTGCAGTGTCTATGCCTATCCTTCTGGTTCCCTTTTTCCTTTTCTCTTCCTTTTTCTTTATCCATTCTTCCTTTCTCCTTGATCACAATCATCCTCCCCTGATTGCCGTGTACCTTTGTGACCCCAGTCTTGTTAAACCTGTATTTTTTCAGCACCTTATAGCTTCAAAGTGAGAAAGAACACTCTAAGTCATTTGGCAGAGCACTAACCCTTTGGAGAAGAAAATTATTAAAGTACAGGAGTGGATTTCCCATTTTGCAGACCCAGGCATGCAGCCCAGGCCTTGCAGAAGAAGGTCCCATGGGAAAGTCCTATCCTGCAGTGGAGGAAATCCTGCTGTGTCTGAGTTTCAGGTCTCAGTCTCAGGGAAGTGTTTGCACTTTGTGAAATCTGGTGTTAGGAGAAAATGTTGAACAGTTAGATCATGCCAAATGGTTACAGCTAAAGGCAAACAGCACCAAACTCACCAAATTGCAGAATATATGCTTCATGCAAGTCCAGAGGATGTAATCTCTTGCCTAAGCAGCACAGGATTATTACAGACCTAGGATCATAAATCAGGTTGCTTTAATTGTCCTTCAAGCTAGAACCGGTGTGTGAAAAGAGCTTCCATGGGTCAGGATTTCCTCTTGTGCGTTAGTTTCCATATCTACAAGAGCCACAGATGAAAAAGAGTGTTAAAATTTGAGAAGTTTTAAGCATCCTTCCTGAGTAAGAGCAGCTTTCCTGAATAAACAGGCATAGGCAGGGACACTAATGTGCCTGCACACCTACAAATTGTGAGTCTGATATGATGAGTGTTCATAGAGTTCAGTTGTACTTCCCTTACATCAGTGGAAAGCTGAATTATTTGCAGTACATTTCAGAGCCATTGTGCTCAGTCCTTGCTCAGGAAGGTTAGCTTAGTAGTTTTGCTGGAGAAGATGCATCTATCAGTGCATGAATCTATCTCCTCAGAAGTTACAGCCCAGGTGATATCATGCTCTGTGCACACTTCAGTGAGAACACAGCTCGTCTGTACTGCCCTGCTGTCCTCCATAAAGCTGTTTACCTGGGGAAAATTTAAGATAAGCTTAGGCAGAGATACAGGTGTTTTTGTCTAGTGATACTTTAGACCTCAAAAGCATGAGGCAGTAAATACATGACAAAAGAACACAGGGAAACAGTAACATAAAAAACTGTACAAAGTATAATTAAACATCAGCTCACAAAAGTGGGATGAAAGAAAGACAAGGGCCTTAACATCAGCCCCCAGAAATCCCACATTTAAAGGGAGCAAATATGCAGCATTGGCTGTATCTTATGTCTTTCTTAGACAAGAAACAAACAGAGAAAACAGGAGTAGCTGCAGTCAAATAACTATTTAAAATAAATTGTGTTCTGTTCATAAGGGTTTGAAAGCACAGTCAGGTCCCTTGACATTTTGGACGTGGTCATTTCAGAAGGATTAGCAGAACGTAATTTTGTGCTAAGTGGCTTTGGCTAAATTGGACTTGCTATTGCTTTGGTCTTTCAGTACCAGCTACATGTGCCAATTACAAAACTCACTGTAGCTCCCAGCAATGTATTGTAGACAATTAAAACACTAAGCAAAAATTTGTGGGTTTGTAATTTTCCTGTGGAAGCTGCTGTTAAAGGAAATGTAGCCAGCCAGACGTTTGACACAGACACACAGAATCACGGAATAATAGAACAATTTAGGGTGGAAAGGCCTTCTGAAATCGTCAAGTCCAACCATTAACCCAGCACTGCCAAGTCCACCACTAAACTATGTCCCTAATTGCCACACCAATAGGTCTTTCAAATACCTCCAGGGATGGTGACTCAACCACTTCCCTGGGAAGCCTATTCCAGTACTTGACAACCCTGCTGGTGAAGAAATTTTTCCTAAAATTTTAACCTTTCCTGGCACAACTTGTGGCCATTTCCTCTTGTTCTATTTCTTGCCATTTGGGAGAAGAGACCGACCTCACCTGGTTAAAACATCCTTCCAGGCAATTGTAGAGAGCAGTGAGGTCTCCCCAGAGTCTCCTTTTCCCCAGGCTAAACACCCCCAGCTCGCTCAGCCATTCCTCATCAGACTTGTGCTCCTGACCCTTCCCCAGCTCTGTTGCCCTTCTCTGGACATGCTCCAACATCTCAATGTCTTTCTCTTAGTGAGGGTCCCAAAACTGGACACAGGACTTGAGGTGTGGCCTTGCCAGTGCTGACTACCGAGGGACAATCCCTGCCCTGCTCCTGCTGGCCACACTATTGCTGATCCAGGCCAGGATGCCATTGGCCTTCTTGGCCACCTGGGCACACACTAGCTCATGTTCAGTCACTGTCAGCCAGCATCCCCAGGTCCTTTTCTGCTGGGCAGCTCCCCAGTCTGTAATACCTCCTGGGGTTGTTGAGACCCAAGGGCAGGACCTGGCACTTGGCCTTGTTGAACCTTGTACAGCAGCCCTTGGTCCATTGATCCAGTCTGTCCACATTCTTTCCTCTATCAGATCAATACCCCTGTCCACTTTGGTGTTGTCTGTGAACTGACAGCGCCCTTGATCTCCTTATTCAGGTCATCAATGAAGATATTAAACAGGACTGGCTTCAGCACTGAGCCTTGGGGAACACCACTTGTGACCAGCCATCATGGGCTGGATTTAACTCCATTCCCCACTACTCTCTGGGCCTGTCTATCCAGCCATTTGTTCCACACAGTAAAGAGTACACACTCCATACGAAGCCAGCTTCTCCAGGAGAACACTGTGGGAGACAGTGTCAAAGGATTTACTGTGTTCTAGGTAGACAATATCCACAGTCTTTTCCTCACCCACTAAGCCATAGAAGGAGATCAAGTCACAGAAGGAGATTAGATCAGTGTTGTGGTTTAACCCCAGCCAGCAGCCAAGCCCCACGCAGCTGCTCACTCACTCTCCCACCAGAGGGACCGGGAGAGAATTGGAAGTGTAAAGGCTAGGAAACTTGTGGGTTGAGATAAAGACAGTTTAATAAGAAAAGCAAAAGCCTTGCTTTTCGTATTAAAGAAAGAAAACTGAAGAATTAATTAACTGTTTCCCATGGGCAGGGAGGTGTTCAGCTGCCTTAGGAGACCAGGGCCCCATCAGGTGTAATGGTGACTTAGGAAGACAAATGCCATCACTCCAACTGTCCTCCCTCTTCTCCTTCTTCCCCCACTTTATGTACTAATCAAGATGTTCTACAGTCTAGAACATCCCTGTGGTTAGTTGGGGGTCACCTGTCCTGGCTGAGTCTCTTCCCAACCTCCCAAGCACCCCCACATTCCCTGCCAGCATGGCAGTGTGAAAAGCAGAAAAGGNTTGCTTTTCGTATTAAAGAAAGAAAACTGAAGAATTAATTAACTGTTTCCCATGGGCAGGGAGGTGTTCAGCTGCCTTAGGAGACCAGGGCCCCATCAGGTGTAATGGTGACTTAGGAAGACAAATGCCATCACTCCAACTGTCCTCCCTCTTCTCCTTCTTCCCCCACTTTATGTACTAATCAAGATGTTCTACAGTCTAGAACATCCCTGTGGTTAGTTGGGGGTCACCTGTCCTGGCTGAGTCTCTTCCCAACCTCCCAAGCACCCCCACATTCCCTGCCAGCATGGCAGTGTGAAAAGCAGAAAAGGCCTTGGCTCTGTGCAAGCCCTGCTCAGCAATATCAAAAACATCTCTACATTATCAACAATTTTATCAATAAATTTGTTCAGCACAAATCCTAAACACAGCCCCATACCAGCCACAGTGAAGAAAATTGACTCTATCCCAGCCAAAACCAGCACAGTTGGCCAAGCAGGACCTGCACCCCTTAAACCCTTCCTAGCTGGGCCTGATTCCCTGATTGTTGTGTAAGTGCTGTGTCATGGCACTCAAGATGATCCATGACCTTCCCTGGCATCAAGGTCAGGCTGACAGAGCTGTAGCTCTCTGGTTCCTCCCTAGGGCCCTTCCTGTAGGCAGCAGGTCGGCTGATAAATGATGCAAAGTGGCTCAGTGAGCACTTCAGCCAGATCCCTCCGTACCCTTGGGTGGATCCCATGTGGCCACATAGATTTGAATATGTGTGAGAGGTGTAGCAGGTCACTGAGCATTTACCATTGGATTTGGAGGTTTCTTTCTGCTCCCTCTTCCTGTCTTCCAGCTCAGGGGACTGGGTACCCAGAGAACAACTGGTCTCTATATTAAAGTCAGAGGCAAAGAAGGCATTAAGTGCCTCAGCCTTCTCCTCATCTCTATGTCTTTCTCTGCATTCAATAAAGGATGGAGAGTCTCCTTAACCCTCTTTTGTTGCTGATGTATTTATAGAAACATATTTTATAGTCTTTTATGACAGTAGTTCTAGTTGGGTTTTGGCTCTCTTATTTTCTCCCTGCATAACCTCAGAACATACCCGTGGTCCTCCTGAATGGTGAACCACTTCTTCCAAGCCATAGTCTTTCCTTTTTTTCTCTTGAATTCTAGACAAAGCTCTCTGTTCAGTCAGGCTGGTCTTTTTCCCCCTCTGGCTCATCTTTTGGCATATGGGGACAGCCTGCTCCTGTGCCTTTAGGATTTTCTTCTTGAAGAATGGCCAGGCTTCCTGGACTCCTTTGCCCTTTAGGACTGCCTCCCAAGGGGCTCTCTCAACCAGACTCCTAAGCAGGACAAAGTCTGCCCTCCAGACATCAAAGCAGACTGGAGTATTTAACCTTTATCCATGAACAAATCCACAGGCTCTAGCCTGGCCTGGCACTTTACTCCTCTGCAGGGAGAAACACAGGCTCCACTCCCCAGGACACGGGTCAAGGTTGTCACAAAAAAGGATGAGCACGAGTTTCTCTCTCATCCACATTTGGGCAGCTGACTATGGCCTGAAATGATGAGGTCAAGTTAAAAAAGCAGAGCTAGCAGAGGCTTAGCACAATTTCCCAAAGCACTATATATTTATTTGTGTCTGAGTATGAATACACAAGGCTAACTTTAGTTCCTGTTTTTGAAAAAGTTGGCCCTAATCTACATAGGCCATCATTTATTCCCTGCCCTACCCCCTCCATTCCCTCCCATTTTTTAACAGATGGAAATTTCATTTTCCAGAGCTAGTTTTTTCCAGGTGGAATGCCTCCAAACTATAAAAGTGAATTTCTCACAGTCATCTATGGAGAGAATTAAAACCAGGACTTTAAATGATCTGGAATTCAATGTCAGAAAGTTGCAGTTAGGTGCATTTAGGTTTCTTTGTTGTTGTTTTTCAGAAAGATCAGAAAAAAATGGAGAAACAGTGGCCCCACTCCAGCTTTGCCCCTTTTGCATAAGTTAGTCCTTAATTATAGCCCAGGGCAGAAACTACAGCTCCAAAAGTTCAGCTCCCCATTCTAATCATTTGCAAGCTAAAATCATGTTCAGAAACAAAGTTGCTTAGGCCAGCCCTGTAATTCATTCTGCTGGGTACAGACACCTGCAGAGTCACCAGAAGATTACCCCTAATGCAAATAATCCAGCCCGTGGCATGGAGTACATCACAGAGATTTAGTTACCACCGTCGGCGGGGAAACCAGAGATCTGCGGCCAGAAATATCACACAGATGGGCCTGTTTGAAAATCTGCTGCATCCTGGGCTTTCAAACCTTAAAAACAGATGAAGTGATTCCAGCGTGACCCCTGCTGTGATATAATGGATCCTGTCTGTGTGTGCAGTGTTTGCCATGATTTACCTCTTGGAATTCCTGGCTTGTGAAACAGATGGCAATTCCAAAAATGAATTACTATTGATTAGACATCCTGCACTATTGAGTTCTAGGCAATTTTATGAATTTATTTATTTGAATAAAAGCTTTTAATGACCCCTACTAATTTCAAATGGCTCTAGCGAAACAGCAATTCTTCTTGCCCCTTTTTCTTGTTTGCCAGTGGCAGATACATACTTTTAGGCCCTGTTTATGCCAGCTATGACTTGTCACCCTTACACAGACAGAACTACCTGATTAAAATGACAGTGTGAGTTTCAGGGAGAGCAGAAGGGATCCTCTCCAGAGGACACAGTCTGCCCTCAGGGCACAGGGGGAGCTCTTGCCTTTCTTTGGCAGGTGGAAGTGGGTGTCGAGCCCCAGTCCCAGAGCATTGCTGGGGCAGAGCATCCCTCGGGCAGAGCATCCCTCCTTCTGCTGAGCGAAGCAGCAGCAGGCTGCAAATAAAGGACTACTGACAATACAGCTGGGGGCTGGGCCCCTTAATTACCCCTCACACCCTCCTGCCAAAAAGAATGTTCTGTTGAGAAAGCAGAGGATTAGTAGCTGCTCCACTAAAGATGAGATTGTACGGAAACGAGTGAAGACCCTAAACAGGCAGCCTAGGGTTTGGAATGGGCTGTGATTTAAAGTATGAATCTTGCCAATGACTTATTAGGCATATCTACTTACTGTAGAAATAAACACTGTGGCAAGATGTAATCTGGCACTGAGTCGTGCTTTCATGGAAACAAATGACAAAATGCGCTGAGGAATCAGGCTGTCCATGCTCCCTTTAAAAGCCTAGGAGACTTCTGCAAAGGTGTTTCCAGAGCATGTATATTAATGGTCTTTTAATAGGGATTTTTACTGAATAACCTTGTGAGTGTGAATAGCACGCACATTTCAAAAATCAACAGCCCACTTCCTCCCATCAGAGGAAATGGATTAAGCAGTATTTTTGGTCATACAATGGACTTGAATGAAGGAATAACATAGCTTTTGATATATGATAGTTTCAGGAGACTGACACAAAAATAAGCCAAAGAAAGTCCTCAAAGGCACCTATGCAGAACATTTCCAAGGCTTGGAAAGAGCTTGTATACAGAACATTCTCCTTTCATTCAGGCAAAAAGAATATGCTTACATGGCAGAAAGGATAAGGAGTGGGAGTTACACATGACTTCCTGAGATTATTTTCAACCCTAATCAATGCAATACTAATGTAGCAAGGTATCAGTACTGTTAGCAGCCTTGAGAACGCTGGCCATGGAATGACAAAATTTTAAAAAGAGGGAGAGAAAATGAGAGAGATAGAGAAGGAGGAAGTGAAGGAGCAGGCTGCTCTATAACAAGCAGAAAAACAGGTTCCTGTAAGATGGATCTGGGCTCAGGCAGGCACCAAAAACCTTTAAACAAGCTCTGCAGGGAATTAAATTCTCTACTTTACTATAAAAATATGTCACAGTAAAATGGGTTGTTTATGACACAGAATGTCTATGATTTGAATTGAAATTTGTAAAAAATATGCATGTCCACGAATGGATGCTGAATTTAACTGCACCAAATGAGAAAAAGCAAGCAAGAGGATACAATGCAGTCAGTCTTCCATAAGTCTGTGAAAATGTAGTTTTTTCATTTACTTATTAGGTAAGTATTTAATACCCTAAAGGCAGATCATTTCCACAAGAATCAAAGTAAGTTTTGACTGCAAGGATGGATTTGAATATGGACTCTTGCAGTGCCTCCCTTAATTCCTGAATGAGAACAAACAAGGTAAGTGAGAAACCAGTGGCTTTTCTGGTACCTTAGCAAGCTGTTTTTCTCTCCACGATGGTGGGTGCTGTCACCACCACAAGGTGACGGTCCAGTCCCTCCTACTTCCTTCCCTCCTCTCCCCACTGTCTTTCCCCCTCCTTTCCCCAGCATTCAGAGTCTGGCATTCAAATCAAAGGTTTGCTTTGAAGTTATAACCTAAAATGGGAAGCTGATAACTATTTTCCTCCCAGTGCTTTAGTGATGATGAATTGCTGATCACGAAAAGGAAATGACTTTTTTTTTTTCCTTCTTTTTTTCATTTACATTCAAGTAGTAAAAGTCAAGGCTCAGCACTGCAAATATGTGCAAATTCATCCACTGGCTGTGTGTGCTACAGCAAATCCTATGGAGATAAGGAGCTAAAGCAGCAGGGGTGCAGCAACATAAGCTTCAAAGCTAGACATGCAATTTACTAGGCAACAAACTTAACAAAGGGCAAAGGGATATTTAACAGGGAGGTGAAATATTCCAGCCATTAAACCCAGCAAATTGCAGTGACGGCCAGAGGTTTAGCGCTGCACCTCAATATAGAATGTGTATGTAGGAAGAAATATAGAGTTTTACCCAGGAATTAGCTTAACTAATGACTATTTTTTTCAAGGAAAGGGATGTTCTGAGGGATTGAAAATGTTCCTGTTAATATGAACAGAATTAAATAAAATAATATTTGGAGGGGGTGGGGTGGGGTAAGGAAGGTTTAGTAATTGGTGCTGAATGCTTAAGGTAATCATCCTGTTCATCATAAATCATTGTGTTTAACCATAAGCAAATTAGACCACGTCAATCTTTTAGGAGGCAATTAAAGCAATAGATTTTCTGTGGCCTGTTTTCACACACATGGGGACTGATCCAACTCCCACTGCCTCTCCTGGGCACTAGCATATCTCTTGTATTCAGCACAGCTATGGCTGCCTTTTACCACTGTCAGTGGTAACTGGGTCAAGCCCATATTAGAGGGCAGAAATGTTCTTCAAAAAGAAAAAAAAGCAAACTCTCTTCTGAACAAGTATCAGTCCTTATTATAAAAACAGCTCCAGTAAAGAACTGATTGTGATCCAGATTCTTCACACTTAATGACAGAAATTCTGGAAGGCATTTAGGTTTGCTGAGCACTTGCAGTAATAGCAGTTGATTGGCCTTTTTTCCACAGCCACCTGGGTCTTCAGTTAGACATATTAAAGGACTGCACCTACATTGCAAACTGGCCTTTTTCCTTCATTTTCTGCAGTTCATTTATGTCCAATCAGGTTGCATCAGGATTCATTGCATTTAATGGGAAATGCGCTCTTCTGGATCAGATACCTGTTTTCAATTTGGAGAGTATCTGATTCCAATGGCAGAGGTGACAAGAATAAAGAGGAAAGGAGAAGTAAGTGCCTATAGTATAGATTTCTGCCACACTAAGAGAGCTGACAGTTTCTGAATAACTAAGACTTTAGAATTTACTTATATTTTCCAAATTACAGTGGTGAAACAAGTGAGAAATTAACTATGACTTTATTTGAGCTTATTCAAAAATTAGCTGCTGTCTTTCTCTAAGCATAACTGGGTTTTGACATAAAAGTTCCCTTATCACAGTGCTTCCCCAGAGCCACAGCTGTCTAAGGAGACTGCTACTCTGCAGTGATGGTCTGCAGAAATATTCCTGACATACTGCCTAAGACAGCATCAGGATCACTATGGGTAAGAGTGGGATGCAGTTTAGTCTCCTTATAACCTGCTGTTATCTTTCAAGTGTCAGCTTGAGGGTTCGACAGGGAATGATGAACAATGTTGCTGTGTGGACTTTTTTTTTAATTAAAAAACCTTTACTTCCAAAAAATTTTTTTTGTTTTAAAATCAAGTCATGGAGACAGCTTATTTTCTGCAGCAAGCTTTGATGTAATTCATATTAGAAAGAACACCTGGGCCCATTTGTCTGTGGCAGAAATGTCAATGTACCTTTTTCCTAACAAGCAGAAGGAAAAATTTTGTGGTTTCACAACATTAATATTGTAAGTCTCTGCCTCAGTTCAAAAACAGTCTGCTGAGATTTATTTGATCAACTTGAATCATGGAGAAACTAGATCTCTGAAAATTACCATTTTCAGCTTGCTTACAGGCATTTGGAAGATGTTCCTATATAGAACAAAAAAATAAGGAAAATTTAGGATCAGCTTTGGCTCGTTTGCATCTCATCATTGCAGGCATCCCACCTTGAAGGCATAACAAAAGTCATAGTTGGAAGAGAGAACCAGGAGGGCAGAAAGGAAATTGTTAAGATGAATGTGAAAGAATAAGCCAAGAGAGGCTTCTTGTTGACCTACAAAGAAAATGTTCATGCCCCAGATTGCTCAACACCCCGAAAAATACTTCGTCAGACTTGGACGGCCAAGGCATGTAACCAAGCTGAATGCTAGACAAATCACCAAGGGGTCACTTCTACTTTGCCAATAAGATCATGCATATTCAGGGAGACTTCCAAGTGGCATAGACCAGCTCCTTCCCACCCACCAATGAACAGCCCACCTATATTCGCTGAATTCAGTACTTTCATTCAGCTCACTTAGTAACAGACACCCTCAAGGAGACACAACTTGAGCCCCAAGAAGTGACCTATGCCCCTCCTCCGCCTGGGAAAGAAAATGCTCAACAGCTGGTGCCACTCCTGAGGGCAGCTGCTTGTGCAACACTCAAACAGAGGGGCCTCCTCTTTCTGACCATCTGTTAGTCCAGTGCCGAGGAAATCTACATTGTAGACCTCATTTCTGGCCAGCTGGCATCCAGCCTTATAGCTCTGAGTTTATCCAGAAGCTAGCCAATGCCAGCTTCAGGTTTAATGGAGATAGAACCATCACAGAAGTGGTTGGGCCAAAACGGAGGTGAATGGATATTTTAAAAATAAAGCTATATTTCATTAGAGAACACCCTATAACTAAACCTGACATATTCTATGAAAAGAGAACAAGCTTGGCCAAAATTTGTGTGAATGGCCAGTAGGCTTACAAGGAGCTACACTTGATGGGGTACATTTGGCTCTAAAGAGTCCACAGTTCCAGCCCTATCTAAATGTGTTTCCTAAACTCTACCACCTAAAAGCCAGAGGCATTACCTGGAGCCCAATGGCTCCAGGGTCTGGATATCCCAGTGTCCATGAGCGAGCCTTTAAGCCCTAAAGGGCTGTGGCTGCTGTTGAGGTTCATGGCCCCACTGGCCCACATCCCATCTGGGAGATGGGAGAGCAACCAGTCTTGATGTGCTAGAAGTGGTTGGCCTCAGTTTGCCTGGAGGACAGGCAAAGGCTGGAGCCAGTGTGGTTGGGAGAAAGGAAGCCCTTGCCATTGCCTGGGCAGGGTTTCTGCTGACAGCACAGTGACCACGGCCATGCTGCCTGCTCTGCCTGCACCTGACCTGCGGGGAGTCAAAGCTGCTGCCAGAGCGTGAGGTTGGCAATTGCTCTCTGCTCCACCGACACCTCTCCCTGAGGAGACATGCCAGCCCTCTGAGGCCTCCCTTGGATCTGCTTCCCAAATCTGCCCTCTTCACCTTCCCCTCCCACATCTGGAGCAGCCCAGCTCTGACAACGCCGCTCCAGGAGAGAAACAAAATTTTGCATGTGCTGCCATGAATGTTTGAGTCAGCCCTGTCTACAGCAGGCTCCCTGGGAGAGCAGAGGATACCACAACCTCAGCACCATGGCTGGCAGGGCAAGGTGCACTTTCACCTTCACCTGCCTCCTCAGACACAAACACCTGGCAGCACACGCGTTTGGAAAAATCATACTGAAACAACACTCCTTCCCTGGGGAGACAAGGAAGATGCAAACAGCCTGTGACAGATGTTAGCTGTGTTGCTCAAGGCTTTACAAAACAGCAATTGCAAAACGGGGGATTGTCACAGTACGAAAACCTACTTAAAAGAGAAGAATTAGCCACCTCACTAGAACATTTAAAAAAAAAAAAAACACAACAAAAAACCTCCAAACAAACCCCCTGCCCAAAAAACCCCAACCAAACAAAACAACAAAAAAAAAACCAAAAAAACAAAAAAAAAAACCAAACAACAAAACCAAGGAAGTAAATGGACTTAAGGCCTATCATTTCAACATGTCCAGTTTAGAACATTTTTGAGCTGACATAGCTGAGACAAGTGAGAGAGAATGGCCTTTTTGTTAATACGCTGGAATCAGAGACTAGGGAGATCTAAATCTAAAGAACAGCTTAAGTAGCCTTCCTGACTCTGCCTCAAGTTTCTTACATTTCCTTAGGCAAGCATTTAATCTCTCTGTAGTAGATTCCACGTTTGTAAAATAAGGGTAATACTTCCTTCCTCTGTCTTGGGTAATTAGTCAACCAGGACCAAAGCCATAAAAGAAATTAGCTACCTGAAGTGAAATTTAAGTGACTGAATTAAAATATAGGTCCTCAGCATGTTCTCACAGCTGCTGCCTAGAGCTGGAAACATCTGAAATCCGTATACAGTAAGAAATGGAATGTACCCCCATGCTCGCACCTTGGCTGTAGAATATTGAATCTCTGGACACCTGAATTCCCTTGCACATTTAGCCCTCACCCCTTTTAAGTTATTGTTTGGGGATTTATTGCAGTGACCATCATAACTGGGATCATTTTGAAGACAAAAATATCCAACTTCCAGAAAACATACAGTGAAGTTGGAAACTTCTTTTTTTTGAGGAGCAATCATTATATCTGATAGAAAGAGATGTCAAAGAGGTAGGGTTTCGTGTAATTTAGTGCTGAATGAAAGATGCTGTATAACAAGGACTGTGTGATCACAAAGGCTTTGAAAGAGCAGGAGCATGCTTATCCTGTTTGACAGCATTACCCACAATGTGTCATTATAGATATTGATGATTATATAGCCATAATTAAAGTGTTGTGCTTAAATAGCTAAATGTAGAAAGATGTGTCAGATCATTAACACAACTTTAAGTTTAATCATGTCTGGTTATAGAGACGAGACAAATATTTAAGGTTCCTTGCTAAAAGAAGAGTTACTATGTCTAATCATCAAAGCAGAGCTGCTTGCCAAGAGCATAAAAACCTAATGGGTTTTGCAAGAAAATTATGTCACCTTCAAATTAACATTCATAATACAGACGGCATTTATAAAAGGTAAAGTCATTCATATTGACACAGTCTATCTCCAGTGACTGTCATAAGAGATTATGAACCCTCTGTCCAGAAAGACGTTTTGCCAAAGCAGGGTTTTGTTAGAATAAGACAGGCTGGCAAATCTGGGTGACTTTATCTTCTTCCTGACAACTTCTTCATTTGGACTTAAACAGTGACATATGGATGCCTTGCTTTTTGCAAATAATCAGGATCATTCAGGCATCTACTGCTGCCATATACATGATTTTTCTTGTGGTGCTCAACGGATCAGCACTGACTCCATGCATGAATGCAGGAACGGACTTCATAAAACTTGTAGGGAAAAATGGTTTTTTCCAATATAACATTTGCTATGAAGGAGGAAAAAAAATGGAAACATCATTCCCACCAAGTTTTCAAGTCTAGATGATAGTACGGCTTTGCATAATAATAGAATTACCTAATAATGCTGATACCTAAATATCAAGTACTCTTGAAATAAATACAGGATGGGAGAACATTCAAAAACCTTGAGCAGAATGCTACATATGTACAATTATTTTAAAAAGTAAATTTAAGAGGGATCCTTGAAAATGCTTCACATCTGTTAAAAAAAAAATAAATAAAAAAGATCATTTTAACTATACAACTTTCATTGCTTTATTTGGATGTGCTTACATTTGTCCGAATTCTCCACCGCGTATTTTCTGAAATCATTTTCCAGAACGTGAGATATTTTTTACCCAAGAAAGTGTAGCATATATCAAAAGTTTTAAATGACAAGAGTAAATTGTAATGATGAATAATGAAGTAGGGAGTTATTAACATCCTGCATTACACCATTGGTCATAGAGAAAGACCCTGTCAATGAAAATTATGTGACGCTATTGCTATTACAAATATGCATTACTTCATACTGGGAAATCTAGTACAGAAAAAAATGAGCATAAATTGTGATATTTTAGAAAATATATGATCTGATGGACGTTAGGAGAAATAATTCCAAACACAGAAGGAAAGAAGACTGGGGAAGGGTGCTGATGCCAGACACTCCTTGGTGAGACTGGGCAGAGAAATTAGGCATGCACTTCAAGTGCAAGCTGACATGAGTTAAACAAAACCAGCCTCAAGAGTCAACGTGTTGCAGAGGCAGGGAAAATACCTTATGCATCAAAGTTGTGTGAGAACTATCATCTGGAATATTGGATCATACAGCAGATACACTGTATATGGGAAAGGTGCCCAGGGAGGATACACATAATTTAGGAAGGGCCTGAACAAAAGAAAAAAAAAAAAAGGGAAAAAAAGGAAAAAAGGAAAAGAAAAAGGGGAAAAAAATGTAATAAAACTCATTCTGGCAAAACAATGATAAAGACAGGATATTGTGACATTCCATCAACATTTTAAAAGCAAAGATGAATTTTTTAGTATAGCTAAAAATCAATATACAACTAAGTAAATGGAAGGAAATTAAGAGTGAAATTTTAAGAGGAATTTCAAGAAAAACTTCTTAACAGTGAAATATATTGGATTGTGGAGTAGTGTCCTCAGGGAAATAATGAAAGCACTGTCACATGGGACTTTTAAAATTGCACTGAAAAAAACCACAATAGAGTATCTAGTAGATAGAACAGTCTTTGAATTGGCCTCAGGGAGTCAAACTGAATGACTTAATTGGTCTTCTCAGTCTCTAATTTCTTCAGGACAGACCATGCCCTATGTGTTTTCCACACAAGGGAAAAACAAGCTCAGGCAGTCCCTAGTCAGGGTATTGAGTTTCCCATTGCCTGTGCTCAGGTGGAGAGGAGGCTGAGCTCCCCAGCATGGCTCTGGTGGCTCCATCCTCCCATTCACCTACTAAGCCTCCATTACTTCCCTTGTCACACCCCCATAGCTCAGTGAGAAGCAACAGTGTGCCCCAGATTAATTCATTTCTGTGTTGCAGTCTCTCATCTGGGGGATTTGTGACAGGTATTTTTTTTTTCCCAAGAGACCTTTATGCCCCATGTTCTTATATTTAGAGGATTCTTCTGTATCCAGACATTTGCTATGGAGAAATAATAAACAAAAGCATCTGTGACTCTTGAGTCCTACCTTTCTGTCTAATTGATCAGAAGATCCTTCTCTTTGAGCTCAGCATCTGATTTTCTTCTCCCTGTCTCTTAGCACGAATTTTCTCATCATTTGATCATCCAGAGAAAGGTTCAGTTCATGTTTCAAGTTTCTGTATTCCTTTCTAATTTTCTCAACAGAAACAGCAAAAAGAAAAAAAGGAAATAAGAAAAACAGTTACTTAAGACAATGAAGCTATAACCGTGGAAACGTTTCTGCAGTGTAAAATCAGTAACCTCAGTTCTCTGGTGCAACATGACTGTTTTCTAAGATGTGCCACCATGGTAAGGGAGGTTCAGCTTGTGATTTGGGATTTGATGAAGAAGAGGAAGTCTGACTGGAGTGCAAGATAGGCTTCATATGTGTGTAAAATGCTTTGTTGTATTCAGTCACTCTTTCTACGCATCAGCATAAATTCAAGCAATCTTAAGTTGCACTGGATTTACACTAAGGCCACAGAGGGGGAAGTGGAATGACAACCACGTGAAACTTGTGCCTCAGCTCATTTTGCATGCAATGGTAATTCAGCAAACAAATAACAGATAGTAAATTTTAAGCATGTGAGCAACCGAAACAAAACAATTCTTCCTCAGCAAGTGTTTAATTAGTCTTCATTTACAGAATTGATACCAGCAGATCAACATGATCTGGCCATTATGGAAAGTATTAGCATTTTTTGTGAATTAAAAAGACTGTCTGTTCCTCAGAAGGGTTTGATTCCTTCTGACTCAGCCCCATCAAATATAACCATGTAGCAGATGCACAGCAATGAGTACACTGCTGTCCACCTGAGCTCCCCGATTTCAAATAAGAGGAACAGACTTTTCTGACAAGACAACACTTCTCCTCCCCAGCTGAAAATAAGGTTCTTGTCCTGCTTGGTGTTTCACAGCCTTTTTGCTGTCTTTTTTAGGTTTCTTCCTGCTCACATGTTACAGGTCTCAGTCTGAGTAATCCCATTTTCTTCTTTGACTAATGTAATGCTAAAGTGCTTAGCACCTTGGTCTGGATCCCACAGGAGGACCAAGGTGTCAAGGTGCTGCAGGAATAACCCTTAAGCTGTCAAGTCTGAACTTTGGGGTAGATCTTCAAATAAAAGTAAGCATATGTTTGACACAGATTGACCCTGTGCTGGAAATTGCCACTGACTTTGTGCATCTTGTAGCAGACATTTTGAACTGCATAACAGCATTTTTTTATCTTGGTGCAACAGGTTCTGCTGGTCTTGTCAAATGCTGTTTGAAATCACTGGAAGCCCTTTCCTTAGTTTCAGTCTCCTTTCAGTCTCCTTCTCCATGTACTAACAAACATGCTACAAATATGGGATCAAAGTAGTGCTTGCAGTCAGATCATCTGGTTAATTTTTTTTTTTAACATCAAATGTAAATGGCTCATTTATACTGAGTTTACTTTTTTCCATTCCTACCCATTTCTCATGCTGAAGGACGTGCTGTAAAGTGCGCGAACTTACCGCTCAGTTTATGGATGCAGATAGTAACTTTACTTGGCTTTTATGGGCCCTTTTTTAGGCGCCTAACGCTGTACAAAGGAGGAAAGTGCTGCTTGCCATATTTCACAGGTGAGAAATTGTGGTATTTGCACTGTGGAATGACTGAGCTGGGAAGAATACTAAAGCCTCTGGCAGGTATATTGCATTTCCAGTGATTTCTGTGAGCATATTCATGTGCTTGTAGTTAAGTAAAAGCTTTACCACTTCCCCGATCTGAAACAACCTCCCCTCCTGCTTTCCTCCTGCTAAAGCCCAAATCAAAAATGCTGATCCCAGATTGTTTGCTGAAACTAGACTGATAAAAAAAAAAGGGCATGAATGAACATGTGAAACAGGCTGTGGAGTATTAGCAGAGCCTGTCTTTGTGGGCCTGAAAAGCCCATGATAATGAGCTCCTCCACTGGGAGTGGAGAGGAGCACACATGCAAAGGAGGGTCTTGGGCTTCGTGTTTCATTAAAGGAAGGTTTCAGCCTTTTCTCTTGGAAAAAACCTGCTTTGAAAATGGAAAACAACACAAACTGATCATTATGGTTGAAAGCGCCATCATTAAAAAATCTCTCGTCATTCACCGGCTCCTGACAGCTGGTCGCTGGGGCCTGAATAAACACAGCCAGCACCATGTGAATTTTGGGGAAGACGCTCCATGTTTCCCTAGCTGCAGGGGGGCTGTGCCTCCAGGGCCACCTTGGGCCCCCCAGGCTACCTTCCAGCTGGCCACCTCCGGGGGAACAGCCCCTGCTCCCAGCGCCAGCGGGACCCCCGCCTGGGGACAATGCCCTATTGAGAGCTTCAGGATGCCTTGAATGCCCACCAGCCCGCTTTGTCCCGCTCCCCTTCTCCGCCTCCTTCTCCCCTTTCTGCCCTCTCCCAACCTCTCCCTTTTCTCTGACGGAGCATTTCCAATCCAAACCCCTTTTGCTTCAGCCGGTCCCCTTGTCCTGCCGTCACGCCTGGCTGAGCCCGCTGTCCCTGCAGAAGCCTCGCCCCTTGGAGACTGAGGGGAGATGCTGAGCTGTATTCAGAGCACAGCACGAAATAAGCCACACGGGCAGCAGCAGCACCCAAATTCTTAATAGGCTCTTAACACAAGAATGGAGGCCCGTGTCCTGTAACCCACCTGTTTGTGGAGAAGATTTCTAGACAGGGGCACCCACTTTTCCCTTCTGTGTGTCGCTGGCTTTTCTTCAAAGGGATTTTAACTCTCCCATCAGCTGCGTAACCCTATCTATTCTATGTGGAGCCAGATTATGTGTCACTGTTATTCCAAGGCATCTGCAGACACTTAAATTGCCAACAAACTAAATATTGCAAATGCTTTGCGCAGAAGGAGGGAAAGGGAAACAGAAAGGGGGGGTGAAAATGGAAAGGAAATCAGCATTGGAATGGTTTTCCTTGCATGTTGCTTGCTAGTAAGCACAGGCTGGATTTCAGGAAGAGGAGGGAGAGATAGGGAAAAACAGGGAAAATGGGGTGGGGAGGAAGCCATTCCTATAGTCAACATTTAAAAGAGGCTGTAAACAAACATCTGCTTTGAGATGTTTAAGGAGAGAGACAGGCTTTGTGCAGTTGAGAAAGGCAAGACTGTTTGATATGTATTTAGTGCTTTAGGCACACTGGGTCTGGGAAAAGTTTCTGAGCGTTTAATGTGTTATGGAAACAGCAAAAGACAGGGGTTCTAACTGCTAAGTTATTGGATGCTTAAAAAAAAAGGAAGAAAGTCAAAGGCTTTGGTTTCTTTGTAAAATAAGTGTTTGCAGTCATTCAGACATAAATGCATACTTCACAGAGTTAGAAATAGATTTTTCTGGGAATTTCTGTGTGGCAAGAGTCACTATCCAGTAGGTTTAAAGACTGTTGAGATGACATATCAGTGACATTAATGTGACACCATTGTCATGCAGAATAGAAACAGAGAGGCAGGTTTGCACTGCAAGGTTACAACAACCTCTACCTCTCACTGAAAGGCTGGGGACTATAACAGGGAAATGAGGGGAAACCAAGACTGGGTGCTGGGCACAAGCTGCACCACAAATTCTGTTCTCAAGCTGCTGTCATACTTCGTAAAATTACAGTGTCTCTGAAATTGTTCCTCTTTTCTTTTTCTTCTCCTTCATTTTCCTTAATAATTGCATGGTGATTTAGAATTTTTCTGGTTAATATTCATACTACTAAATTAATCAGACTTCCTCACAGCACATACTTCATTTTATATGTTGCTTCCCATTTAGAATACTTTTTTTAATCTAAGAGAGATGACCTGTGATTAAAATGAAATATTTCATTATTTATTTAGCACATTATAATGGCAGAAATCATGACTATTGTTCCCAGTGTGGCCCTGGATTTCTTTCCCAGTGACAGGCTCTGAACAAACCCACAGTACTTTGCAATTTTCATCATGGGTGGTGGGATGGAATAAAGGAGATGGAGGCCAAGAGAGATGGAAGAATATGTGCAGGATGGGTTAAAAGTGTCCAGCGATACTGAGATGACAGTCTAGAGGTGAGATCTTGTATACCTGAAATCGAGGAGGTTTAGCTGATGGCATCAGTGAAGCTTCTTTGGAAGCACTGCTGGCCAAAACGAAGTCAGCTAATATTTGAGCCACGTCAACTGCACTCCTCCTCAGACCAGGGTGTTTCTCAGGAGACAGTCTTTCTACAAGGAGAAATAAGTCACCATTTATTTTGAACATTAACAACCATTACCTTATTTTCAAGCATTTACACTGCTTGTTTATCACATGTATTTAAAGATAAATGCATACTTATCTTGGAATAATAAACTGCGGGGAAATACTTTGATGGTTCTTAGATTCTGCAGAAACTTGTCTTCTAAAAATTCAGTTTATATGTGAAGTGTGACTCAACAGAACTTGTTTACAACAGTGTACAACTCAAGTCACAAATTAGTGCCAGAATTAAATTTAAAGAATAGTTCTAAAAATGAATGTTGGCCAATAAATCAAATTCGTTCCTAAATATATGGATGACAGTTTTGCACAATAGGTCTGGGGATCACCCCAGCAATTTACAGTAAGGAAAGGAAGAAGCACTTGTGATAACATTAAGTTGTATTTTCCTACAAGCTCGGCATGTAAGTAACCATAACTGGTGGCACTACAGAATTGTCATGTAACTTGCTTTTTACAAGTCAGTAACATATCGACAAGGCAAGTCCCCTCATTCTGCCCAGAAGCAATGAGGGCAGAGTGAAAAAACACCCAGCAGATGAAAAAAGCTCAGCACCTGCAAAATAAATACCATATGTTCCAAAGTACAATGAGAACTGTATTTAAGAAAAATGAGGAGAACAGTCTCCTCTTAAAAAAATGAACCCACACCGTTTTTGCAGTCTCACAATGAGCCATGGACACATTTGGCATTCAGGTAGCAGATTAGAGAGCTCTGGTGCTATGGGATCAATATCCACTGATACAGTAAAATGTAGAGCCCTGAAAAGTGATGTCAGAAAAGTCCATAACTAAAGAACCACCAGAGGCACACAACAGGGTGAGATTTCTAGTTAGTGATAAATCACCATGTCTGCTCTTAACATGATGACATCAGCTCATCCCCTGTGAAAATATTCCAAATTTTGCCTCAGTAGCACCCAATGTATAACCAGCTCTAGCTGGTTCTCCAGTTACTCTGCCATAAGAGCTGCATGACTGCTTCATAGTGTTCCTTTTCACTTGCCCACAGGTAATAACCAAGATGTAGGGTTTCTCTCTTTTGTTGAGTTTCCCAGTTTTTATGGAAATCACTGAGGAATTCAAACTCCTTCCCAAGTCAGTGGCCAGTCCTCAGTACTATTACTGCTACTAATAAGCAAGCAAGTAATGTTACAGCTTTAGGGAAGGCCAGCTGAAGCCGAGTACAGACTATTAATGATGTTGACATAGCAGTCAGATATAGTGAAAAACCTGTGCTCTTCTCCCGTTATGGTGATGCTACCCCTGCCAATGCAGGATTTTTGGTTGGTGAATGTCCATGAATGCTCATCCCACTGCAGTGTGGGAAGCCCAGGTTTCTGCTGTGGGTGCATAGCTCTTCAGATTCCCAGAGCTGAGTTTCTCTCTGAACTGGATTTCACCATGGAATGATTGTCTGTCACTCAAGCAGGAGGAAAGGGAAATTAAAACAACTTATGATCTGCCAGCTCCTGTGGGCTGTTTGGTTCCTTCCTGCCAGAAGAAGCCCTACACTCAGCGACTTGAAGTTGTGTGTGGGGAATGTTTGGCAGAGAAGCTGCCAGCAGCTCCAGAAGTGCAGAATTATTGCTCAAAGACCATTCCTGCTGCTGAGCTCTGATAAAACTCTTGGAGCCTGGCAAGAATATTGTGTTATTAAAGCATCACTACTACAGGTTTTCTGCAGGAGAGGGAGCATGGAGGTTTGCTCTTCTTCAACCAGCATGCAGAAATTTGCTGGTGCCACTATCTCAGTCACAGGGCAGAGAAAATAGAAGACACCACTGGATCTGTGCTGATGCCAGGCTCAGCTGCTCCAGAGTGCACAGCATAGCACTCAAGGGCAACATCTTCAGAGGCGTTGACTGAAAGGGGAATGAGACTCCAAAGACATAAAAATAAAATAAAGTGCTAAGAGACTGGGAATTCAGTGGCTCTCATAAAAAAAACTCCTCAGACAAACAAAATTCTTGTCATAATTTCAGTGGGGCTGCAGGGAAACAAACAAACAAACAAACACCCAGCAATGAGGAGAAAAGGCAAAAATAATGACTCACTGGCAAACAGCCAATTTGTGACTACAGGAAAGTTGCTAATTTTTGTTGCACTGCCCTTTGCTGCTGTTGTACAACAATTATTCATGCAGATCTGAGTCTCGCCCTAGTTTATGACACATCTGTGTCTAATTATACCTAAGGAGGAAGGTTGGGTTAATTCCGTAGACATAAACAAAATAATTTTTGTTTCAGCTCTGCAGGCCTGTAAGAACATGTGTGAGTATGATGGATGGGATGGCAGTGGGAGTGCAGGCATGCACCTCCCAGCTGCCTGGAGATGGGGCTCTGGAAGCTGGTCCAGGGTTTCTGTCCCGCCCATTTCTGTGGTAAGTGCGCACAAGCTCCTCAGCTGGTAATGTATCACAAGTACTTCTTGCTGCCCCTCGGGGCTCCTGTGTGTCAACCCAGCCAGGAGGGCATGCTGGGCATCCTGAGGAGTCACCTAAACCTGCTCAGGACATCCTGCTGAAGGCAGGGTGGGAAAAATGATAGCTGGTGACCACCAGTGTCCAGCCAACACAGAGCCACCTCTTGTTTGTGCCAGGACTGAAGGCACTTGGTGAACTTTAACTTCTGTGTTTGTCAGAAGGAGGTGATATGAAAAGTACCATGAAACTTAGTGAATGTTTGTAAAGTTCTCCATAGAATAGAGAAAAATTCTTCCATCTTAAACTCACTTGTCAAACATCAGGCTGTCTGTGTCAGTCAAGCGTGTGCCACCTTTCTTCTGCTACTCAAATGTGTTAATGCCTCCTGTGCCTTATCTGACAGTGACATGACATTTCTCTGACTTCAGGTACAGGCTGGTGTCTGGGCAGCAGGGGAAGAGGCAGCCCTGACGCTGGATGGCACATGGTATACATAAACTGTCTTGCCTTGGGATGTGTCCTTCATTAAAGGCCCTATGTGTCCCTACAGAGCCAATTAGTCATTTCCCACATGGAGTGCTAAACTTCCCAATTCCATGTCCTGAAATGCTCAGGTTAACTGAGAGATTGCCAGTCAGCATCTTGCCATCCAGATAGGAGGCAGAGCTTCAAATCCTTACCACAGTATGAAGTCAGTTATGGGGGGAAGTCATCTGCTTCATCACTGACTCTTCCTGAAACAGCAGAGAAGCCACTCAGTGGGGCCTCTGAAAGTCGTTCCAGAAACAGATTTGAAGTTCCAGTTACAGGTATCGGAGGTGAACACTCACTGGGCACATGTGTTGTCCTTGCAGGCCAAGCACAAAAAGTTCTCAAGAGAAGTAATTTGGATGGTGTGTGATGTGTGGAGGTTGTGACTGATCAGAGACTGTGCTAATATCACTTGCCAGAGAACGTCATAGCGTCCTAGGCCATCTAGTAAACCTGTGTCATAGGAAATGATTGATGTGTCTGGTTTTATTCTTAATCAAGTTTGTCTAACATATCCTCAAAATTCTCCAGTGCTAGCAATCCTCGGAGAACAATCTAGCCCAGTGGTACACTGTCCCTGTTGTCAGAAAATATTTTTAACCTCTTTGCTTTTTTTTTTCTTGACACTGTCATTTAAGACTGAATTATTGTCCTGCTCCCTTTCCTATCCTATCCCTCTTTGTTGCAATCTTCCTCCTGTCTGGAGTCTGTTCTCATGCTATTTCTCCAGTTGTCTCTTTAGGCTTAATAACTTCAACTTGATCAATTTTATCCACAGGCCATGTTATCAAGACTACCAAATAATTTGGGTACTGCACAAATGACCCGCATCTTTCTTGAAGGAGCAGAGATCTCAGCTGAGGCTGTAGGAGAGCTGAGGAGAGCAAGGATTTTTTCATGTGTTCCATGGGCAAGACTTCACTCCTTGCCATCTTGTGACTTTTCCTTTTTCCACAACAACATCTCATCTCAGAATCATGGCCCAGGACACTGGCAAAGCAAAGCTGGGTGCACACTGTAGTAATGTATATCATTATCTAAAGTGGGTTGTTGCACAAACATGTTTAATTCTCAGCTCTGGGAATGACCCAAAGGCTAGGCTGGTTTTAACTTGTGTGCCAAAGTGATCTTTTTCATCTGTTTTCTAACAGGAACTACCTTCAATGGCAATTTGGAGAGACTGGTTCTCGGTAAAGTTATAGTGAAAACTACTCCAAACTTCTTTTAGAGTTGGATCTGTTAATGAGGCTGCACCGATTTAACCAATGGTATCCCAGAAAATAAAATATTCTGTGCATTCTCTCAAGAAGAAATAGTCAGCTTACAAAGTCAACATCTTCTTGCAGTAAAATAAAGAAAATAAAATACAAGTTTCCTGAAACTTCTGGCCGTAAATTTTCTTTACTTAAAATAATCCTGCTGTGGATGCACTGAATGACAGATTCCTGCCACTCTGGGTAGGCACAGCAGAATACACAAGATCCCTTTGTATAGGATCCTCCAGTTGTTAATAATATTTGGTGACTAAAGGAAGACAAAGAGGTGATTTTGGGAAAGTTCCATTGCAGTGATATAATTCATCATTTGTACCTTTTGCTTTTAGTGCGAAAATTGATTGCCTCAGGAGAATAGAAAGGTTGTTGGTATAAAGGTTACTACAGCAGAAAAAGTGGAAAATAAAAGAATGAAAGGGATCTATCTCTTCTTTCTCTCTCTTATTGTTGCCTGGAAATGCTCTATTTTATCAGCATGGAAAAAAAAAAAAGAAAAAAAGAAGGTATCAGTAGCTTGTCATTCAGGTATTTTCTTACCATGGCTTTGATAATGCTGGAACAGGATAATGGGAAACTCTGACCTTTGACTGAGTCTCAGATTGTCATAAAAAGCATGAAAAAACAATATTAATATGATATATTGTCTCAACCTTTCAGTGCCAAGAGAGATTTCCTCTCCTCCCTTCTCCCTCTGGTCCAAAGCCCATTCCCCAGACCATCAAATGCAGCATGAAAGGCAGTAATGACACTTTTTCCCCAGAGGAAATAAACCTCAGGTGACACAGGCCACAACAAAGTACTTGGTGTAACATCTCTCTCTGCTTCGTCTCAGGGTGGTCAAAGAGTGCTAAGGACAGGGGAGAGCTGGGGGTGAGTGCATGTTAATCATCGTTTCTTGGGCAGGTAGCAAGAGGTAGGGATGCATCTCTCATACTATTGGGATGTATCTCTCCAGCAGACAGAGCCTGTTGTAGCCATCACAGGCTTTCCACTCTTCCTACAAGTAGTGAGCATGTTTTCCCAAGTCGTTTTCTTTCTCACAGACACACAGGGTGGGGAGAGAGGGAACATTACATCCTTCCTCTTCTTGCCATGTGGAATTTTTTTTTTCTTTTTATTCCATGAGTTGTACTAAATTTGTAGTTATTTCCCACATGAGTAATACCTGGATAAGTTATGACTTACGTAGGCTTGACACTTGAAATGAAAAGCAGATTGCCATGCAGATTTGAATTATCCTCCAATATCTCACGATATACATTCTGTCTTCATGGGTTAGTATTGTTAATATTTCATAGTTATCATTTCCATGGCATCAAACTTCTCATTATCTGCCAGTGCTATCCAGCTATAAATGCCAAAACTCTCCAGCAGGCAATGTGCCCTTTTTCAGACTTATATTTCTGTGTTCTATGGATATTCAGTGTTTAATGGCACTGAATAAAACAGAACTGCCATCATGCTCTCACAGAAACCCAAGCCAGGCTATTGGCAGTGCAAATTTCATTTAATTCCTTGATTCAACAGCCATTTCTAGATGTTTCCTGAGCAATGCAATAAACACAAAATGCAGTGCTCAAATTGAATATTTAAAAGTCAATCAGGCTTGAAATTTAATTTTATCTAATTGGTTTGCTACATTCACACAGAACAGAATGGCATTTAGAAAAACCCAACCATCCTACATAATTTCATGTTTACTCCAGTCACAAGGTGGATTTTTTTTAAACTTCTTTTAATCTCATTTTAATTCTTTAGCTAATTGACTACCTCTCTGCCCCAGGTTTAATACATTGTTTTGGAATCCCTCTTTGTTCTACTGGTACATGATGCTGCCAAAGCAACCTCAAGTCTTATTTGTCTTCCATTGCTGGATGCAAAGGAGAATCAAACATACTTTTGGGGATCCCATTTTGCAAGTTGGGGAACTGGCTTGGTAATTCTGTGACATTTACAGATAAGTGTTGTGTAAGGAAGTATGCACAGGACAGTGTCAAATTTACTGGCACGGTAGAAAACCAGAAAAGCACAAGTAGAAAAATTCATATTCTGTAATTTCCTTTACAGTGTCCTTGTTAATGAATTTCATACACACAAAAAGACACATCCGTCCCATTTATATTCAGTGGATAGCATTATTGCAGATCTCCAATATTCATCCCTGAAAAAGGAGCTGGGACACAAGCTAAAACAGTGATGCAGCCTTGTGCAGAGTAATGGGTCCAGTGTTTGTCATCTCAACACAAACATAAACTTCAGAAAGGTTTCTGAAAAGCACAAGGAAAATTACAAAAGGGTGGCAGATAACATATGGGGTAAGTGTGCAAAGAAAATTCTCTTGGCCATAAAAGGCGTCACTGAGATAAACTGAATGACATAGATCTCTCTACGTCTAATGCCATAGAACTGAATGACATACATCTTTCACAACCCCGGATTCCAGACAACCTTCCGGGATGGAAATGTAATATCCCAGGAAGATGCCTCAGGACTCATTGCTGCAAGAACCTCACCTACAAGGCACACTGCAGGGCCCCAGGGGAGCAGCTCCATGGGAGTGCCTCCCCCCAGGCCAGGCCAGTGGTTCGACACCGAACTCTGCTCTCCTCCCAGTGCATAGCTATGTTAGTTAGAGCTTTTAAAAAGTGCACCGGAAGGTACATAAAAAACAAGGGTATGGCGTCTTTCTCTAAATGCTGGAGAACACATTTCTAGAAAGACATGTTTGAAGACATTTACAGGGCCACCACTGCCCACTGAAAAAGGCTGAGCCAGGATTTTCTTGCTTTTTCCCCACACCAACAAAGGCCAGTCATTTCTGCAACTAAGGATACTGGACAAAGCAAACACCAGTTCGGATCCCATACTTCATTTGTTCTGTCCCTTTAAGCATTACCAATTTCTGTGGACATTTGACATAGTATCATTCTAATTTCAGGCAAGATTTCCCTTCAGTGGGAATTCCCCCACCTGCTTTTTATTTCATATAAGAAAACCTGAGGAGCAAGCAGCATGGAATTATTTTATTTTTATTTGGGCATTATTTCTCTTGATTCCCCTTTCCTTCAGGCTAACAGCTACACAAAAGAGATTAATGCCTTCTGAAAACGTACCTAGGACACAAATGCTCCTGAGCATAAGTATTATTTTTTGGCATAGAACATCCAAACAGATATTTAGTTTACCTTTAAACTTAGTGAGAGCTATTATCTCACCTTGATGTATGAAGTTTTATACATTTAACCCACGATATAATCAGGTTAAAATAGAATGCCTCTGTTTCTGGAAGCTTTGTAAATTTGTCATATTATACAAAGACGGACGTTGCCTCTTTCTTTAAGAAATAACCTTGGTGTTTTACAGAGGTAGCACATACTCAGGAGCAAGACTTTCTAGAGAAGTGTTAACAGCTTCATTTGTCTCAGAAGAGCATTGGCTCTGACACCTAATGATGACAATTTAAATATCACTATTAACTGTTCCAGACAAAGTAATTTGAACAGAAGCATCCAACTTTGCCTTTAATCGAGTGTTGATGGCTGTAATAAAGATTAAGGGTGACAAACACCTAGTGCATCATCTTTTTCATATCCTGAAAGGCCAGCCTAGGTGGCTTACACTTCAAATATTGCCACATTTAGTTTTGAACCCAAGACTTCTCTTCCATACTTTCTCCCACCAGCACAATCTCTGAAAGAAAACCTGCTAAATCTTCTGGAGATTTTCAAGGTTGTGCTGGGACTTGTGGTAGCACTTTGAGTTTGACAGGTGCAGACTGCACCTCCCCCTTTTGGGACAGATGTAGCCCACCCAGGATGGGGTTTCAGGACTAGAGAGGCTGCAGTTGAGTAAATGAAGAGGAAGCATGTGACCCTAAACACAGATGGCTCTTGTCTGGGTGTTTTGCATGATTACCCCAAGCATGAGTAGCGTGGAGGAAAAGTCCAGTGAGGTCCCCACGGCAGTGATGCACAGCAAGTGCTTTCTCACCTCCCCTGGATGCTGTGGCATGGCCCTGCCTCTCCGCAGCACCATGCCGATCAAATATCCAGTCAAGGTACAGCAGCAGTTGATGTACTTTGAAATGTAGTCCAGAGTCAGTCTCTCAGAAACCTGATATGCTTTTAAACTCCTCGGGCCTCCCATTAGTAAACTCAAGAGATATGAGTAATGACTTTCCCTAATCAATTAGGTTGTCTGGAGAATGTTTAAGTCTACACCTGCACTATGTGTTGAACCCACTATCCACTGGCCTGTTTAAAAGTGCCTTTTAGTTGTTTAAGAAAAAATACCTTTAGTATTCAGTGTTCAGCTGCCAGATCCTAGGGGTAAAATGGTTTTCTTGACACCGCTTCTGTGTTGTCTCACATCTGTGTATCTGGCTCTTTAACACCTAATAAAGTAAAAAACGTTGCCTCGACTGCTCATGTGTAATTCCAAATGTCAGTCGATTATAGCTCTGGCTGTTTGAGCATCTGCACTTGGGTGGATATTGCTCTTTGGCTTATTGACTCCATACCTCAAATTTAGCCTGAAAGAACAGAGGCACAGTTTTCAGACAGTGAAATTTTCTGCAGCTTCTGAGAAATAAGGACACAAATTTGATGTGGATGTGGAAAATTTAGAAGGAAAAGTAATCCTGAGTAAGTGCAAGAGCAGATCATGCTTCAAGCCAAACCCTCCTACAGCTAGCCATGCATTTATGAGTACCGACTGCTTGTCAGTAAAATGTCCAGATTCTGAAGTATAATTGCCAAGAGAAATTAATATTCATTTGTTCACTAGATTAGAAGTTTCTTCCACAAATTTTTGTGGGTGCTCTTTATGGTCTTTTGGCTGACCTGGCAAAAATCAAAGCTGTTCAGTGGCAGAAATCTCTACTGTACTCTTAGGCTGAAAAGTGTGCTCCAAAAGCAGCACAAATGGGAAGCCCTTCCAGAGAGAGCAAGGACCATGCTGAGGGAAAACAACTCCCATCTCCTGATGCCACCAACACAATGCAGGACCACACAGCTGCTTCTTTTGGGACAAGCAATGTCAGAAGCAGCCTGACCATTCTGCAGCTGACACAAGCACTATGTGGACTGAAAACTCTAGCAAAACTTCTACCATATGGTTTGAGAAAATTAATTATGTGCCTTAGACTAAGAAATTAAGCAAAAGCTCAAAATTTTTTCTTACATTTTCTCCTATGTTATAAAGGTGAAAACCTTTATTTATAATTTCTTTGATTAGCATTAGTACGTCTGTCTAAAGCAAAAGTCAAGAAAGAAGATTGATGCCTTTAGTACTGGGACTAGCCATAGCTTACTTTTATTTTCATGGGATTCATTTCACTGAGTTAATTTTGTTTAAGAGTGTCTAGATAAAGCACTGATAAATAAAAGGGAAGACTGCTGTAATCATCAGGAAACAATTGAAAAAAAATAAGAATAAACTAAGAATATGTAATAAGAGATCAGAAGATACCAGGGTTAAAATTGAAGATGTTGTGAGCCCTTAAATTGCTATCTCTTTTGTCAGCTGAGTCAAAAAACATGTATTATCTGCTTGAGTGATTTAATCTGTCTAGCTCTAGTATGAGAATGGACATTTAGATCCTATGAGCATTTCCATCCTATAGATACGAATGCCCTTCATCAGAGAGATCAACCAACTGTAACGATGACTCTGCAGTGCTGGAGAGCCTTCCATTGCTTTTAACCAGGCTCCCCTCTGCAGTTTATCCTGTACAAAGTGAAAGCACAATTATTTCTCCTAGAGACAGCCTCTTAATTGGACCTAATTACCTGTTGTTTTAATCTGACAATATATCCTGTTCGCTCAAAGATTTATTATGAGTTATGACTTAAGGTTAGGGAATTTGTGATACAAACAGTGATATATTTGCTACATACTACATATCTATATACATATATGTAGTATACTTACTCAGTATGTGTATACATATGTAGTATATTTACCCAGCTTACTCTTTTTAATAAAATCCATAAAAAGTACACAGAATAGGTTTATTCCATTAAGCAGCAGCTCATAAACTCTGAAGGCACAAATATCCTTAGGTCAGAAATCTTCAAGGAATTGGATTTTGCTTCCAAATTAATATCAAGGCCCTTCACAGAATGTTAAAGCCATTCGTGACACAGCTATCACTCAGCTATTTGATGGGTTATGGATCTGGGAAATTAATTTAGTGCTTTGTGACAGAATCCTCAAAGTTTGATATGATTTTTCTTTCCCTCTTTAACACAAGAAAATCAGAAGCACTCAGATTTGCTTGGTTTTAAATGCAAACTATCTGCAGAAAAGCATTGTGAGGAAAATGATAAAAAAATTGTATGAGAAAAAATCATGGGTCTGAGTTTAAAATGGATGTAGCCCTCAAGGCCAAACTATTAGTAAATTTATTTCTCCCTAGTGAAAGGATGAAGAAAGAAGAGTCAAGACATTTTAAACTCATCAAAAACAAAATTCTATTTTGTTATGAAAAAGAATGAAGAAAATCCATCCACATAATGTAAAATATTGGCATACTGTCTAAGGTGTCCTGAGAGCTACTTGGAATAACTATGTGGATGCTTCAGAGCACCTAAGATTTACAGAGAACCCTAAGATGCACTCCTGAGTGACCTGTACCGTGCATTGCTCCTATTTGGCGCATCACAAGTCTGCCAGCATATTTCTCATGGTTGTTGACTGACTCTCTCTGTTACCCTCCATACACACACGATAGAATCAAAATTTTCCAGTAAGAGCAATCTTGTGATCTCCACAGTGAATGCTGGATGGGCTGATAGCATAGGTGAACATTCTGTGCATTCTGAATGCTGCTGTGATAGTTCTGTAGCTTAATTGCACCATGGTCCTCACCACAAAAGCAGTGAGTTTATGCAATCTGCTAAGCAATCACCCTGTGGGTTTCTGGCACAAAAACTTTCTGAAGTCTGACTCACATGGAATAACTATGCAGGTGTTGTCTGAGGGCACAGAGGTTTCACAGTTTTGAAAGTTTCTCTGTTACCTGATCTTCCCCCTCTTTCTCCACTTCACCATCTCATTTTTGCACCTTTTCAATCTACTTTGATGTGTAGCTTGAACCACCAGCTTCATGACCCGCCAGCTTCATGACCCACCAACTGCACAATTTAATGATGCACATTTTGATGGGGGGGGGTCAGTAAATTGCAAGAGATCTGCTTTACTCTAACTCAGGGTCATGCAGCCAGTGGTTGACAGCACAAAGTACCTTCACAGCTTCAATAGTCTTTATATCTCAGAAGTTCAACCCCTACTGACTCCATCATCTATAATATACAATATGTATTGCATGTGATACATAGTGCAAGGGAGAACTGGTAATTATGGATCATGATAAGAAGAACCTGGAATGAATATTTTAAGTACCAGCTCTATTGCAATTCCATTTTGGCTCAAGCAAGTCTGAGTGCTGTAGAGTAAGGTGGTCCTTACCAGTTAGAAAAAAATGAAGTGACATAGCTATCTGCTATCTGTGTGAATGACTTAATATTCAAACAGTAGACTATCACACCCCCAGTAGAAGTTCCATAACATTTTCATTTACATCATTTTCATCATCTCACCCTATACATTAAGAGCCAATTTGTCCATAGGGATAATTAAGAACAGAAACAGAATCAAAAGACAGTCTCAGCCACAAAAATATCTAAAAACAATATCAACAACTGCAAAATAAAACCCTATCTGGAAGTATGTGTTCATATTTTTCCCCTCTCTCTGCAATAATCCTGAAGTATGAAAATGTAGGAAAGGAGTTTCAGTATTTTATATGAAGAGGTGTATGAAATACCCTGTGGGTATCATGGCTCAGTAGTTTGTGTTATCCTCAGTCCACTCCTCCATGAAGATGCTACTCCCAATTAAGTCATAGATACAAATTCATTCTTTGACTGTTTGGCCACAATTCAGAGCGCTCTTGTGCTCGTTTGCAGACACTTGGTTTGTATGATCAATGGGGTTTTTGCATGTCTGATGTTGTCCTATTGATTTATTTTTTGGCTCACATGCTTCTTGTATCGCACTGGCTTGTGCAGCTAATAATGGTGGAATGCAATATAACAGATGTAACACAATGCAATAAACAAAAAAAGACAAGTAATTTTCTGATCAATAAGCCAATCCATTTGTTGAGATAGAAGAGATCAGTTTGGAGACATGATTTATTTTTCCTTTAGGCAATGCATGGAGGCCCCTACAATTATGAGTCTCCAGTATCTGACTTACCAGAAATCTCCTGTGTGTAGAAGATATGTAGTAAAAACTGATTAAGGCCTGATGGTTTTCCATGGTGCTGTCTGTGGTCACGCTCTGCAGAATGCAAGGAATCTGCGGAGGAGACAGTTTCCCAGATGCTAAAAGTGTCCCTTTTTCCTCTGCTTACTGCAGAAGACTTGGCTGAATTAATATTAACTTGCCTCTTTGATATCACCCTGTGCTTAGGGAGCCATGGACTATCAAACAGAGCCAACACATCAGATATAGCTCACTAACACAATTTCTGACCAAAAGGAAAATAAATCTGCGCGATCTTACATGCAGGCAAGTAGTCAGAGCTACTTAACTAAAATCTAGTGGTTCCAAGAGCCCTGCTCCCCTTAAGGTCTTTTCATGCCCCCCTTTCATGGGGATGGTCTCTTTTACCACCTGCATGTGTAGCCTTGTCTCCAGGGACAGCACTGTCCATCAGTCTGCACAGCCAGAGGACCTCACTTCTGCCTGGAGTATACAAGGTGCTTCTCCATACAACACCTGGGGCAGTCTCTTGGTGTCCTTGGCCTTAATAATGTCACCAGTACCCATACTCTGCTTGCAGGGCACTCTTGTGCTTGAGAAATGGTTTTACTGGGGCAGGCAAATAGTTTTCAAGAAACATCAAGGGACTGTAATTCATTGCATGTCTCAATGACACTTGTGCTTACTTTCTGCAACGAGTGAAGGAGTGTGTAGAGCAGGAGAAAGCCTCCTTGCCCTTCTCTCTTTACTCTCCAGGAGCCTCAGTGCATCCCGTCTCTCCCCCAAAAGATTTACTGACATTCATTACATTAAAAAGGGGTGAGTTCTCTAAAGTGTTTTTAAAGAGCTTCTGAGATTATATCTGGTGGGAGAAGTGATCAACACCAGAGACCAAGAATTCACTGCAGATTTTCACTCATATTTAGTGGCAGAGTATTACCAGAAGCACTGAGGATCCCCTGTTAGCACATCACTGTTTAATGGCTGTCAGGTGGGAATCAGTCTCATTATTTGTCTGGGAGAATTTAAATTCCTCATTTCAAATGTCAAAAGAATGGGCAACAATTTGTTCCAGCACCTTTGTTCTTTCTTCTTCACAGCCACATGCTAAACCCAGGATGCTTTACTATCAGCTATTAGTACTTGGTATAAGATTCTTCAACCTCCCTTTCCCTCTTCTGCTCCCTTTTGCTTTGTCTGAGAGCATAGAGCTGACACAAACTGAGTAATTTCAGTGCCTCGAAGAAAAGTTAGACATCACTGCCATGAGACACAGCTTGACTGCATATTAGCAAATACTCAAGCCATTTGCAAATCTCCTAAGTCTGATCCTCTCTCTGTTTTCTGATGCTTAACAAGTGAAGATTTGAAAAGAGAAATGAGCAATTAAAAAAAGGCGAGAACAAAATCTACAATCATAAAAATCTGGTAACGACTTTTCCCATGGGCTAGATGCTAACTATTCCCTTTAGGAGCCTACGTACAAACTTTCATCTCTTCCCCCCTCTATGTTGCTGTGACCCTTCATAGTATCCAGATGTTTCCTCTTCTTTCTTCAGTATCTCATCACTTTCTGAGGCATTCATCTTTTAAGAGCCACTTAAAACACTTTTTCAGTGTTGTTCCTTGCCTGCAGCTGATTTTTTTTGCTATGTTGTTAAAAAAGTCATTAAAAAGTGTAGTTAAGAAAAACATACTTTCCTTTTTGAGAAGAAAAATACAGGCTATATTTTAATAATTACATAATCCTAAGAAGATAATGGAAATAGTCAGTGTGGAAACACTCTGGGGGTAAGGTGCAATTGAATCTTCCATTGGAAAGTCTCAATGAATAGAGCATTTACCAAAAATAACTGAAAGCATGTGAACGATTAGGTACCTAACACATGTGTGACACATAAAATTTAGCATGGGATGGACAAGACAGGATCTGTAAAAGTGACATTCATTCTTTTGTGGTCTTATTGGTAAAGCCAAATCTCCACCCAATCCTCTGTAGACTTACAGTTTGCAAGGCAGGGAATTGTTTCTATGTACTCTTTGTCAGCTGACACCCAGCAGTGATGATCAGCTGGTTTAGAGGATGAATCCTTTTCTTACTTTCTCCTAACTTGCACATACACTCATGCCACAGCTTTGCCAGCTCTCTTCCTCTTTGCAGCCTTCAACTGCAGCATCTCTTGCCCTCCACGCTTCTGGATGCCTTACTGGGCTTAGTCTGTCTGCTTCCAGACATTCTCTTCACTCCATGCTCTTCCCAAATTAAGGTGTTTCCCCTGTTGTTCACTTCTTGGACATATTTTGTTATCCCCACCTTTTCGAGAGCAAGGAAGAAAAAAATCAAACTTTTGGGCTCCTCTTTCTCACCTCAAATATGTCATAAATGTGAATGTCACACACTGGGAGTTCCTGAGAACACTGTACTCTGGGAACACTTCCTGGAAGAAGGGAAAATGACATGGAGGAGCTACAGTTCTTATTTCCAGTACTAAGAAATTGCATTGAAAAAACTAACCAAACAATTACAACAAAATGCCCAAACCTGAAGTTAAGACCCAGAGGCTCTAAAATCAGGTGGTTAAAAATTTTTATTTGAATATCGAGCCATATCTTCTTCCCCTGCACATTTTACCTTAATGTTTCTTATATATCTGTTTACAAATAATGCTGCACCATACACTTTTTAGACAGCTCATTCCGATTAATAGGCAGATTGATGATAGGTAGGCAGATAGCAAGACACAGATATAATAACAGCGAGATTTACCTCTTCCTCTGGCAGGGCATGTTGTTTATTCAAAATGAAGAACAATGCTGTCAGGTTGCTAAGACTGGAGTGATCTGTTAGTGCTTCAGGCTAAGTTTTATGTTAAGGTAAATCCCGACCATCAGAAGTCCCTGGTTAATAGCAAGAAGGCTTGGTGGCACACCCAGTAATGTCTATTGGCCTGAAGAAGTCACCACCCAAATTTGGCTCTAGGACATCTGGCCAGTGTAGCCTTATCTCAATATTAGACTCACAGAAGGCTTTTTAGAGAAGTAAGTGCTAATGACTGCTTTTTTGTAGAAGTTTAGAACCAATGAGTGCTGGCATCTGTTTCACAGAGTCTTGTGCAACATCTCCCCACACAAGACTCCAAAGAGAGGCAATGGCTGATAAAGGCAATGAAGAGTTTACACATAGTACAGAAAAAAATAATTGCACAACACATTGTTATATATTTTCTTGAAAGAGTTAATAATAGTTTGGGATGTTCCTTCTATTGATTCCATGATTTCTGCTTTGGTAATAAAATATTTTATCACAGAGCAGTTGCATGCCTCCCTCACTTCAGAGCAGCACTAATGAAAATAACCTATCTTTATATTGATAATATGTAACTGCATATTATCATCACTACCCATGTATAGAAGATAGAAAGCAGTCTAAAGGATTGGAATATTTTTTGCAACAAGGCCCTTCAGAGATGAATGTGTGCAGGTCAGGTAGAGTTTTCAGCTCCAGATTCTGGAGGTGTTTAATCTCCTTACTCAGTGTTGCCATCATTTTGGTCCCACATTGAACAGTAAACCCTGGACTATTTCAGAACTAATTTAAAACTGCTTGTTAGATTTAATGAAGAAGTTAATTCTGATCGCAATCATTATTCCCGTGGAAGAAAGACACAAAATGTGGCAAACACATCAGGATGTGGTACTCACAGGTGTATTTGGAGGTGACATAAGCATGAATAATTGTGTACCATTTACGTTCCTACATCTCCTACATCTTCCTCTTTGAAGAACTTATCACTGTTTTTACTGGGGCTTTTAACAAGGTGCTGTTAAAAGTATAACACTCTCATGGCTTTGTCTCCTTTGTGGGAAAGCAGAGTACAAGGGCATCACCAAAACACACATGGTGTCAGTGACCTAGCTATGGCCAGAGATCCCTGCATTCCATATCCTTCACTCAGATATCAGATGTGCTTAGAGCAATTGATTGTCTGGCTCACCCTCCAACTCATCACCTGGTTTTACAAGCACGAGTTAGAAAATAGCTCAGCTCCCACATCACTGTAACCTCTGTCATTTCTTCATCTGCTCCCAGTTGTTTCCCTGCCTCCTATCGCCCCTGACTCATCCTCTCAACATCAGTAAAGAGAAGAGGTGTGGCTTTTCTTCACAAAGACCACATGTATGGGCACTGCATGCTGTTTGTAGGACTGAAGCCAGCAAAACAAGGACAGATCATTCTAAGGAGCCAGAACTCTGCTTAAATGAGGTTTGCTCTGCACCTTGCTGTACGGTTAAGTGCCATACCTTGCCTGCTTAGGATCTAAGTGTGTGACACGAGGATAACAAGTGCAACAATGCAAACATATCTAGCCTCTTCTGGCACACATGTTCTTTAACTCTTTACAGAGCACTGATAAATAAAAAGCGGGTCATTACAATTAACTTCCTGCTGGAGAGGTGCAAGTCACTGTATCTAAGTTCCTGTGAATCCCTCCTCGCTGAGGGGAGGGAGGAAATAGTGCTGTTCAAAGACCCATGAAGAAATGAGGGTGAAGAGAGGTAAGGAAAATGTAACCATACCATTGAGGTTATGGTATGGCAATGTTGGAGGTTGAGGTGGGGGTGGGAAGTGGAATTTTTAACATTCTGTGGGCCAGGCAACTAATGATCAGTACTTAGGGGCCATTTACTCTCACAAAAGGGACAAAGACTTTCTGGTTGGGCAGAGACAGGTACAAGAGATTTTGGGAATTTGATAAGCACACTCCTCGCCGGGTTCAGAGGAGAGAGGAGTGGGAAAAACAGCTGTCTGCTTTTTGGCTGCGACTGCAGGAAGAGAAGCCCAGCTCTGCCCTAGCTTTTCTCTACCTAGTGGGTGAGTTCTTCGGGCACGGGACTCCAATCCTCTCTTCCCCTCCGGGAGGGTGCATCTCCCAGCTGCGCTGCAGCGGAACGGGACCCCCACCTGCTGCCGCCACCCTGTGCCCTGCCTGCCACCACCCCACGCCCTGCCTGCTGCCGCCCC
>VZRL01005575.1:429013-576245 GCA_013397895.1 Origma solitaria
CTCCAGCCCGTCTGCCATCACGCGCGGCACAGATCCAACCTCGCGCCACAGCGCCATCTGCAGCTCCCCGGGAGTCATCGCACCTGCCCTGCTGGGCTGGGAGCCCAACAGCGCCCCTGCTGGCCGTGACCGTGACTGCACCAACCGGGAAAGCGCCTGGTAAACCAGGGACATTTGCCACTGAGGTTTTTTTTGTTTTGTTTACTTTTTTTTACTTTGTTCACTGCTCTTTTTGTTACTGATTGTTTATCTCATTATAGATATTAGTAAAAAACTCTTATTCCTTTTCCCATACCTTTGCCTGAGAGCCCTTGATTCTAAAGTTATAATAATTAGGAGGGAAGGGGGTTCATATTCTCTGTTCTAAGAAAGGTTCCCACCTTCCTTAGCAGACACCTGTCTATCAAACGAAGACAGGCAACCAGCAGCCGGATCACACAAGAATGTTGAAAGGAGATGAGTACCTTAGGAAGGGCTGATATGGATGGGAAATCCATATTGCTATCCAGTATGACCATCTAGGGTAGATGTACCCATCCAGTCAAAATGACATGGAATAAGAGAGCAGAAATTCTTCACATAGAGGAGGTTTGCAGACCTGCCATCCTTCCCTTTGCTGGCATTTCCAGTGGGTAAGTGCTTATTAAGTGACAGTAGGGCTGCTAAGTCCAGTTTTAAATGAATGCTGTAAAGAGGGTTTTTGACAACTTATTAAAACTGTAAGTATAATAGTATAAACCCCTTGGGTTAGTTGATTTTATAGTTAACATTTCTTTGTTGGCATAGAAGCACATGCTGTCTGTCAGCAAGCCAGCCACAATAGCCTTAGGCTGATTTTCCAAAAATAAAATAGCAGTCTATATCTGTCAGGGCTGTGCCAGTGCCATGTTCTACAAGAGCACTTCTTTAACCTGATAATTCACAGAGCTGAAACCTGTCTAAGAATCAGCTGGAGTGTTCTTGCAATCTGAAAGAAACTCTGTTCTCAACCCCAGTGTGGCATAACTGGAGCCACTAGCGGCAACAAGTTTTCAGTTGTGACAGAGGAGCCCTGAAAAGTCCCAGCAAAGTTAAACAGGTACATTAGAAAAAAGCATAGAAGAGGGAGGCTGGTGCATTTTAAAATGAAAGGACAGTTATAGTGAAATTTTTTAAGGAAAAGATTTCCTTGATCTTAGATCAAAGAAACAATGCACTTACAAAGATCACTAACCCTGATTGCAGCAAAGACCTAAACTTGACCAAATTCATGAGTGATCTCGTGGTTGACAGCTGGCATAAACATAGCATGACTGAGTTTGCTTCCTCCATTTAAAAAAAAGGTAATTATGTCCCAAATATGGGTGATGCTTGCAATTGCAGTTGTGTGTGTACAAGCACCCATACAAAATCTGCATAAAATGCAAATCTGTTTACTGAAAATTATTGAACTTTTTTTTTTTTTTGTTTTAATATGGACTAGCATCAATTGTGCCAAAATATTTTAATGGAAAAGACACACCACCCCAGAGAACCTGATAGACTTGGAGGCTAAGGGATCCCATGCAAGCCCCCAAGTTGACCAAGTTGGAGTGAAAACTTTTGCCTTCCTCTAGCTAAACTGACATCTTAACCTAATGGATAAGGGAGTCGAGCCCTCTTTGGAAGCTAGTTTTTACAAGAGGAGATAACTCTATCTGCTAATATTGGGAACTGGAGAAAGAAAAGGAGTTAGGGCTCAGATGCTGATAAATGTGGGCTTAGCATGGGACCCAGGTGCATTCCAAAGTGCTTGACTGTTCTGTATTAATGGACTGCGCAATATTTCCCTCAGTTATAGCTTTACAAACCCCAACATTTAATCCACATAATTTTGTTATTTGAATAAGCTTGCATTTTCTGCCCACCTCTCCCAGTTAATATTTGCCCAACTCACATATGTGTGTATAGTATTTGAATATTTAACAATGTGTATATATCTCTGTACATATTTCAGCACACACACACACCACTTCCAATTGCAGTAGGAGTGATAGCTGGACTGGGGATATTCTTAAGGACAGAGAAAGAGCAGAAACAAGTAACATTTAGTCTGTGAGTGCTTCTAGGTTTGACAATTTGGAGGCCTTTTTAATCACTCATATTGTGTATTCGTAGCACTTACATTTGTGAATATTACAAAGGTATCACAAAAAAAGATGAATTCAAAACTTCTTTTTTGTCTTTAAAACAGAAATTAATTGTGACAAAGTTTGAATGTGGGAAATTACATGGAATATTCCCATTTTCACTGTAAAAGTGATTGTTTAATGCTCTGATTTTCCTTACAAAATGGAGATCCATAAGGACACCACTGTCTGCGTTTTAGCTAAGAGAACATATGAAAAACCAAAACATGAGGCCATGGAATACAGCCCCTTTTTAGAGATGATGAAGTGACAGTTCAATTTGTCATTATATTGAATGCAGCTGACCACTGAGGAAAATGGATCTTCTGTCTACAGTGGTCACATTCTGAAATGAATCCTTTCACTGTATCACACTGTTAATAAGATTTATACATTCTGTGAAAAGCAAGGCATTCCCATTAAAATGGATCAAATTTAATAAAATACAAGTTACAACTTTTGCCCATATTTGTGGTAATAAGATTCTGCTCTAGAACTTAATTAATTTCTTGGATGTGATTTTGTTTTCAATTTCAACTCCAAATTCATTCAGCAGTCTGTATTTACTTTTTCTTGTGCCACCATTACATGTCTTCTCATTGCTCTCATTTTGCTAGGACAAAACAAGCCAAGTGGGTTAGACTTTCTAGCCATTGCCCTATTCATTCTGTCAGCTCTTCTTCTGCATCTATTACTCTTTTATTTCAGTACTTCTTTCCTCCTCATGGAGCATCATCATTGTACACGTTGTCTCATGTGGAGTCTTCCCATATTGTCTAGAAGACTATTGACAGTACTCTAGTAAATACTCTCAATTCAACTACACTTGATTTTTTTCTCTTCAACAACCTCTTATCTTACCGAACCTAAGGTGCTGGGCCTTTGTTGCCTCTCCATTAAGTCAGGTCTGAGAGTCAGCAAGACTATTATTACTGTACAACAATAGAGGTAACTACAATTGCAAATGGATTTGTTGGATGACGAAAAAGAGGTACAAAATGGTATCTGCAAGGTAGAACTGAAGCCAAAAAGAAAAAAAAAAAGAAAAAAGAAAAAAGAAAAGAGAAAAAAAGAAAAAAGGAAACTGGCATCAAATGTTTCTCACCTTTTTGCAGGGAAATACTGAGTATTGTACTTATTGCTCCAGCACATAGAGATATATATGTTATTGTTCAGTTTATCAATGTAGCTACCATATCTATTGCAGCCTTTATCTATCTTGCATTCTGTCAGAAGGCATGTTTTTAGGTTCCATAAACTGATCTCCTGCATTGACATTCTGTTTAGTGGATGAGGAAAAGGCTGTAAATGTTGTCTACTTGGACATTAGTAAAGCCTTTACCACCATTTTCCACAGCATGCTCCTGCAGAAACTGGCTTGGATAGGGACAATTTTCACTGAGTAAAAACTGTCTGCCTGGCTAGGCCTGGAGAGTGGTAGTGAAGGAAGTTGCATCCAGGTGGCACCTGGTCACAAGTGCTGTTCCCCAGGACTCAGTACTGGGGCCAGTCCTGTTTAACACTTTTATCAATGATCTGGACAAAGGGATCAAGTGCACCCTCAGTCAGTTCGCAGATAACACCAAACTGGCAGGGTGGGAGCCTTGATCTGGGGGAGGGTAGGAAGTTTCTACAGAGGGATCTGGACAGGCGGCGTCAGTTGCAGAGGGTCAACAAGGCCAAGTCCCAGGTGACCCTGCACTTGTGTCACAACAGCCCCAGGCAGTCCTACAGGCTGGGGCAGAGTGGCTGTAAAGCTGCCCGGCAGAAAAGGACCTGGGGGTGCTGCTTGAACCGGAGTAGCTCAACATGAGCCAGTGCGTGCCCAGGTGGCCAAGAAGGCCAGTGGCATCCTGGCCTGGATCAGCAATACTGTGGCCAGCAGGACTAGAGCAATGATATCCCTGTACGCAGCACTGTTGGATCCTGGAAAATGTCTTTTTAATTAGAAAATGTGGAAAAAAGTCTGAAGCACTTAGGTTAAATTACAAAGGCAAACATGGGATACACAGATACAGACAATTTGTTTATGAGTTATATGAAGTAACAAAACGGTCATGCACAATTAATACCTTCAGCCTTTCAAGTGTTGCACAAGGAATACAGACATGCACGCTCACTTTCTGTTGTTTCTGAGTTGCTTCACCACTGCTGTAATTCTCAAAGCAAGGAGAATCATTAGCATGACAGCACAGGACATATCCACAATGATGTTCAAAGGTTTCAGAGACATTTGCTATTTTTCTGGAGATGGCAGACATACCAATTTAGCTCAGGACAGAGCAACCTTCAGAGCCAACACTTGAAAATGCACTGGGACTGGTGTGATAACTCACACAACTGAGTTTGGGGATGTAGATATTCAAAGATGCTGACATCAAGAAATGAAATCTTGGCCTCACTGGAGTTACTGCAGAGTCAGGCTTTGATCTCAGTGTGACTGTGATTTTAACAGTGATTTTAGAAATGTCAGGCATGGCTCATAAGCCTAGCTGACAGAAACAATTTCATGAATGTCAAATTTAAAAATGCCATTTTACATCAAGCACGTGACTTGCTTCTGTACTGATCCTAGGTGCAGTTTTATACAACACAATACAGGACACACCACACTTTTATTTTCACACGCATAGCTCTGATAGTGCAATCCTTGATTGCTGTAGTTATTTGCTAGGGTGTGAAACAGCACAGAGGAGCTCTGGCTTTATGCCTGCATAGCTATTGACAATTCTGAGCTGTGCAATTGTAATTTCAAATAGTTAACTGGGAAAGCAAAAAAAACCTTTTATGTCATTAAGGCTTCTACTCAAGTATCCAGTATTTCTGCAGTGCATATACAACATCTTATGGAAACTAAACTAAAATCAGCTCTTCTACTGCATCTACATTTCCTCATAGAGGTCCCAAAAAATCAGTCAAAAGTCAATTACTCAGATTGGGGAAAAATGTAAATTCTTCTTCCTCCAGTCTCCACCAAGTGCTTTGTTATCAAATAATGCCAAAGACAGAATATAAATGAGGCTAGAAAATATCCATATAAAATATACATATACATGTATCCACATGCCGTATGCATTATTTCAGGAGCATATAGCATACTGAACTGCTAAACAGCTTTTGCATGGGCTCCACAGGAACAGAGACCCTCTAATGATCTACTCCCTCCCTATTTTTCTTTTTTCCATATGCTTGGGCTATAGTGACATCTTGTCTCCCAGCGGTGCTTCCTTTGTCTTGAACTTTTTCCCTCTCTGCTTCAGCCCTCCAGTGAATGCCAATGAAACAAAAGGGAAGAAAAATCAAGAGAAGAGAAATTAACAAGAAGATGACTACTCCAGCTCCTGAGAGGTATCCTTTACAGAGTGACTCTCTGAGCTCTTCAGTGCAACAGAAGATAACCAGTGTCAGGAATAAACAGGAATGGACAGAACTGGGAAAAAACAAATAGATAAGCTAGAGACTGCCTCCGTTATTTTTCAGCTTCATTTTATTTGCAGAATATAACATCAGTGAAATAGAGGCAGTATGCAATTTAGGCTGGCATTATGTTTTTATGCTATAGCTGTTCAAGTGGACTGTGTGTTTAAATACATACTTCAGCTCCTCAAAATCTTTTATCATCAATGTTTCGACAGTATCAAAAATGCAATATTGTGAAAAAGGTCTGTTAATCGTCAGTTATTCAGTGCAGTATTGCCAAATTACCTAGAGAGATGATGTACATAGATAGACTGCTCAATATTAAACAGCTACTGAGCCTAATCTTTTATATCGAGTTGTACCTTGAGTAATACAAGAGCTAAAACAGATTGGAGAATTTCAAATGTATGCCCCAAGCATGCACATATGTATTACAGCAGTAAAACCCAATAGTAAACCTGCTCCTTAGGCATTGTTAATAGGATTTGAATAATCACAGAAGAAGCCCTTGGTGCTGAAATTATATTCTTTTTGTTGACAACAGGTTACTTAATGGGACTGTGTGAAGCTGAAAAGAAAACAACTGATTGACATGAATATTACAGTAGGAAAAAACTGGTAACTTCAGTGAGGCCTCCCTGCAAGTTAATAATTTGTTTTACTTTCCCCCCTTGCTCATCCCAAGGAATATTTTCAAATGAAAATGACATGCTTGTACCTTCTAGCTGGAGTTAAGTGCTAAGACAGCAGGTTTTAAATGTTCATTGTGCGGATTAGAAGCCCCCCTACCAGGAGTGTCTGGTGCACACCTCACATGGGGCCACTCTGAGAATGCTTTTCTCAGTTATTTTCTTCACCACAAAATTCATCGGTGACATTTCACGTGTCCTTTCCTGCTGGAAGCTGTCCCACCCTGGCCCTTGGCCAATGAGATAAAGTAATATATTCCATAAAGTTACTGAATATTGCATTTCTAGTTCCAGCCTCCATTAATACCCTTGCTACTGCCTGGTGAGGAAAGACAGACCAAGTTGGTAAAGAGATGCTGCAGACAAACTAGAACAGTTAGTTATTAGCAGGGAAGTTAGAAAGAGAGATCCCCCACAAAAGCAGGGTGTCCCTTGGCTGTCTATTGTGCTTTTCTCCCTGTTATCCCCGGACTTCTCCTTACATGCAGTCAGGTTGATACTTTCATGCAATAAGATGGAAGGCAAGGCAGATTCAGCTTTTCCCCTTTTTCTAGTTTCTGTCTTTTGCCAGTCAGCACACAGTCCAGCAAAAGGATGAGAGAAGAGCAGACACAAGCAAAATTCGCTTTCAAGGGGGATTTTACCGGTGCCAGACTTCTGTGCCATGTTATTTGTTACACACCACAAACTTTTATTTCCCTGCTTGCTTGGGTACATGGTACCAAAACTCCCTGCTGGCCAGAGAAGGCAGATGCCTGCTGCTGGTACATGGCCAAAGGAAAAAGGAGGTTGTGAGTCTCCTTGGGCTATTATGTGGCCATTTTCCTAAGCAATCTTTGGCTGATGAAGCTCTGTACCCTCTCATAAAGACTGTCACGTGGTAGGGGTAGAGGCGGGGGGTTGATTCCTTATTTCTATGATTTGTAAAAAGGTAAATGTTTATCTCAGTTTTGGCACTGAGAAGAGCAGAGAGGGTTTTAAAGGCACTTTGCATGTAAGTACTCATGAAACAACAGTTATTCTCCCACAGCAGGCGGTGAGCAGCAGAAACAGAGACATAACAACTTAGCAATGTAAAATGAGCTGCAGGAGTCTGGTAATTGTACCTTTTTTTTTTTTTTTTGGCTTTTAAAAGCCTCACAACACTGAATTGCATGGGGTCAATCTGACCTGTTCTTGACAGTGCTTGCAGTGGCAGGAAGTCTCTGTGACTTTCAATCAGAAGACTATTTTAAATTATTCAGGTATGGAGGGAAAGAAGCACAAGAACTGTTTGTTTGCACCTATTCTGTGACCCTAAAGGGCTCAATTTTTCATGATTTGTACTGAATCAATATATTTTAAAAGTGTCTAAAATACGTGATTTCATCATACAGCCTCCAAAACAAATTTATTTCATTCCATTATATGTGACCTATCTTTTTGCCTGTCTTTTAAGATATAAATTATTATGTATAGGTAGAAGCATGTGATTCAGAGAAGCTGTGCAACATGCCAAATGTTTGAAATTCAAAGGTACTGGCAGTTCCTTGAGGCAGGTATCTCAGTGTCGTGACAACCAGAACCCTCTGTAATGAACACGGTGGCTCTGGATGGTTCAGACGCAGCTTCTGAAGGGCAGTGTAGCTGATGAAGGCTCTGGAGCATAATACCTGTGAGGGATTTCCTGAGGGAGCTGGGTGTATTTAGCCTGGAGAAAAGGAGGCTCAGAGGAGACCTTATTGGTCTCTACAGTTGCCTGAAAGGTTGTTGAGGCAAGGTGGGGATTGTTCTCTTCTGCCAAAAAATAAGTGTTCGGACAAGAGGAAATGGATCCAGGAGAGGTTAAAATTGGACATGAAGAAAAATTTCTTTTCCAGTAGGATTGCCAAACACTGGAACAGGATGCCCAGGGAAGTGGTTGATTCTCCATCCTTTGAGATATTTAAAAGACATGTAGATGTGGACTTTAGGGTCATGTTTTGGTGGTGGACTTGGCAGTGCTGGGTTAACGGTCAGTCTTGATGATCTTAAAGGTCTTTTCCAACCTAAACAGTTCTATGAGCTTCTGTGTTTTTGTCAGCTGGCTCCTCATGCAGCATCAACATGCCCGTGTTCCATAACTGCTGCTTCTGTGGAGAGGGTGGAGGGAGATGAGCACCTTTTCAAAAACCAAGCATGCAGTCAACAGGAAGGGGCACCCTTTCTGGCTCTACAAGAGGTGACCACAGCCAAGCACCTGCAGGAACAAGCCACACAGCCTCCACTGGTAATGTAAGCAGTGACATTGTCTTTCAGGTGCTCCTCTGTTCCACCAACACCAGGTCCCAGGTGAGAGTCAGAGGCTGACCATCATCTCTTATGAGTAGCCTCTGCACAGCATTGTGCTCAAACAGCTGGGAGCACCAACAAAGCAACCCTGGTCCTTAGCAAGCGTGTCCTCTCCACCTTTGAAAATTTGGTGTTTGTAGTGATTGGGTCAAAATCGGGGATCTTCCTCAAGTTGAGTAATACATATTTTCTTTTCTCGTGATTTAAGTGTGCAGGTCCCGTGCAGTAAGTTAATACCTTAGGATATAACCAAAAAAGTTTTACTGACAAATGCATGTAAAATAACTACAGGTGCCTGTAGAAAATTTTATCTGTCCATAAACTACCTTGTAGTTAAAAATACAAATAATATTAAAAAATGTGGGGGAAAAAATGTTTAGCTCTCCCTACTACTTCTGCTAATTACAATTAAGTACAACCCATAAATAGCAAAGGATTGCCGATTCCAACTGGATTATGTGTTCCAATTGTTAGAAAAGAAAAGGTATTATTTTCTGCCATGCATTAAATTTAATATCAGCTACCATGTTGGAAAGAATAATGGGAAAAACCTTTCCCTGGGTTATCAGAAGGTGAGAGCTACTATCTGCCAGTTAATCCCATTATGATTATTATATATGACTTCAGGTTGGATTCATTCATAGATTGCACAGATATTACTAAATAGGGCTTCAGGCAACTATACATGAGTTTCTGTAAATTGTGATCAGGCCTCAGTGCAGTGGCCGTCAGGTAATGGATTAACAAGCTGTCTGTATTAAATTCATTTATTTCTCCTTATCATTTAAAGAGCAGGTGGTCTCTAAGTCTACCAGTCTGAACACACAGCTCTGAAAAGACTCATAGCTTTTTGCAGAGAAATGGAAGGAGCAGCAGCAGATTTCATTTATCAGAAATAACATTCTCTTCCTGACCTTTCATCTCCAGCACCTAGGTAGAGTCACTCTGCTGGTGCTATTGACCCTGGACATTTTGTGCAGGCTGGGATGGTATGATGATAAATATACTGAAAAAGGATATACGCTGTAACTTGAAATTAAGCAAGGCCTTGAAAGAAAAATCTTCAAAGGACTAAAAATATGTATGTGCATGCATATAGTTGTTTATAGAAAGCACATAGTGATTGACTAGGCTGTGTTCTGCAGATATGCACATATATTGGTTTTAGTGGAATTGTGATGTATGTTAAGTCAGTGCAAAATTTGTCTTACCCTTCTCCAAAGTCGAGTCAGTCCTGGCTGTCTCTGTCACATAAACAGTGTAGATTCAGATACAATTAAAATATGTGAATTAATGATTGATTTATTAAAAAGTAAACCTAAAAGTGATGGAAATATTTCATAGTTATTTTCAATGAGGGATAACCTTTAGTTTAGTCAGGTTATATAGTCACTTCTTCCCCCTCTCCTTTCACTGTACTAGAGCCAATAAAATATTTGGCTTGATAAAACGAGAAAGGGTGAGAAAGAGTTCCATTTTGACCTTTAGCTATGCAGCTCATCTGATTGAATCTCTCTATGCTGAAAAAAATGGACACAAGCGAGCAGGAGAATTTTCTTTCAGCAGGCAGGGTCTCAGTGGGGCTACGTTTCCTATCAGCTCACTTGTTTACACAGCGTGTTTATAAAAAATACTGCAGAGCCCCATCTATCACTGCAGTATTCCAGTTAGAAGCTAAAAGGGTGCTGAGGACTCGCTTGGAGAGGATTAGTGATCATGAAACAAAGTGAAATGTCCACCTGCTCTGTACCAGCAGGCAGCTTTGCTGCAGGTGAAGATAAAGAGGAGCAGCACAAGATTTGTTGAAAGAGTTTTTTATTGCTTCTTATCTTGTCTTACTGCGGTGGTAAGTGTTGTCAAAGAGTGCTTTCATCAAGAAGTTGAATTACAGTCATTACAAAGAATGAGGTCGTGCTATTGTCAGCAAGACTACTGATGGCATAATACAATGCTGCGTGCAATGAAAATTTGAAAGATGGGATAGATCTGATATTAAAGGTAGATTTTTCTTGTCTGGACAAGAGTTTGCCCCTCTCTTTTTATAAGATGACATTTTAATTGAAAACAAGCAAACAAACAAGGCACAAGAGGTACAGGAGTTCTTAAAGTAACCCATCAGAAAAGTCATCCTGAACACATCTGTCATTATCTGGGGGGTAACTTAAAAGGTATAAATTAGTGCTGGTTATCTCAAAAAAAACCCCAGAAAACCAAAAAAGAATAAAAGCAGACAAATCCTTTCTCAACGAACTTGTAGCTTACATTTGTGAGCCCTAAACATGTGCTAAACCACCTCTCTTTTCATTCCCAAAACACTACTGCTTTGAATGGTACTTGGCAAGAATTCAGAAATGTTATACTTGAGCGGTACAGCACTGAGAAGGAAGGTATAATGTAAAACCATTTCATTAAAAGCAGGTCACATCAGGATCGATCAGAAAGACAGTTTATCCTGAAATGACTAAGAATTGATATATATAATCTGTTTTGCCATCATCTTCTCCAAAGCCTTACTGAACCTAACCAAACTTTAAAATTATGTCCCAAAAGCTTATTGGGACGACAGTGTTGCCCAGATAAGTGTGAAATCAGCTGGTGTCCATTTCTAATTCTCAAGCACTGAACACCACAGAGAAGTCCATCCTTGCAACCGTTTGAATGGAAATGTTATCTTCTTATACCTCCATATGAATTAACATATTCACACTTGACAGGTGTACTCTTTGCATGGTTCAAAACTGGCAGGATGGCCAGGCCCAGGGAGTGGTCAGGAGTAGTGCCACCTCCAGTCAGTGAACGGTCACTAGCAGGGTTCCCCAGGGCTCAGTTTTGGGGCCAATCTTGTTTAATACCTTTATTTACTCTCTACAACTGCCTGAAAGGGGCCATATTCAGGTGGGGGTTGGTCTCTTCTCCCAAGCAACTAGCGACAGGACAAGAGGACATAGTCTCAAGATGTACCAGGGAAGGTTCAGGTTGAACATCAGGAAGAATTTCTTCAGTGGCAACATTATTAAGCATTGGCATGGATTGCCCAGGGAGGTGGTGAAGTCATTATCCCTGGAGGGGTTTTTGAGAAATGACAGGATGTGGCACTTGGTGCCATGATGTAGATGACGAGGTGGTGATTGGTCAAAGACTGGCCTCGATGACCTTGGAGTTCTTTTCCAACCTTAATGATTCTGTGATTCTGTATCCTCACCTCACTCCATTTATGTATATAATTGAAATTCTATAGAAGTTGAAAATACATTTGAAAAAAAAAGGACAGCAGTAGACAATAAATTAATTTTCAGCTTTTTGGCATACAGATGTCTTTTCTTCCTGAAAATGGGGCAAATCACCTAATTGTTTCCTCAATGAACCATAAAGTAGATGTTTCTCTTCTGGAAAAAACAAACAATACTTGAAATGGCACTCAGATATAATTACTTCTTTTTGCTTTTATTATCTCTCTTCTTCCTCATTATTCCATCAGGTTAATGTTCTCCATGTGAAATTTTGAAGTTGATAAAGGAAACTGGTGAGAGTAGCCTAACTTTATCTAACTTTATATTGCAACCTATTGTATAAAATATTTTATGTATAAATGACTAGCTGTATAATATATTTTTAAAAATATTTCCTCATCAGTTTTGGGGTTTTTTTTAACTTCCATGGGCAAGACTGGCCTTTTTCCCTTGCTTCTAAGAGCAATGTTTTCTCCTAAAAGGTGATAACCATCCAGTGTTTTGTATGCATTCTATTAAGTGGCTTGCATAAATATTCAAGATATTTGAGAGAAAGAAGGGAGCAAAATATTCTACTTGACGTTTCTGGAATTCGTCATAAGAGTGAAACAAACCCTTAGCCATGCTTGTGTCACACACTTCTACAGACAACTATTGGCAAGCTGTGTGCATCCTGGTGGCTGGAAATTCTGTCTTTTCATCTGCCTTCTTTCAGTACACACTTTTTCCTTATTGTATATCACCTACCTACGCAGCCCCCTGCCCTTCAGCACAGCTTGCATTGCTGACAGCATGCCACCCTGCTCTCATTCCAGTTCCACTTTCACATCACTTCTCCAGGCCATCCCCAGCCCACCTGCAGCATCCCCCTTCTCCCTTTGCCTCACAGGCTCTCCCTGTCTCTTTTCTGTTACTGGTGTGCTCATTGTAATTCCCTGACCAGCTACTCTTTCCCAATGTTTCTGTACAAAGCAGCGATGTGTGTAAAATTCTCTCCGTTTGCCAGCTCAGTAATGTTATGCAAGTGAGAACACTTATTCCTTGTTTATCAGATTAATGAATATTTAGATAAATAAGACTTTCTTCTGGCAGCCAGCTTCAATGCAAATCGCAAGGTGGGGAAGGCAAAGATGTGGTACTTGGAGCAACCAAGCAGGAACCCAGGAGGGAAAGCACCCTCTTTGAGATGATGACCTTTACATCTCTCTGCTGACGGAGACCCACTAATCGCATAACAGAAGAAAATATGTATATTTTAGAACTGTTCACATTAGTCAATATGCTGAAGTTTTCTCTTGGTTTTCTAGGGAAACAAATCCTACAAAGCCACACTCTTTGTTTCTAGCCACAAGCACTTAGCAGCTGTTTTGGCACTACTTTTTTATTGCATATTTTCCCCTTTCACATGCTACCAGCTATCAGTGAGGACTCAGAACAGTCCTGCAAAATAGGGATAGCACAGAGGTTTAAAAATTATTGTAATGTAACCCATTCCCAGGCATGGGAAGTGCAGAAAAAGAAGACACTCTCTACCTGTCAGGCAAAAAACCTAGTGTAGTTTTCAGGAACCTCTTACCTTTAAAACCCCTTCGCATCAGCCCTGTGAGAAGTTCTTCTAGTCAAGTCTCTCTGTTCTCCCATTTGCAACATGTTCTAGTCAAAAAGAGTACCAAAGCTGAGCTCTTCAAAGGATAGAAAGAGATTTAGGAACATAACATCCCTGAAGGTTAATGGCATTTTCCTAACCTCTCAAGCTACTTTTAAAAAGGCCTGTTCAACAGCTCTGTGAGGGTTTTTTTTTAAATTGTCCTTGCTTTTGGTTCCCTTTTGGATTGTAAATCAAAAGGAACCAATTATCTATTCATATAGCAGTTTTAAAAAACTTATTCAGTCTAAACCATATGTAAAATTTAGCCACAATTCATCATGGATTTTAAACACCATTATAAAAAAACCAGGGAGCAATAGTCTATCACTAAAATTTAAAAGCATTAGCTTTACCACGTTTTGAATATAGACAATCTTCCAGAATTAGTTAATACTAGTACATTTTTGTCACATTCAGTCAGAAGTACCTGATCTCCTCTCTAGACACTTTTTCTCAGAAAGCAATTGACAATTTGTAATACTTACTGAATTTAAAAAGTTAATTGCTGTCTAACTGAGGTAGCTTATTATACAAGTACTGGGATTATTACTGTCTGCCAATGGAATACACTAAAGCATTCCATTTAAGCAATTTGAATTAAAATATCATTTTATAAAGTTGTTTTCATTTTGATTGCATATTGAGATTTTAAATAATTTTGCTTTAATTTCAAGGGAGATGGATTCTTTTTGTATATTATCGAATTGTAATAATTTCTGTGTGATTAACATTTAATTTATGTCTACACTCTTAGCACATTCTTTCCGTATAGCCACAGTAGTATTATACTTTTTAAAGAAGCTGAGTGTTCTGTGCAGTGCACTGTGGCAATGAAGCAGAAAGAGAATGGTGAAAAAATTCTCTATCTGGCGCTCTACAAGCAATCCCCCAGCGCAATGCCACTATCACATTTCATCATACAGCCAAAAGACAGTTCTATATTGACAAGAAGACTTTGTAATAGAAACAAACTATCACTGTGCATTCTATAGTGTACTAGAGTCACTTGCCAGCCAAAACAAGATGACTAGAAGCTCTAGATCAGCCTTTTGCGCAATTTTTTTTACATTCAAGAGACAGTAATGCAGGAGCATCATACTCTCTGCAGCATGGATGGTGGATCTCTCCTCTGTCCTTCTTCAATGTCTTCTTCAGGACTTGCACACCCATTTTGAGAAATTATGCGACAGACACTCTACTAAAATTATTTATTCATGAGTGGAAGTGGGCATTTCTTTTCTATTTTGGTGGCTGCTATAACTTTTTTGGAAGGAAGGGTGTGAAAAATAGTCAAATTGTCAGGAAAGTCTACATTGACTTTGGTGAATGACTCCAGCCACATTGATGAGGCAGGAAAAATAAATGTCAGGAGCAAAAAGACAAAGCATTCTGACAGTTTTTAAATTACACTTTCTAATTTTTCAACTAAGTTCACCAGTGGGCAGATTCTCTAGTCCTTAAGAAACAGGTGAATTGCCTGGAATATTCCAGTTCAAATAACTTGGATTCTTTCAGGAAGGATGTGAGAAAATACATGTCTCTGAATATGCTTTCGAAGTGAAATGACTGCTCTAAATTCGCTGAGCTGTTAGCAAACTAATGAAGAACAAGTATGGACTAAGAATTTAGTTTTATATTTACAGTGAATTTCACCCAGACATATATTTCATAATTTACACAGTAGGAGCTGTGGTCAGGACTTTAAACTGAAGCATCCTAGGTAATTGCACAACTCCCCCATATCTTTTCTGAAGGAAATGCCGTTAGCAGCAATCTGATTGAGCTCATCGGAAACAAGTACCAAGCAGGAATTTACATCCTGTCTTTGTCTCAGGGCCTCATCTTGAGTTTACAGACTTGTTTTCCTGCTAAGGTTTATAAAGGAATCCATGGATGGTTAGTCAATGCACACTGTGTATTATTTTTTCATATTGTCAGCTCTTTGCTTTGGAAAGATGATATGAAGAACTCCTAGCTTTTTTTGAGTGCTCTGTTAATATGCTGTAAACCAAAATGCACACACAAAATAGAAAAAGGGAAAAAAAACCTATAAGGTAACAGCACAAGTACAGCAGCTGAATGCATTAAAAAAAACCACAGTCTTTGTAAAATACAGTAAAAGCAGAAGAACAAAATCCAAATGACAAGTTTTAACATACTGCGCATGCAAGTTACAGCAGTGTATTGGGTTTGTTAAAAAAATAAACCAAAAGCTGTAGGAAACTGAAATCGGACAACTTTTTTTAAGGAAGGAAAATTATGTCATCAAAAAGCAAGGTATAGAAGAGCTAGCTTTAAGGACATTATTTGAGAATAAAGTTTTGAATATCTAAGTCAGGAGTACCAAGGAATATCCTGGCGAACTCGCCAAGAACAAAAGGAGATTGGCTTGCTCTGAAATTACAGCAGCTGAGCTGCTCTTCAGTGCATAAGGTTAAGATCAGTGTCACTTACATAGTTTGAAACAGATTTTCTCTCCTAGGGAAAGGACAGAGAGCGTAGGCAGTCATGGGTCCTATCCCAGTCAAGACCAGGGAGCACCAGGAGCAGGGTGTAACAGCCAAAGGTGGATCATCTCTTGAAGGTGGCCCATTAGCCATCTCAATACCAACTCCTATGTTCAGCTGATGGACCTCAGTAACTCTGATCCCAGTGGAGGCACAGTACTTCTGCTCAGGGTACAAACAAGGCTAAAGAGGAGCTGAGGACTCATCCTGTCCCCTAGATGTAAACATCCTATATTGGGTGTAGGTCTGAGGGGTTTTAAATATTTATTACAGTTGGTTTTGCTTAATATTTCCATGTTAAAAGGTACCTGTAATGTAGAAAGTTGGAAATTCCTAAATTTTTAATTCTTCTAGTGTATACAACATACCAGATACATTCACCTAGTTTTTGTTACTATGTTTTAAGTTGAGAAGGACTAAAACTGAAAACTTGTCTCCGAATCTTTTTGAATCTTATAGAGGATAAAGCCTTGATTTTCATCCTTGGATAAATGTTTTCTCCTCCAGTTTTTTGTAGATCTACATCTGCCAAACATTCTAGGTCTTCATCAGGTCTACAGTTACACCCTACTCCCTTCTCTGTTATAAGCTCAGCTTCTTCAGATGTCCCTTTATCAAAATTTAAGAAAAAAAAATTCCTTCAGAAAATTGTGTAATTTCTGTCAATGAAGAAGGAAAGAACAACTGCTTAACTCCATTGCAAAAACAGTCAGTCGACCTCCTTTAGTCCAGGCTGCAGAACCTGAGATGAAAAAATATAGGGAAAGTAGAAGAAATCTATTTTAAGTTTAACAGATATCTTTAAACACAAATTCTATCTCACCAGCTACAAACATTGATTTGCACTTGAAAAGGTAAATCTAAAGGATTAGATTTTTCAGTCTTCTCTACCTTCAAACAAATTTTGCTTTAGAAAACCTGTCTAGTGATCCTATCAAGCTAACAATGTTTAGCAAATTTTTATTGACTTTGCTACACTTTCTAATAAAGTTCCAATTGCTTAAATGGCTGTCCATTGAAAACAAAAGTTAGTTTGACTAATTTCAGTGAATGAGCCTCACCCGAGATTTTTGAGTTTGTCTAAGTGTAGACACTTCAATCAGTGTGGGTTGAGAGAAGGAGAATGAAGCTAATCACTGCTCAAAAAAAAAAAAAAAAAGTACAAAAAATCCTGAGACACTTTAAGCACCCACAGAGCTGCTAAATTTGCTGAAGATACTGGCATTTGGCAGCTCTGAGAATTTGCATCTAACAGAAAATCTACCCATTCTCATGTTGCGTTTGACCACATAATGTATTGTCATATTCTGTGCTTCTGTGCTTCATGGATTTGCTGTCCCTTTTGCAGTGTGGATTTTATTCCAATTCTGGGTCCTCTGCATGACTCCATATTCAAAATGACAGAAAAACCTGTGGAACATCTGATCTTTTGTATAGCATCTAGCATTTGTTGTATCTACAGAAATCACATGCCTGAAATATATAAATAAATAATAAATAAATAAATATTTTAAATTAATTAAATACTTTCATCTCTTCCCTTCTTGTACATTAACAGATTAATTACTGTAGGGCTCCTTACAAGGCTAACACTTTAGCTTTGCAACCTGCAAGGCTATTATGCACAACATGGTTTAGTGCTTCATGTGACAAGCTTCTGTCTTGATTTCCAAGTGCTTTATGAGGCTGTCTGAATTACTCAACAGGTAGAACATCTGAAGGAGGTCACTCTTATCACTTCAGGGACCACCTGAAGGACTCTGAAGAGCTTGCAGTTGGGTAGACGCTCATAAAAAAGCTGAGAGTCCTGGCTGAATCACAGAATCACAGATACCTGAGTCAATACAGTAAGAAATTAAGCTGAAAAAGTTCCACATATTCTTCTAGTAAAGACAACAGAAAAATCCTATAGCACCATTCCTTGCAGGGTTTTTTGAGAAGTTACTATTACATGACCAGCCATTCTTGAACAATGATGTTCATGTCATGGTTGTATATTAATCTTATCACTTACCACTTTCATCTTGCCCATTTATTATTAATAAAGGCAATGTGCTATCCCCTACTTTTGTATGGTCACAGAGATTAAAGCCTTATGGATTTGGGTCAAAATTAATACTTTCTTATCTTTGCCTTTTCTTGACATATTGTGAGGAGCATTGCCTGAAGGACTTAGACTCCAAATAATTTTTTTTTAATGATCCCAACCCCAAAAACTTTTGAATTTAATATATCCTTTTTCCCTCTAGTTATATGTGCTAAGTTTCCCAGCAATCTCTCTAATACAAATATGTGTGAGAGTGTGTGTGTGTGTGTGTGTGTGTGTGTGTATACACACAGAAATCACATGTATACACACACCCCCTTTATTATCTTGGCAAGGAACCAAGGACAAAGAAGACTTAGTAGCAAATCATTAGATAAGAGCTAAAAATCCATAAAAGACTGAAAAGCCATCTTGCTTTTACGTTCTTTTTTCCTCCTTAAAACATTGCTATTCCAGAGGAGTGGGAAAGAGGGGCTTTGGGAAATGAAACCCTTCCTGCAATCACAGAAGAGGATCAGAATGGGTTATCAGTGTCAGTCCTGCCCTCTCATCCTCGTGTGAGTGTGACTTCGCTAACCCACTGCCAGCTAGGTCAGCCAAAGTAACAAGAATTAGCAGAACACACCCATCTGTCCCTTAGAAATGAGGATGAAATGCAAACATGCTTGTTTCAGATAGACCAAAAAGTGGCTATCAAATTATCATCACCTTCAGCCCCTGCAGGCTGGGATCGAGAGCTGTGGGAGGTCTCCTGTTTACAAGGCCTCTCGTACAACAAGTGCTGCGAAAAGCAGCAAAGGAGGTGAGGTCTAATAGGCAGAGTCTAATTAACTGCATTATGGGAAAGGACTGAGGAATGGAGAGGGAAAAGGAGAAGAAATGAAGTAAGAAATCTGTCTCTCAGGTGAAGGTGCCCAATGCCAGCATGCTGGGATCTACTTGGTGGTGGATGCACACATGCAGCCTCTGGAAGGAGGGCAGCTCAGAGAGCCTGTCCTGAGTCTGGCTCACTGCCCAGGGAGCCTGTGAGACTTTCTGTCTGAGAGTCTGCTGAAAGTGACCTCCAGGATGTGCCCTAGATGGTGACGCTGTAATTAGAGTAAGGGCTAATGACCGTGGCGGTGACCCCAAGCTGGCAGACAAGTGTGACCAGGCTGGGCAGAGGGCCTGTTCCTCCAACAGGGATCAAGGTCAACCTCCAAGGCAGTGAGGAAAAACACAGGTGCGAGTAAAAACTTCGGGTCTCTAGGTGAGGTGACCACACATGCTTGCCCTGCCCGCCCTTCCTCCAGCTGTGCCACCTGCATCGGCACTGCCCAGGTTTGCCCTGCTTCCCCAAGGCAGGGGGGAAAAAATATATCAAGTTTCCTAATTTTCAAAACAATGCTGTAACAATGAGCTGTTGCTGCACCTGCTTCCTCAGCGCTGAGCGAGCGGCCACAGCTCACCTCCCGCCACAAAGGGGGGCCCGGTCGGCGATGATTAACTCCAGGAGAACACAATAGTCAACATCTGAGCTGCCTGTGTGCCAAGGAGCATGTTTTCCTTGTTTATCTTGCACAGTAAGTTTTTAGCATCGTTTTTTTCACAAAGGCCATGCCTACTCCAGATTCCCAGACGGTGAGTCAGCCGTGATCCCGGGTGAACCTGTGGACCCACGTGGAAACTTCACCTCGTGAGGGGTCAGGCAGGCTTGCTACCGGAGCACGTCCAGATTTTAAAAAGCAAACCTGTTTCCTACCACCACCCTTTAGCCTCGGCCAGCATGTAAACAACTCATGGAGAGCTGGCTCTCTGCACTAGCTGTGCTTCTCTTGCTTCCTGCCTATCTTTTCAGCCTCAGGGCTGCACCAGTAAAGTGTCTCCTTTCCACAGGTGTTTGGCGTTTTATCCTTGTGGTATAGAAGCATTATTACCCTATTTTATTTTTTTATCAAGGTTGAGTAATCTATGTACATTACAGGGCTGTCATTTTAATTCCTAAGCCCTCCAAGCTCTCAGTCTGACGTAGAGGGTGAGGATGTGTTGTCTCCAGCAAAACCCAACAAAAAGAACAGGCCTCTGAGGTCATGAGCAGATAGCTGGAAATTAGAGCAGCCCTGAGGCTAAGGAAATTCAGAGGCAGTAGAAAGTTTTAGCTAAGCAAGAAAAAATCCAACCTGTAAAGGGTGTACTACAAGGACGTTTGCATCCTGCAGCATTTGTCATCCTAATAAGTGTCTTGGTAGAAGTGAAAAATATGCAGCTGATATTTTGCACCACCTTCCCACTTTTCTAGGATATTGCAGTAAAATATAAAATTCCCTCTTGCTAGAACAATGTGGAAAATGTTCTTTGAGGGTATCCCATTGTGCTATGAAACGGGGAACAGTTGTCATGAAAACAGAACTCATTATCACTGCTAAAATGGCCCCAAAGTACCATTTGTGTCTTACAAGTGACCTTTGTAAGATGCAAGGCAGATGAGAAAGTGAGATTGTTTGTTCTTCTGCTCATGCTGTAGTGGGCTTTTGCTCTATCCTTCAGCCTGGGCAGGTGCTGTCTTCAAAGCACTGCAGTGTTACGAATCTAACTGTGTGCAACACTGAGTAAGCCAAACCCAGGTATCAGTGCCATCTCAGCGGCTGTGATGCTGCTATAGTGCACCCCGTGAAGTCCAGCCCAGGTCTGCTCAGTGCTACTTGGCCTCAGTGTCCTTCTACCTTTGCTCTCTGACCCCTTGTTTATCTTTTCAGAGCTTGCCCTGTGTTATGGGTTGGGGTGAGGGAAGTGGTGCTTGGTGGGAATAGGTCCATTGGGATATGAAGGGCTAGAGTGCCTGGGAGAAGGGTAATGTAAAGGAATCAACCTCCTTGGGGCATCCATGCATCTCATAGTCCCACCATTCGCATCTTCTGACCTACCTTCTCTTACCATCTCCTCCCCAAAGCTAGCCAAATGCTGTGCTGGCCTCCATGTGAGAATGACTTGCTTCGTGGGTCTGGTCCCAGTTTGAATTTCATGGAAGTGGCAGAAGAAGTGTTCATACCATAGCTCCTATGGACCTTGAATTATGTGTGGTTTGAAGGGGAGCTGTGGAGACCAAGCTCATGTGGCATTTAAATTGTTGTTTGTTGATTTACCCACCTTCTAATTCCACATCAGTTTTATAATTCCTATTTATTAAAGAACTAAATATAATGAAAGTTTTGTCTGAGCTCAGTGAAATTTTGTTCAGTTTCTTTCCACCATCTCCTCTAACAGGCAAGGTTAGTCTGGACCTTGGTAAAAGGTGTGAGCTGCAGGCTGGGAATGCCAGAGTTTTTCTACACAATGCCCACAAAGTTTCTGAGACTGATTATGTCGTAGCTTGTTTTTAACTAATGTCAAAACGGAAAAAATCAAGCCCTCAATCCACATACTGAACCCTTCTTTGCAAACAGAGGACCTTTATGAGGAAGGCAGCATTAGTAGCACAGTATCACAAGTGTCCAGCAACTTGTGTGATGGGCATACAGATCACCCATGGTTTCCCTTGTAGAAAATCATGATTTCCATCTCCAAGGCTCATTCACCCCAGAAGTTTTTAATTTTATAAATGAACATATGGTTTAATTTGAAGTCATGGTATGGAGCCTAGTTTGTTGAATGGCTGTTTTTAGAAAGCATTGGTAACATATGTGGGATAGTGGAGTTTTGTTTTGGTTAGAGGTTTTATGGAGGATTTTTTTTTTCTTGACAAGTACAGCAACACAAGCTGGATGGATTAGAGCACCTCAGACATGTCATCCTTTATATTGTCATGGACTGTCACAATGATTGGTTTTGAGAAAGGGTGTGATGAAATGTTTATGTGGAAAGCTAATCATTGTTTTGTATTTTTTATTGACACTTTGCATGGTATATTCTACACTGTTTCTGTGGGGGAGGGAGAGTGGGTTATTTTGCTTTTAACTGTCTAGTTCTTACAGTTGGTCTGATTCTGCTCTTGCTGAAAACGTTGGGCATTTTACCACGCTGGTGAGCAGGCCTGGAGCCAATATGTCTATGAATGCAATAACAGAAGCCCCAAGTCTAAAATGGGCTCTGAGCAGGAGGAATTCCATCTCCATATATGAGATCTTGCTCTGCTGCAAAACATGTCAACATTAAGCCAGATTTTGTGCAGAGCAGCTATACAAGAGCAAAGCTTCTTTAATTTTGAGGTACTGCTTTAATACTACAATGTCAGCAGCTGTTTTCCAGTCTGGAAAGCACATCTGGGCTCTTGGTACAGTTTTCTCACTAAACAGTGGCATTAAGTTCTAGCTCCACCTCTTTTCCTTAGAGAAAACAGTTTTCTACATTCTCCACTGTGAATGCAAGGATTAAGGGTCAGCAGACCACTGGGCCTATACTAAACTCAAATAAAATATAAAGAAGATATATTTTATTTATAGAAAAATGTGTAATTGCATTTTTTCCTCTATGCCAATCTGATCCCAAATGGTAAGTGCTTTGTTTTAAAGAAAGGCAAGGGAGTGTTTTAAAAACAACTAGAGTAATGACATTCAATTCAGACAGAGATCTGTTATCCTAGGTATAGAATCCCACAAAAAACCCAAACTTTTTGCCCAGTGTTGGTCCTTCACCCAACTCACCTGGTTAACCATGCCTGCAAATCCACTAATCAGAGGATGTATGGGCAGACTCTTAGGCTGGGGAGGGTGAATTTCCTTTACAGCATTTGGCTGGAGGGATGATGCTTGCTCTAAAGACTTTTTTTCACAGGAGGCTGTTAAGGCAGTCCCTGGGGTGTGAGAAAACAGGAGGTGAAACCCAGCACAAAAGAACAATAATAACTGCACACAGCTTCTGCCTTCTTTCACAGGGAAGGGAGGTGGGGAGGAAGAAAAAGTGCTTGACTTTCACATAACTTCCACCTCCTGGCTTTCCCTCAGCAGTACCCCAGGCAGTGGAGAGGGCTGAATTTTAAACGGAGGTTAAGAGATGCGCTGGAGCATATTTAAGCCTTGTTACTTGCTCTTATGAAGATCTGTACTTTGTAACATGTAAGAGGCAGTGGACATGCTATTGGCTTCTCTCTTACCCCATCTCATCCTACATTAAGGGGATACAGCTTAAGATATGTGTCGTTTTATACCTAGAAAATAAATAGGGGTTGAAATTATGCCTTCATGAAGCACAGAGAGGTCAGACTAGCTTGCGAGTTAATGTCCAGGATTACTGGAAACATTACCTAAAATAATGGTTCTGTAAAATGCACTTATCAAAGGATAGATGCCTGCTACTGAGACATTGTTGAAGATTAGACTCCAGTACTGATGCATCCTGCTGTGAGTAAGCAGTAGGACAACAATCAGAAGAGTGAGCTGGCAGTGAGGACAAGCCATGCCACAACCATTTTCCTGCAAATTAGTTTGTCCAGCCAGCCTGAAGCCTTAGTACAAACAGCCTTCTTTGATAATACAAAAGAAGAGTCAGCTTGGTGTAAATTTTAAATTATGCAGTATTTCTTCATAACAGCTTCCTAATATAAATGAAAGTAAGCTTTTTTTTCATAGGTATGGTTTCTCACTAGCTGTCTTGGCATAGAGTAGTTCGCTATGCCCACTTTATTTTGAAATGTCTACATGGGTATCATTTTTAATGTGTGGGATTTAGATTTCTGTATGTATGTGTGTAGAAATTATGTTTAGAGCCTAGACAAAAATTCAACATTTAAACAGGAAAATAATGTTCCATCTGCATTTTCTTCTCTGCCTCACCTCTTCAGTTGCGTTGCTTAGACAGTGAAAACTTTTGCTCTGTGTGAGTTATTCACTCTTTGCTGTACCTTTGCTTCCAGGGAGGTGAACTTGGATGCAGACCTCAGCTGCACTGATCCCCAAAATAATATTATTTACAAACAAATTTTGCACCATTTATAATTTCTCTGGCATGTTTAGTGCTAGTTTATCTGATCAGAGGGATTTACAAGCATGACACAATGAATGAAACACAGCTGTGCACCCAGATTTTCCTTTATGCATCAGTTAGAGGATGAGTAACACTTGCAAGAATAGTGTCAAATACAGAAGGCTACCTGAAGAGTGTGCAATTATGTTAGCAACAAGGGATATGCTACAGATAAGGCAGAGCTTTGTAATTAACTTTTTATGGCATAATGTAAAACAAATAAAGAATTTTTAAGATACAATGTTTTATTTAGTTACCCACCAGAACCTCCTAATCAAATAACAGCATGCTGAAGCTCCCAAAGGAAGAGTAATGCTATGAGTCTCCAAGCATATGTCTCTGTGCTCACTGGAATAAATTTGGCAATTACAAAGAAATACTTTGGCTTTGGAGATGGCTCTGATACTGGAGAGATTTGTGCAGCATTTAGGAAAATCATAAGGAGTTGTAAATCATTCTGCAACATGTGTTCATGAGTTCGTGAATAAGAGTGTTCTTTGGTTTGAGTATCTAAGACTCGAAAGCCAGAAACAATTGCCATGTTTCTTCATGATGTTGGAGTCACAAAACATAGATTAAATTTCCAGAGCGGTCTTCTGCCAAGGCTCTTTACTAAGTATGAAGCAAGGATAAACTCCCCAGAATACTGTGATATGGCTCTGAGTAGTCCAGAACAGAAAGTATTTAGTTGGCAATGGGAACGCCTGGTGCTTAGAACCTTTCATAAGAAGTGTGCATTTATGCGGGAGCTGTGCTTCCTTTTTAACAAATGCAACAGTCAGCAAAGACAGGAACCCAATATCCGCCTCATTCAGAGTAACACCTCATTTGTCTATTATGTTACAGATATCTCCTACATTTATGATTCAATTTAGGAGATAATTTAAATGAAATTGAATGTTGTGACTGGATAATAGACAGCTGCTAAAAGATAAATGCTGAAGAGAAGAGCTATATTTTCAGTGGGAAAGAAATGGTTTATTTAATGATGAAAGTTTAGTTCCCTTACAGGTATTACTATTATACCATCTGAGATAATATTATTTGTTCAATGTGATAAATTATTTTCTTCTATCCATAAGTGAAAAGAACATACTTGCTTTTATGATTCATTGTGTTTTATTAAAACCCTAAATTTTGTTAGCCAAAAAATGGAGTTAGTCAGTGAAGACTTAGTCTGCATTTCAGTTCTCCAGATATTATAATCGACCTGTTCCCTCTTCTTTCATAATTATAAAACAGTCATACAGACCAGCATCTCGAACTATCAGACGGGAATCAGAAATGTTCAGTTCAGGATCTGGACAAGACTTTTGATGGCTAACACTGAGTTATATGGTATACTTGATGCAAAGGTTGTATTAAAAGAAAAGTAGGGTTAAACACCAAGCAGCGGGATTTCGAATATCCAACATTTAAAACAATATAAAATGAAATAGATCTGGAAAATTTAATTCAGACCCTTTCTGCATCATAAGTCTGTGTTTTGTTTTGCATTATAACAACTTGACCTCACATTGTCATTTACCATCTTTTCTCATTTCCCTTTCTCCCCCTCTCTTATTTGTCTTCCCTTTTGTTTTTTCCCCTAGTCTAATTTATCATTCCATCTTTGCTTCCTTTCTTTCTTCCTCATCCTTTAGTGTTTGCTGCAGCAGGCACAAGGAGTCTCCGGGGTCTCACTTCTCATGTCTAAGCCCTGTGATAGCCAAACAGCAAAATGACAGATCCACAGTAGCTTCTGCCTCCATCTTTCATATGTACGCTGCCAGTTTGTTGCTATATATTAAAAAAAAAAAAAAAAAAAAAGGAAAATTTTAGCCGTCAGTTAAGAATTTTAAAAGAATGTAAGTTGTTTAGGGATTTATATGGGCGAATCTGACAGTGAGATTCTATCAAGCCTTGGGGAACTAATGATTTATTATTTTTATATAAGACAGGGCAAAGGCAAATGGAACCACAGCCACTGTATATGAATAGAAGAATCTCTATTTACAGATGCATGTGCACATGTAAACATATTAGCTAACAGCACACACAGTTTCAGAGGTGATCTGCAGGACAGGCTTCCAGAGTGACTGCTTTCCTAGGTGCATTCACAATGGATGTTTTATCATTGTCCTCACAGGCACTGCTTGTTTTGTGACAGGTAACTGGTTCTCAGTGGACATTATCTATTGTGAAAGCAAACTTGAATGCATTGTGAACAAACTTTGAGCTGTCTAAACACTCCAGGAGTGGATCATACATTGGAAGAATATATTGGATTAATGCTTGTCAGGTCACATGCAAATAGGACACAGTGACAGCAGGGGAGACGGTTATTCTCACACTACTGAAATTTAGTTTGTGGAACGCCAGTTCAGCTGATAGACAGCATGTACTGCAGAATCACAGAAACACAGAATGGTTGGGGTTAGAAGAGACCTCTGGAGATCATCTTGTCCAAACCCCTGCAGCAGCAGCTTCGCCTAGAGTAGGTTGCATGGGTCATGTACCAGGAGCCCATGACCATCAGTTGCAGGCAAAGATGGAATGATCCATGACTGCACTAAAGGAAGGGTTGCCTGGAGTAGACCTCAGGAGTATTTGTCTCAAGCATAGACCTTGTGCAACTGGGCATTCTGTTCCCTGAACAGCTGCACTGGGCACGGGGCCATCACGAACAGCCCACTGCCGTCATAAAGCAGATAATGGGCTGTGCCCCAGCTCAGAGAAATGAACTTTCCAGTGAAGGCATTCCTAATTCCAGGAGCTGTACAATGCAACAAATGTTGTGTCTCTTCAAAGTAATAATTGTTTCTTAAGAAATGTCATAAGACCACACCTGTAAATTAGCAATTCTCTAGTAGCTATCCTTCAGTGGCTTTATCATTGGGCAAAGTCATGACTACCATGAACTAGCAAAACTGAACTTGGCATCAATTTGTCAGATTTCTGGCCCACTTTCAAGTATTACTCAAGGTGGCATGGTCTGGAAGACGGCACGGTTCTCCTTGTGCATTAGTTTGCATCCTGTTTTTTTATTTTAACATTCCCTCCCAATCTCTCTGGTAACATCTTGGTTTAGAGGAGTCTGACTATTTTCTTATATTGTGGGTCTCGATGTGAGCACTTTGCAGATTTTGAAGGAATGCTGTGATTGCTACAAAACCCTGAATGATTAAAGGGTGGGTGTCAACCCAAAGCCAGCCAGTCTTAGAGATGCCCTAGGGATCTGAAGCATCAACAAGAGGAATCACTCTAAGTCTGGGATTCTACAACAGGGACAGAACTTGAAAGGGCCCTAAGAGCCAGGAGAAACTTGGGATTCAAAAATGTAACAGGCAGAGCTGAGCACAACTAGCCAGTGTGCCTCCACTTTCAAAGTATAAAACCACATTTTTCAAGTACGTTGGGGATCAGCTATTACAATAGCTGTGCATTGAGCTACATTGACAGGAATGAGTGGAAATATTGCCTACATTAGACACTTCACAGAATCAAAGAACATTCTGAGTTGGAAGGGTTCCACAAGGATCATCAAAATCCTTCTCCTGGCCCTGCACAGGACAGCCCCAAGAGTCACACCTTGTGTCTGAGAGTGTTGTCCAAATGCTTCTTCCAAACTTCACTTCAAAGTGGCTACTAAAATATTTACAGGCATGCCACACTAATGGTTTCCACTGTAAGTAGTCAGAGTATCCTGTAACAGTATAAGTAACCTGTAACAGCATCTGTTGTTTTCAAATTCTCCACATAATATGAGATTTTTCTTGGTATGGACTTGTCTTCACATTAAACACCATCATACCTCAAAGACCATGTAGATATTTGGTTGCCTTCTCCACCAATCAGTTAAACAGAAGCACTCTGTGCCTGATGGTAGTCATAGACTCAATGAAAGCAAAAAAGAAGGACAGAAGCTGTTTACTTCCTTTCATTTGTTAGGTTTACTTGGCCTGATTGGAATGGTTACTCTTTGTTCTTTGGAAATATTTCATTTAAAAGTCAGACTGCAAAACAATTTTTTTGCTACAAAAATACAATGCAGCTTTTTCTGACCATTATTACTATTATTATTGTTATTATTAATAATGTACAGTATTATGAATGTTGTATGACAGCTTGGAAAAGTACACTTGAGTGTTTCTCAGTATCAGCAGAGTTTATGGACAGACTTATGATAAGCCTTCAGTAAAAAAATCTCAAAATACATAAACAAGTAAATCACTGGAACGATATATACAGCTTGTGGTTTTCATTATTTTTGCTTAAGAAGTTAGCTATAATACAGATATTGCATTTGTGGCTGCATCCAGCAGGTCCCACATGCTGTGCAGAGGGCACAAAAGGCAAATCCAGAATTAAAAAGTCTACTGTACTTTCTCCCATGATTCAGGATTATATGGGACTTGTTTTCTCAACTTGTTTATATTCTTTGACAATCTTTAATGGCTATATAATTTCATATGGATATAATAAGATGCATAAGCATCTATGAAAATATTCTGACTCTTATGAAAAGAAAAACAATGTGTAATTTACTAAAGAACACCAAAGGGAAGTGGCAATCTTAGAGCTTGAAAATTATTAACAAAAAAAACATCTTTGGAGATTGCAAGCACCTTTGTCAGTAAAAGGGCTTAATGTTTTTGTTTCTTCTTCAGTGAGAAAGCAAATGATTTCTATGGGGAATATTCTTAATTCAGTACTGCATATTCTATTACCTAAACCAATAGTGGTTTTTAATGCAATGCAGTCAAGATATTCATAGGAATTAATCTTTTTCATAAAGTTTTCTGCAAAGAAACAAAATGATGAGTAATGAATAATTCATATGTTTCACAGGAAGAGGGACACATTTTGTTTACTTGTAAGAGTAAAAAAGAATGTATGTTGTAAAGTAGCCTGTGTAATATTGGATCAAACTCAGTGTTATTAAAAGATGGTGTGAATAGAGGCCTAAGGTTCAGGAAAGAAAACCAATGAAACTGTACAGAAAAAATACCTTTGAGGTCTGCTATAGAAAAAGGAGAAGACTGGAGGATGTGGTTTAGAAAGTTTTGTTGAAATATTTTCTGTCAATGAGAACAGTGAGCTCTCTTTTAGAAATATGTAAACTGATATTACTCCTATCCACTTAAATTCATCAAAATAGTTCTATAATTACAAAATTTCTCAAGGAGGTGCTGTATTTCACAACCTACAGAATTCGATTTTTTCGGTTCTTTTATATTGTAGCTTTAGATACTGAGCTTAAAAATTATTCAATACTATTGTATTGGGTAAGTACCCAGTGAACAATAGGATAAATGAAGCTGGAAGGGGACTCTCAATATCAGTTAGTCGAACCCCCTGCTCCACGCAGGGCTGTCTTCAAAGGTAGAGTAGGTTGCTCAGGGCTTTGCTCAGCTGAGCTTTGAAATTCTCCAAAGATGGAGATTCCACAGCCTCTATGGCAAAACCCTGATGATATCACAGTAGTATTCTGAGACACCTCTTTTTTTTTTTTTTTTTAAATATGTGGAGTTTGCAGATGAATTCTAACTTCAAATCCTGTTTACATGCCACCTAGAGCCGTGCAAGTCCTGAATTTCTTGCTCTTATGTCAGCATGTTGAATACATTCCAGGTATTTTCAGTATTTTAATGATGTGTATGTGAAAGACACATTAAGAGATAAAAAACATCATTCCCCCAGGACCCTTTGTGTACAGCAATATAATGCTGAATTTATTGCTGTAATGTTGAATGAGTTTGCTATTTCTTTAAAGTGATTATAATTATTAATATAATAACTGTACTAAGTATTACTCCTATGGAATAGGGACATTAGTTTAAGTCCGTTTCATCTTCCTAAAGTAGTAATTAAAGTGCAGTTTCAATGGGCAGTTTACCAGAAAATGTTAATTTTTCATTATTTTTTTTCTGAAATAAAGTGAAAAATCCATTTTCTCCAAGAAGAATCCATGAACACTGCAAATCTGGCAGATTATGAGTCCCTTAGTTGACTAAACTCACTTAAATTAACTAAGGTCTTCTCACTAATTTGTAAGTGGTGAAGAGGAATCTAGGTTATTCCTTGAGAAACAATACTTTTGATATTTGAAAGAATATCTTTATTTTTGAAAGATGGTGTGCATTATCGCAGACAAAGGTTTGGAAGGTCTGTTTTGGAGGTGACGAGGAAAGACAAACCATAATATGTTCATGATACATTCTGTAGGCTCTGATGAGAAGCTAATGCCTAAGGAGCAGTGCTGTGGATTTTTATTTTATTCAGGGTGGAGGAGATATTGCACTGGTTATCCTCCTTCTGCTGAAAATATCAAGCGCAGAGAAGGCGATGGGTTTGTTTTTTAGTATCCATCCTAAATTCAATTAGCAAGATTAAAATGTACTTTGATGTGCATGCAAAGCATGTATCTCCTCCAAACAGGCAATGCAGTCTGAGTACTCCTTCTGCTGCTGCCAGGGTAGGCCAGGGTTACACTGCTTTCTACCCAAGAAAGAATTCAACTTGATAGTGGTGGATTTGTTTTTTCTGGTTTGTTTGTTGTTGTTGTTTTTCATTTAGTTGATTGAGGGGGTGGTTTGCTTGCTTATTTTTTTTAAATTTTAAAGCTGCCCTGTTACTGTGAAACCATAATGGTCTTCCTATCACTCAAATAGCCAGAGTATGTGATGTTATCCATTGTGACAATGCTATTAATTCACTGTAACAATAAACCATGACTATCTGTAGTGCATGCTGCGCATGCTGAAATTTATATTATTATATTAGTTAATAGTGTGGGATTTTTGTCTGCCATCCTTTGTTGTTTTCTCAAACAGCTTTTCATGAAAATTTCAAATATCTCCTACCCAGTAACAAGTCATAACTACTTGTAGGTGACTCAGTTTTCTTACATAGTGTAAGGAAAGGTCTGCCCTTCTTCACTCTCCTCTTTTTGAAATGACTACAGTTACTTCTTGAAAACTATATTTGCCTTCATTTGAGAAAGCACATACAAGTACAAAATCCCTTAAAAATTAAGAAGTCCATGTTAATAAAACAGACCAAGATGGTGTTTATCTATTGACACTAACATGACCCATTCTGCTAAATAGAAATTTGGATGATATATCTTTCTGCCTGTATTTAGAAACACATTGACCCAATGACAACTTTGCTTCAGTTTCCTGAAGGATAGATTTTCTTTATCCTCATTTCAGTGGCTGCACAAATTATCCAGCCTGGCCTGTAACAAGGGAAGATGTTCCTTCACACTTGTGCTATGAAAATGAATTTGAAAGAAATAGCCACACAATTGCTGTGAAATGTCCTCCATTCGAGATTGAGCTCCCAGATTTCCATCTGAGATTTCCTGGGGAAAAAAATTAAGTCCCCAGATCTCTTAATTTTTCTGGTTTACCTGCAACACATACAACCTACCATGTTGGTCCCACCATTGGTTGAGAAGGCAACCAATTTCCATTTGTGCTATGGAAACAATATGTTCATTCCATTAAGAACAGTGCATGTCAAACACGTTGGACCTACTGTGCAGATGATCCATTTGATAAGATGATTTGAATGTAGGATTTAGCATAATACAAACATGTAAATATTTGTTATCTGGAAAACATAGCAAAGTCATCCACTTTCACGTAGAGGATGTAAAATGAAGCAATGACAGACAGGAAAGAAGGTATTTTTTGCCACATAATGTAAGCCTGATTCATCTCTTTATGAAGACACTTGCAAAAATCCACGCTGATGTCAATTACAGATGACTACCTGTGTTATCAACTTCCACAAGGGGAACACATGCACAGTTTCACTAACGAAGCCGGTACTGGAAACCAAAAAAGTATGTTCCTTCCAATGTAATAATATCAATATCCAATATCTATAGCTAAATTCATCTGAGTATAGGGGTCCTTCTTGTTATCAATGTTTGTTATTCTTTCTGTTGGTGGTTGTTCTGTTTTTTTTTTCCTGACAAATATATTACAATTTTCAACAAAAACAAAATGTACACAATAATTTTTCCTACAATCCCCCAAAAGGATTTCAGTAAGGAACCCAAATGTTTAGAGGAAAATTACCTGAAGTAACCTTCACTATTCTGCCAAATGTCTTTACTGTGGCAAACAGTAAATGCCACTGTGCAGTCCAGCAATAATAAAATATGGTATCGATTATTAGAATTCCATGAGCAGAGGAAAACTCTATGCTGCATTATACTCATCACTGTAAATTTCAGGAAAATTTATAATGTTTGTCCTATGCTCTATCTAAAACAGCTGATTATGACTATACAACAGTAAAGATCCAGACACTAAAAATAATTTAACAGGAGTTGATACTTCACTTTAACAGATCAGTAATATTTTCAAGTAACTCATGTATTAATTATGGCATGGCTTCTTCTCTTGATAAGGGTTTGAGAGATAGTACAGTAAGAATGCAGCCTGTCAGGCTTCTTGGGTTTGAAGGGGGATTGCTCAGTAAAACTTGCCATCTCCCTGATGGAGTTTTACATCTCTGTCACACATACAATACTTTCAATGAAGTCTCTAAAAATAAGGTCCCAAGACCAGGGAGGGGAGGAAGTGAGTAGCTTTTCTGCACAGTAGAGCTGCTACAGATTCTGCTGTTGGTAAGAACCACCTCTGTCACTCACCAGTCCTCTGTGTTGTGTGATCTGCAGGCAATAATTCTTGTATGGAATCAGGCAAAGTGCAGAGAAAGCCAATATCTCTCAACTATGTAATAACTATGATGACTTATTTCTCTGGGGAAAAAAGTTGCACACATGCATACATAAAAATATACCTGGAGCTGGAATAAAAATGCATGGGAAGGGAGAAAATATATTATTTTATTATCTTCTGCTACTTGGAAGCCATTCCTTCGACTCTTTAACACTTAAATACAAGTGGACATGCCATTTATCTTCTGAAGCATCTTTTTGCTACAGAGGGATTTCTTGAATTTGTTGTGGTGTTCAAGTTCAGTTGACTGTTTGATCATTTGTTGTGTTAGATCAGATGTATTTAGATCCTTGATCTTCAGTCAAATCGTGAACAAGCGCAGGACCTCTGTCTATTCCGCAGTTTATTTGTTGTCTGTTAAGCTGTGATTGCTTGTGGCTGCATATCCACAAAGCCGTCACATGTCATTTTACTTCTGTGTTTTCACTTGCTCAGTGTATCCTCTCCTGATACCTAAATTTAGAGTCAGTAGCAATTCATTCCTCAACTTGTACTGCTGACAGAGCAGATCATTCTGTGGTGATATTCTCCCTGATATGCAAAACAATGCACAAGACAGAGAAGTCATTAATGTATTAAACTTAACAAGATGACAATTAATGGAGAACATTAATGGCTTTTTGGATATGTTTCAAGCTTACATTTAAAATATGAGCATAAATTATTTTGCAATCTGAATGGTTCTCCATATAAGTTTCCTAATTGGGACTGAGAGCTACTAATACTGACCTGATATCAAGCCATTCATGCCAGATTTGATTCTGTAAAGAGACCAAATTCTGCAAGTGGTTCTTGTGCACTGGCCTAACTTTAAGCCACGTAAATAATTCCATTTAGACAAAGATCTTTCTTGTGCTCTCAGGTTGAACATGTACTTTGCTGCTTTTGCAGGAGCATGCAGCTCTTTCAGTAGTTTTTCACCCACAGCAATTTAATCATCTTATTCAATATCTTGTTGCTTGGCTCCTAGAGAACTCAGTTAGACCAAAGATACCTATAAAGCTTCTTTCTCTTTCTATCTGTTTAACTAAAGCTCCATTTTTTTTTTTTTCCAAAAATTGCTGGAACTGCTGCTGTGCCAAAGAATGTGTTTTGGATTAACTTGACATTATTTAAAATCTGCTTCCTTTCAGCAAGTTAGGAGACACCCAAAGAAGCCATGCTGAAAATTAAGTAGGAATTTTGCATCATGTTTAAATTAGACACATATATCCAAACAACCTTCTTGAGTTTCCCTGTTATCACATATCAGCTGAACCATGTCTGTCCTGAAGTGGGATCGCACAAGGAGAAAGGAATCACAGGCCCACTGTGTCTGTGTGTTTCCTCTTAAATTTGGGTATATATTATACAATAAATTTAACTCGAAATTAATTTTGCTGTAATTTAGGTGTAGTCAGATTATTTTGAGTTTGCCGGAATTATTAATCCACATCTGCCCATTATGATGCTCAAATTTAAAAAGCTCAAATGCTGCCAAACTATGGCAGCTAGTTCACATGTGTCATAAAATACTTCTAGGACTCATTTCTGCCACATTAATGCAAGTTTCTCATATATACAGGTCTTACCTTACACAAATGCATCAAGGAACATAGACCGCAGCACAGAAAATCAGTTTAAGAAAGTTCTTGGCAACAAAAATGCATTCTTGCTTAAGAGTGTCTGGCATCCTCTGCCCAACCCAAAACCACAGAGGCCAAGTGAAAAATAAGTCTCCCTCTCTAAAGCCATAATGAAGAGCTATATTAACAAGGCCATAAAAAAGTGTGTAATAAATTAATTGCTTGGTTTTCTCAGGGAACATAAATTTTTTTCCTCAGTTTCAGCCCATTCCACCCTCAGTACTAAAATGATCCCAAGGGCAGGCAGTTGCTTGGTCCTGTGGGGAAGCCCTGCTCTCCTTGTGGGAGGTCTGTGGAAGATTCTGCCCACCCATGGCATGAAATATGCCTCATCTGTCCTCTCCACCCATCCACAATGCTGCAACAAGGAGCCCAGAAATCTTACTTAATACCCCCCTGTTTGTGTGTAACTTCTTTCTGTTTCTACAGAAACAGAATGTCAACATCATCCTTGCAAAGATAAGAAAACATCAGGCTGAAATATGACATTCCCTTCCATTCAGTCACTCTATTTTGGCTCCGTATTAAGGAGTCACAAGATCCTAAAGGGCAGCAGATATGAAATTCATATTCTCATGCTATTGGTAATTGTTTACTACATATCCAGTCCAGTAGACTGATCCTCTTGATAGGGAATTTCTTGGTGCAGAAATGCTTGCGTGCACACTCACGTGTGCTTGTGCAGACATAAGGTGTGCACGTGTGTGTTGAAGAGCTCCCTGTGATGTTTAACAGTGCATTTGCTGGGGTAAATGGTGCCCACACAGTTCCAAAGCAGATGCAAGTTACCCATATGCTGTGCTTTTTCATCTTTAAACCAGACTTACTGTAAAAGTGTGTACAGGATGAACCGATGATATTTGGCTTATCTATTTATCTCTGCTGGGACATGGATTTTTTCCTTGCGGCGCTTGTTTGTGAGCCTCCTGGTAAAAGACTCATTACCATTCACTGAGATGACAAACAATTTCTATTCTCCAGTCCTGTTATCAATTTGTATTATTTTTTTTAATCAATTATTTTTTATTCATTGATAACCAGCCTCATAAAAACAATTTTGCATAACCAGCACATTAAAATGAGATACCCACTAGAAAAAATTTTACAGGAAATATCTGTCCCCTGCCCTTTGATGCGTTTTCCACCTATCTTAAGGAAAAATTTTGAAACCAAGTCCTTTATCCTAGCTGCCCAGCAGCTAGATACAGATGCACCCATCTATCTATCTGTTTGTCTCTCTAGTTAGCTAGCTAGCTCACTCTTTATCTTCTGTTTCCTCACTGAAACATTTTTTCTTGGATAGTTTATTCTCTCAGCAGTAATTTGCAACTTCTGAAACAAGGTGAATATAGGGTTAAATATTGTGTTATCCAAATTTTCCCCAAAAAGGACAGACTGGGAAGTTTCTTTAAATGCTCAGATCCTTGGTACTTCATATTCTCTGGGGAAAAAAAAAAAAAAAAAGGAAAAAAAAGAAGTAAGTGAAAAATGAACAAGTCATGGATTTTCAGTGCTCTAATGACTTATACTAATGTATTCCTTCATCTAAATACAGATTTCTATTTAAAATTCAGTATGCAGGGGTATTATGAATTCTAGCTTAATAGATTCCAAATAATTGCCCTTTAGAAATGATGAATAGCTGTTTAAAGCCACTGATAAGAATATACTATTTCTCCCCAACAATGGACCTTCCACATTAACTGTATCATATATGCTTGAAATTAGTTTATTAATTTTTTTTATTGATATGCAAACTACGAGCTGATGGCAGATGGCAAATAACCCCTCATTCTAACACCAAAACCCTCCAAAAAAAGCCTTGTCTCTGCTACACTTCTTGTAGGGGGACAAAAAGGAGAGATAAGAAGATAGCTTTTATATTGAAGGCAGGCCACTGAAATGCAGATGATGCCATTCTCTCTTGGACTCTGTTTTCAGATTTGCTGGCATAAAAAGAATAAGATATAAGGTTGAATTAATGACCAGATTTTGCAGAACTACAGTTCAAGATGTTTTCTCTGTGCTGTTCATGCTATCTCTGACTGGCCTTTAAAACAACTATTCTAGACTTGTTTTTTCACTGAAAAGACAAGCATCCAGAAATACCAAAATTAAAAATACATTATTCATATATTAAATATAGGAATGACCTCACAAAAAATTTCACTTAACAGAGCTGATGGTTTCTTCATAACATATGAAACCCTTTGAAAACATCAAACAAAATAGATAAGTGCATCTGCAGTTGAATTTGCAGTTGGTGTAAAACATGACACTGGAAGTTTTTGAGGCTGTATGTGCTTTCTGCACTAAACACACCTGCTGTACTTATAGGCAGCACTTGACAAAAATATATACAAAATGCGAATCTATTAGAAAACTAACACCTTTTTGCTTAAAAGCTTGGCGGAAAGTATATGTTGTAAAGTATTATCTCAAATATTTAAGGAGATACACAAAGATAGTGGACATTGACAACAGTGTTTTTATCAAATAAGGAGGTAATGCTGAAGTTACAGTATAGTGTCATATATAACTAAATGGTTTTTCATTGCATAATGGTTGGGTTATACCAAGCTTTTAGATTACAGGCAGGAATAAAGCACAGATGAGAAGTGAATACATATGTTTATGTTGCATTAAGCGACCAATATTTGCTATTATATGCATATTGTGAAATGCAACATCCTTGTACTGGTGCTCACTTGCTCTCTCTGCGCATAGATGACTGTGTGTAATTGCAGTTCTGTACAGAGAATTCATCTCAGCTGAATTTTTGCTGTTGGAAAAGTATTTTCCAGTGCCCTTATCTGCTAAAGCTAATACCAAAAGAAAATGTCTTCATTTTTTCTTGGGGGTTAGAAAGTTACTGTAAGAACAGTTCTACTTTTTTCATTGTCATCTTTCCTACCTACAAGCAACATAAATTTCCAATTAATTTCTCTTGGCAAAGTTAGCAGGGCCACAAGAGGTCCTTGAAAGTGGGTTAAAGCAGTTTTATGTCTTAACCATAGTCGCATCTATAATGCTTGGCTCTGGTCCCTTTAGCCTTTTATTTTCTTCTATAGGATCAGGGCAGTTACCCCCATCTCAAGGCCTTTTCTTCCTCCCTCTGGGATAGGCTGCCTTCTCCACACACCACTGGTACCCAGAAAAGAATGGTTCTTCTGTTTGTCTGGCCGACTGCATATTGCATCCATTGCTCCATTCAGCCTGTCTTTTCAGGTCTGGTAGCTGCTGTACAACTTCGCTTTTGTGCTCCACTGCCAGGGCTTTTCTGAAGCCAGACGCTTTTTGAAAAGAGGGTATATTTGCATAAACAATACCATGTGAGGAGGTCTGCTGGAAAGAAAATCAAAATTCAGCTGAGCGAATCTTCCTGAACAACTCATTTCTTGCAACCAACACCTCCTATCGTTACCATCTGTGTACTAAATTATGGCTGAAAACGTGTGCTGCTCTCTCTTTTCACTTGCCCTTGTGTACAGATTCCTCGTATCAGCTGAAGAATATTTTGTTTTCAAATTTAGGCTGAACAGAGACCCTTAAACAGAATTTGGTATATGGAATGAAGAAAATATGGTTGTGTTAAATAAGGAACAGAAGGCCAGCCATGCATCAGCTAGCTTGCAACCCAGATTGGATTTGTACTGAAGGCTCATCAAAATGCATATCTGAAACAAGATCTACCCATCAGCTTGCTGAGATTTCAGGTCAGTGATGGCAGGGCAGCTTTATCAGAACAGTGCAGGGAGAAGAAGGCTTACTGCTGTGGCTGATAGCTGAAGGAATCATTCTGGAAAATATGTGTGCTTAAATTAAACCTCAAGTGGCTTAAGATATTGAATATACTGAGCGCATGTGTATCCACATAAACACAAAAATAGAGAGTTCATACATATGTATACATGAGTGGATTCATGTACATTTCTATGCACAAGCAAACATACACACATGGCCTGTGCAACATCCTCTGTGTGCATTTACAATATTTTACACATGGGGATAAAAATAATTAGGCTAACCCTGCAGAAAATCAGACAGGCAAACCAAAAGTAGCCACATGGAAAAAAGGAAGAATAGACTTTCATAAGCCACTGCTCAAATCTCCCACTTATTTGCATTTTTTATTCAAATATCTAGTTAGCTAATGCATCTATCACTATTTCATTAAACTGCAATCTTCTTTTTGTCTTCTTGCTCAGATGCTTTGGACATAAATAATAACAATATTTAAAATGTGTCTCCCCTATTGCATTAGGTCTGTACATTCAGCGTCTCCTGTTTTGCACTGCCTATTAAAGCACGCTTGTCTGTCAGAAAAATGGTGCCTATGGATGCGTTCAGCATACAAATCTACCACAGATGAGGGGTTCTCCCTCTGCCCTGCTGCCGTGATCGCTGCCCACTTTCCAATCCCTAGTGTCAAGCAGAATGGGAGAAGCCAGATTGCCTCTCAGCGTTGGCTCCATCCACAGGTTGAAACAATGTGCACACGGGATTTTTGTGGGCACTTTTTGTCGGTCTGGTTTCTTCCTACACAAACCCCAACACATGGGTGAAGTTGGAACAGAAGGGTTCCTATCATGTTTTTCACCTACAGACAGGGACGCTACCAAATGCATTCCCAAGTGTCTGAAGCAGTCCCTTGCCATGAATCAAACTACATTTCTGTCATGGGTCTCCAGTCACGCTTGCATCTCACCCTGATGATGAGGTATCCAAGCAGACAGGTAGCAGAAAACTGGAAGGAAATACATTCATTCCTTCCTATAATTTACAATTCCCCTATAAGATGTGGAGCTTTATCATACTTACCTGGAATGTAAAGTGGTCCATTTCATACAATACTGGAAAATGAAGGTAAATGAAGATCCTTTAAGGAAATGGGCTTGGTGCTAGTAACTCTTTTTACCAAATTTCATTTAGAGGGAATCATCCCTATAAGGTATTTGCCATTTGTTACATGAAAAAGGTTGCTACACAAATAGCATATATAAAACTTATCCACTAGAATTTAATAGGTGTAATAGAAATAAGAAAGCCCACTACATAAAATCTGTAAATATTACTTTATCATGCTACTTTAGTATCCATCCTAAATCTTTCATTATTCCGAAATTAAAGGCATAGTCAGCACCCCTCATTCAAACCATCTCTCATACTAGTTTACAACATAAGAGACTGTGTCAAGCAAAAGAGAAAACAATAATAAAAATAAGCAGAATTTGGTGCTTGACCAATAAAATCCAAAATACTTGCTACATAAAATTGGCACCATGCCATAAAATTCTGAGCTCAAGCACCAGAAAGCATGTTCGTCATCTGGCAGCTCCTGATTTTGCAGTAAAGGAGTGAGTCTTTCCCAAGCTCATTCTTCTCCACATGCTCCTGTTTCACCTCACAAGGCCAAGCAAGGTCCTCTGTCCCTGCAAAAGCCAGGCGTGATCCCATTGAGACCTCATCCAGCCACGCTGCCTTGGCTGGTACTCCAGCCAGGTGTCGCCTCCTAGCAAGGTGTGAAACTGGGCTGCTGATTTCACCAGTCCCTGCAGATGGGATGAAACCACTGTAACCTCATGCTGGTGACAACAGGGAAACATCTGCATTGGTGTGTTGGGCCTCAATTAGCAAGGCATGTTGAAGGCAGACTGCCTTAGTCCCACTGAAGGCAACTGTTCATGTTACAGCTGGGACACAAATAGGGAAACACAGGAGAAACGCATTTCAACATTAACCAGTGTCAAATCACTGGTTCAAAATATGGTATGTATACATATATATTGTGTATAACTTGTTCTTTTAAGACCAGTGACTCGACTTCTTCTTTAAAATGACCCATGACAGACAACAATTTCTCAAACAAAATTTAGGAATACGTCAGTCAGAAAGCAGAACTTGGACTGGTGTGATTAGCAATTATGTGCCCTGCAATTAATAGGCTCGGCATATGTCAGCATATACATTTATCTAGGCATTACTCTGCTTTTCTGAGGATTTTCTCTATATTACCCTCCCAATCCTGACCAGGAAAAAAAAAATTCACCAAAGAAATAATCATGTTTATGTAAGAAGGATATTACCTGATTAACACTAGCTCTATGGTTATTATAGTGAAAAAAAAATTAGAGAGAGGGGAGGGTTGAAAGTAGGAGAGAAGGAAGAGTGAACTCTCTGTTGTTTGCAGAATGCATTTTTCATGGAGTCTGCAAAACACTTTGGAGGGGGGTTTGCATGACTGGATTTTGTAATCCCCATAACTTGGAAATCAATAAGATAAATGGAGGAGAAATGAACAGCTAGTGGCCTCAGTCTTAATGATTCCTGGATAAATCCTTTTAATAAACATGAAACTGCAGCAGAGCAGAAACTCTAAGTCCTACTTTTGATTTAAAGATGTTTATCTCTCTATCTTCTACATTTCTCAGGTTTTATTGTCCTCATATCTTTTCAATTTTATCTCTCTGGTTACCCATACAGTTAATTGTTTTTGCATTTATTTCTCAAAGATGAGATATGCTTGTGTGTACATAACACATTAATATATGCGAGCAGCAGGGACACACGTATGGTTTGGCTTTGTAGTATCTCCCAAGAAGACTTAATGGAAAATCACTGTCATCCTATAGTCATTTTGTTCATGCTTGAAACACGCTGTTGTCTGTATGGCAGAATCACATCTGTGAAAGGTATAAAAAAATAAAGGAAATGTCACTTGAGGAAAACTTACTTAGAGATAGATTTTGCTGGTGATGGTGGTGACAAAGGAATTGTTTTAAAAAAATGAAACAAATTACCCTGGTTCCTCAGTATTAAAACTCCTTCACTAGTTAATCCATCAGAATTTGGATTTGTCAAGGCTTGTTTTATATACTAAATGTTTGATTAATTTGTACATTTCTACAATATAACAAAAAGAATTTGGAAGTTCGAGATTTAATATCCAGGCTCCCCTTTATATACACAGAGGGGGAAAATACATTTAGATCTCTCATTTATTTTCCAATTAACTGTTCTTTATCCATGCATTAATATTACAGATGTCTCAAGAATAATTAAAAAAGATAAGCAATTTATAAAAATCTTCACATTTCATGCTAATTACCATAATGCAATGTTACTTTTTTATTAGCAGCTTTTGTTCCCTCCCCCCACTCTTTACTTCCAGCAACCCTGGGGCCTTAGCCAGTCATCATGTTATAAATCTTTGTTAAAATACGACACAAAGCTAGGAAGCTTGTGACAAAACAAATTGGACAGTGATGGAGCTCTCCTTTCTTTACCTTCATTTCCCAACATCCAGCCTGTCATCAAATATGAAAACAATGATGGTTTTTCACAGCTTCTCAGTGTGAAGGCTAAGGGGCTCCCAGGACAGAGGGTTATGAGGATGGGCTTTGAAGTATCACAGTCAGTCCATGGGAAAGACAGAGTAGAGAAAATTGATCCAAAGTTCCTGATACAGCCACAAGTCATGGGTCCAGGAAATGACTGCACAGTCAACATACATAGCTGCCATATCACACAATTATATTCACAAGCAATTAAGTCCCATCTCAAAATGAATTGACTTGTTTGTTCCCACCATTCCTATGCAAGATTACCAGGGGAATTTAAAAATAAGAATCCTAAGGGGAATTCCTACTGATGCTTAATGTTCAAGACATCAAGTGAGAGAACAGAAGTAATGCCAAGTGATATTACACAAACTGTTCTGCACCTTCGTTCCAGATACCAGTGGAACCAAACACAAGGTCAGGCTAAACACTGTGGCCATCATGAGCAGTTTGGAATTAGAAACAAAAGCAGTTTACATTGATAAAGAGGTTTCCTTTGCTGAAATATGAGACTTCATGTCAGTAAGATGAAGTACCTGCTCAAGCATTTATACGAATGGGATAAAGTGGTCCAATGAATTATCTAGAACCAGCAACATGGCCAGCTTCCCTTGGTGGCAGCACCACTGGCCAGCACATGGACACTGCACACGTGGGCACGCATGTGTGTGTGCGCGCGCTTCTACTCTGGTGCTGCAAGGCAAAGCCAAGCACTCAAGCATGCCCCTAGCTGCAGCCACTTCCAACTCAGCCTTTGAGCAGTAATTTGTGTCATAATGAAAATAATGTACCTCCATATGTTTCAAAAATACGCTCGTCTACGCTTTCAGAAATAATAATAATGTAGTTTAGGTTTCATTTTGTTTTTATTCCTGAGGTAGACTTTGATACAAGGTGGTGGAAACGAGATAAAATGAGATAAAAAAACTTGCTCTGGTGCCAAGTTCTGAAACCTTTATTTAAGGAGAAGAGAACATATGTGTATCTCCTCAGCTGCTACGCAGACTATTGATTCAAAGCTACAAGGCTTTTTTGTATTACTTAATTTATTTTTATTTATTGCAACATTGATAGAATTCAAACTACATTAGATAATGTACTAGATAAGATATCTTTTTAAAACCTCTTACTGAGATCCTATTGGGACTGGCATGTAATTGAAAACACTTAATGGAATATTTCAGGGCATATTGCCAAAGAATGAACAAGAGAACCACATTTCATTTTAAAATGCCATAGAAAAATCACTTAAAATTATCATAGCTGTGGTTTAGTGTAGAGGAGGATGGGTATTAAAATTTACATAGGCTTCCTTTCTTTCGGAAATTATTTTCTCTCTTTGCTACATTTGACAACTCACCCACTGTCTTTTCAGAAATGCCTGACATTCTTTTTAATTAAGCAGTGAGGGCCAACAAGCAATACGTTTTTTAAAGATTGCTGAATGCTCTCGGTATGCTTTCAGCCTCGGGGCCAAATTCCCTCTTGGTTTGCTGCCTTGGGAAGAAATATCAGTGATTACAACTTCTGCCTTGACCTATTCTATGAGGGCACAAAGTCAAATTGTAAAACTTTGTTAAGTGCTTTGGTTTGCACTATCCTTACCTCTGTTAGGCCAGAATAATGTTTAGGTCTTGGAGGTCTCAAAACCAGTAAATTCTGAGGTTTCTGATGAAAATACAGAAAAAAACCCCAACAGACAAGTCTTTTCAAACTGGAGTTTTGTCATTAACTCCCTGGTTGCATGCTTGCACAGCCCAGGCAAAAAGACATCCTTCTTCATCTATTGCAAGTCAACAGAGGAACAGAGTTTGGGCTTTCCTTCGGTCACACAACTACCTAGGAAGCTACGAATAGCAGCCAACCTGCATGTTTCCATAATCCTACAGACTACTGAAGAGGATCCCTTGCAGGCAGCTGACATCCATACACATTTATACTGCAAATTTACCATTGAAACTCTCCCTCAAGCACTGTTGCACAAAAACCCTTTTGTGTGAGTTAGAAATGTTTCTACCAGGAATGTAGTAGTCAGAAGAAGCACTAAAAGGCATCTTCAGCTGACACAAAAATTCTCCAATTTAAGAGAATAAAAGAAAGGAAAGTAATTTCAAATGTAAATTTTCAAAAAATGACTGTCTCTACACACAGAGGCAAGCATACACTATTTTTGCTAATTCAGGTTTGGCCAACCTCAAACTAGGAGCTTGTCTTCACATATGTAAAGAATTACAGTGGAAATACCTAAATGTTTCATTGTACCAGTGCAACTTTAGGATCTTTGAGCACAGTAATCCTGTAGAGGGTTTGTAGTGTAGCCAAATTTGTGGACTAATATTGTTTTATTTCTGCTTATTCGCATCAAAAAGACATGGTCATGGGGTCCTTTTTATGACCTGACATAAAAATTGAGACTAAATCCAAATAAAAAGTTTGAATTCAACAATCCCTTAAACCACTGTCTTTTGACATGCAGCTCCAGATTAAAATGTGTTTTGAGTCCTGCTTTTAGCTAAGTCTTCTCAGAGGAGTATCTTAACACCAGCCAGCTAACACCTTAAGGGTATAGCTCGTCCCTTGTCTATAATCCTGGACCTATAATCCACACAGTATTGTCATATATTTGTCTACAGGCTTGAAAACAAAGTTGTAAAATAGGCCCTTCATAAATGTACAGCAAAAGCAATAAAATATAGAAAATATTCTGAGAACTAGTTCATTCTTTCCTCTTGTTACCATTTACAAGGGTCTGTGCTTCTATCAGCTAATTTTCCCTGCAGGCAGATTTTTCCCACTGGTGCTCAGAAATTATGAGGTTCACTGGAACTATTCTCTCTTCTTTTCTGTTCTTTTGAATCCATTGAAATGAAGACCCTAAATCTTGAATGTGGCAAGGAAGCCACAAACACCAAAACTGAGATGGTTTATCAACTTGATTTCTGTTTTGCAAGGTCAGCCTCAAGCGTTCCCTGATGCTGAGAGATCTCATGTTGCAGAGTTAAGCCGAATGTGGAAAGAGGCTGTGGTGAACTGAAATAACCATCCCAGAGTGAAGATCGGAAATCAACACACTCAGATTTCAGCCTATGGAATGTGTGATCTATCAGCATTCATGGCTTGCCACTGGAAGTGTGGGCGATATCACAACTGCTTGAGCAACAGTCATTGCCCAATTTATTCAAAATCTAATCGTGGTCTTCCTGGCTAACAAAGCAAACCAGTGTCAGTCACACAATCACTAATAATTAATACCTCTTTTGGAATACATCCTAACCTCTCAAATAAAACAATTGTCTGGTTAATATCCTATCTGCCTCTTGCAAATCCCATGCTCCTGTCATTGGCTTCTGAGGCAATGTGACCACAATTGAACAACACACACCATATGTCACGGCTGCGACATATGTCAAAAACAAGTTTTGAACCAGGGCATGGTGCAGAGATTCCTAAAGCAGCAGTGGTAGATATCTTCCTTATGGCTGGTCTAAAGCCCAGGTTTCCAACATTTGCCCTCATCTGCCTTTGACAAAGTCCCAGGTACCAATGACCTATTTCTGCTTATAGTGCCAGGCTGGAGTGGATGTTGCCTGCAAGGACACACTTCATATATCTTCTGGTAGCTGAGGTGATGAGCACAGGCAGGGTACAAAAATAACTAATCAGCATGGTGAATGTGCCATGCAATTTCACAGACCCATCACAGGGAAGGGGTTTGCAAGGGTGTACGTGCGGTGCTGCTTGCCAATAGACACAGATTGTTTAACAGTCACCTCCAGGCAGTAAAACCGGTTGCCAGTTCAAGTGCCAGGTAATTTTATAGGATAATTATTAACCTTACTGAGGTTATTAAAGACTAGCTACTGGGAGACTTGTGAAGTGTGAATTATCGCTATCCTTCTGACCGGGAAGGATAACTAATCCCCTCAAACATTTTATGCTGAGCTGAAGATTATCCCTCTATTTAGATATTAGAAAAATCTTCAGAAAGGATCAAATTACATACAATTTTTACAGTTGTGAGAGAGCATTTACAAGATTTCTCTTCCATTTCTCCACCACCCACCCACCCCCCTTCTTACTCACCCTCCTTTCCAACAATATGCTAGGGAAGCACATTTCTGTTTCAGCCCTCTCTGATATTGCCATCTTCTTAGTACACCACAAGCAGTGAAGTAGAGATGTGAATCTCATTATGTCTTCCATGAAGAATGTTTCTAAAGATGATAGCAGAGCTAACACCATGTGCTAAGGCAGTCAGCACAGCTTGTTCAAGGTCCCACAGTCTCCCCTCCTCCTTCCCACCCAAAGTAAAATTTGTTGTGCTATGGATATAGACAGTTTTTCTCTCCCCCCTTCTTATCAGGCCACTTGTGACATGGTCACTTTCCTTTTCTTCCTACCACTTTCACCCAATATTCTCCCTAATGCTGAGCTTTCAGCATCTGTCCCAAAGCCAAATGCCACTATCAAACATTACAAGGCCACAACCTCTGAAGCAACGTGTGAGCAAGCAAGCTCTTCTGCATCTCCCAGGGCCAGCTTGCTTAAGGAAAACATCACATATACACAGTATTGTAAAGAAATGGAGGATGACCAGAGGGGAAGAAACTAAGAAAAGCTGTAGCCCAATTTTTGCAAAGTGTCTTCTGTTCCCTTGGAAAGGGAAAGGATAGAATATCACTGCAGCGTGCCCTCTTGCATATGGCATTCCTCACCCTTGGTGTCTCAGCCCTACCTTAACACAAAACCATGTGTTTGCACATCCGTTCTCCCTGGGTGTCTGTCACAGTCATCTGTGAGGAGCATGCTGAACTTGACTATTTCTGGAGCAATTACAGAAATGTGGTCTCAGTAGCCCCAGAGATGATAAGGTCTTTGTTCCAAGCCCCAGCTGGTGCTGGTCCCACCCATTAAGCTCCTGTCACGTACCTGCATCCTTACACGCTGGTGTTAACTGCACAGATGGAGAGATGGTTTCCTGATGTGAGTTACTGCCATTTCCAATCCATGACTGGTGAGTGTCTGCCATTAGGGAAAGCAGTAAATTTCAAAAGTCTGTCCTTTGTTGATTTGTGGCCCATCTCACGGCTGCTTCCTCTCCTCCCTTCCACATGTCTCTTTTGAAATAGCACATTTCTATTTGGCATGCTTTGAAGGGGTGTTCCCTTGGTTATCTCGCCCTTTCTTCTCCTGTCCCCAGATCTTTGTATCTGTCTTTTTTACCTCTGAGAGAAAAAAATGTACTGTGCTCCTTTTCAGGGAACTGTCACATGTTAGTGAACACAAGCTTGCCTTCCTCTTGCTGTTGGATTCCTCTCTACTCACATTATTTCATCATGCAAGGTCAGGAAATAGCTTCCTCAAGAACCACACGAAGGCAAAAATTTGCTCTTTCTTTTACACCAAAAGGGGTAAATCCATGTGGCAGTAAGTTTGCAGAAGATGTAACCACCCAGATACTTAACACACCTGGCCTGTGGGAATCCAGCAAACAGTTTCAGTCGTTCCTCTAGTATCCCATGAGGTCCTTTTGGAGTTTATTTTGATTTGGTCTTTTGTGAATGTGACACAAGATAAAATATGGAAGGTTTTTTTAATTGGTATGCTATCTCTCTTTGCTTAAGCAAGCTCTATTTCCATACTACTTCTGTGCTGGTGATAGACACCTTCATTATTCCAGAAACTAAGAGACACAGACTCTTGTACCAATGCATTCACTTTAATGGCGCTTCTGGTATCTTTGTTTCATTCCTTAATTTTATCTTAAATCTCCCAAACCACTGACTGTCTATTCACCTTTTACAGTCTATTTTATAACGAAAAAGAAGCCTGTTATTTATTTATTTTTTTAAATGGTCCTGGTGATGTAGCTTGCAAACTAAAAGAGTGCTGAGACAGCATCATTTAAGAGAGGCTTTTAAACTAATCTTTTACATTGATGGATTTACTTAATATGTTTAACTTCTTCAGCTTTCTAAAAATTTAACATGAAAATTAAAATAAATTCATAAATTATTGATTTTTTTTGGCTAGAAGGGGAAATAAACTACTTCAGTCTCTGTATATATAGGGTGTTAAGGAACTTATGTGTGTAGCTATAGATTGTTTAATCACAGTCCACAGGTCATTGCACATCCAAAGCAGTATTATTCATTTCATAAAGCATAAGGCTGAGATATGGGAGTACTCTACCTTGCTGCCTTTCCCAGATATCTTTTTCATCCAGCGCTTGGCTTGAGGAAATGATTTCTCCTTTTTGTTTTATTGTACCCATTTTGTCCATCTGGGATTTTTTCAGCTTATTCACTCTCTGGAGTAACGTCATGTGTGTTCATACAGCACTTAACGCACCATGGCTCTGAGATCAGGTAAGCCTCTAACTAATTTCTATGTAAATATCACCCAAAGGAAGAATTTGAGCCATCAGGTTTAGTCCCACAAAGATTTCATGACTGGCTGGTGTAAGGTATGAGACCTTCTTTAATCTTGGAGGACCCAAGCATGTTTTTACATTGGCGAGAAAAAAGCCAAAGCGTAGCTGTATTGTGCTGGCTGAGAGGAAAGGGTAGGGAAGGTCAGTCTAGACAGGAAAAAGGGGTGAGAGAAAGTGTTTTGTGGGTCTGTGCCTCTGAAGTCACTCTGCCAACAGGCTGATGCTCTGCTATCAGACAAGGAGGCTCTTTTAACTTCAAAGGTGCCATCTGCAGCAAAAACGTCTCTTTTCAGTTATGTAGCAAAGTATCCTGAAAATATATTACATCAAATTAATTATGCCTGACACTCAGTTTTTATACACCCTGCTGTTGGAAGGGAGGATCTCCAGGGAAATTTATCTTATTTAATTTATATATTGTAATCCATGATCGACTTTAAGATGAATTTAAAACAAATTACAATAATTATTTCAGTGTGATATGCCAGTTAACTATGTTGGCACAATAGCAGCAAGTCCCTCATCAATAAATAAAGCCAGTCTGGGTCTTTCAGGTCATTTTATTCCTTGTAAATATCTGTTCCAACACCCACACACTCTCTGATAGCTAGAAGGATTTTTCTAATATAGTAACGTTCTTGAGGCTACATGCATTCACAATTGCGTTCTACTTGGTATCATGCCAATATTGTCCCTAATTTCAAAAATTATTCTTGAATGTAGCAATCTTCTCTCCTAAAATTTTTTAAGTGAGCCTCCACTTCATCACTCCATGAGCCTTTATTTTGCAAGGCTAAAGAAAAAAAAAATCATGCTTTTTCATTCAGGTTTTGTCACTGTTAGTGCAGCCCATTCTCTAGAAGCTCTTCTCCACACTCATTTCAACCTGGACCTCTCCTACTTAAATATGAAGTCTTAGGAGAGCCTGAAGGATATGAGATGAAGTTTTCCTTAGGCTAGAAGACTCTGCCCTGCTCACAGTACAACTGCACAGTTACTCTTTGTGTTGGAAGCTTCTTTAGGCAGACCATTGAGAAGTGGTGCATTCAAATTGGTGAGAATGAAGCCAGTCTGTCACCCAGGATCAGGGGTGGTTTGAGAACATGAAAAAATGAAATATAAATTTTTCATGGATCTTTTTCTTTATTTAGATAGGATTCTGATAGGAGGACTGTCCTCCCCTGGGGACTTTGAGAGCAAAGTCCCAAGAGCTGTGTTCTGTCAAACTGTTTGAGTCAACAAGACTTTTACTGAGTAAGTAGGCAGTTTCAGAATATTTAGGATCTAGGTCTATTAATCATTCCACTTTGTGCACATCTTGGCTCATGAAGGTCTTAAATTTTATTCTTACTAGGTCTTAAATGAGCATCTTAATCTTCTTGCATCCACAGTTCAGGAAGAATTCTTTCACTGGTATAAAAACTTTCCCATGTGTGTTTATTTCAAGGATTATTAATCCATTTTTGATTCTTTGGTTTCCTTGATTTCATTTCCCAAGAGGTAAATCTTCTCTGGAAACCCTGCCATAGCTTTTTTCTTCCTCTCTTTTTTTTTTTTTTCCCTTTTTTTTTTTTTTTTTTTTTTTCTTTTTCTGATCTCATTTATTGCTAAAACCCAGGCTCGGGTTCATGAATTTTCAGCCTGAGTTTAAAAAAACTCACAATTTACTTCCTCCTGTTTTGTGTATCTAAATATGGTAGTGTCTTTTTCCTACAAAAATCTGTGCCAAGAGACTGTTAATTTAGCCTTGCATCATTATATCTTTCATGGAAATCCATGGTGTGGAGAGGTCTTTACCATCTGCTTCCATCAGGAGGGTTATCTCAGTGTCTAGACACTATAGTGATAGGCTTTTTAGGGTTGCTGATGGATAGACGGGGCTTTGGAGAGCTTGCATTTAATCCTCTTCAGATGTGGATGGATGTTTTCTGGCAGTCTGGGATGAAGTTTAGGATTGTATTTCAAACAAATTCGTCCTGGAGTGTAAATGGGACAACTTTGGTTAACAAACTCAAACAGGTCTGAGGGATTAAATGTGGGATTAAATAATATGTGAATCAGAGACCCCATTTTGATATAGGATATGTTCATCTTCTTTTGTTTTTAACACAAATTAAAATTCTTTGAACAGAATAAAAAAATTATTCATGCACCTATAATAGTAATAGCTTCTTTCAAGGAAAACTGTTATAAAAAACATAAAAGGGCAAAAATAGAAAGGGAACATCTACCTACATGCACATGAAATCTTCATCACTGATACCTTAAAATGCATAGATTATTAAAAGAATTATTTTTAAATCTCACTAGCTGCTCACCATTTGTTTATTTTGGCACAATTCTGCTCTCAGATAATAAGGTCAACATGCATATCTGCCCCGTCGCATTCTGGTTCTTGTGTGAGAGCACAATGCAGCAATGTTTGTGTCTTGAACAGCAGAAAGAAGCATCTGTTCTGCAAACCTTCCTCCCTGGAAACTTTTAAAACTGCCAGACATTCCTGTGCTGTGAGGTGTATGTCCTCCAGCAGTGCTCCTGGTATTCCTGCAGTCCCCCGAGTGAGGAACAGTCTCCCCTGTGAGGTGGTCAATGCCCCCGCGATCAAGTGATTTAAAGCTGTTGAAAGAGCTTTAGGAGGAACAGGAGGAACTTGCTATTAAGATGCTGGTTCTGCATCTGTGCCCTTCTCTAGCTGCTCTGAGTCAAGCTCTGGACAGCATCCCCCACCTCAAGCTCATCGCACACAGCATCCCTGGGCAGACCCACAACAGCCTTGCCCTGGTTCCTTCTCTTGCCCCACCTCCCCAGCCACCTTGCAAAATGAGTTTGGCTACTTTGAGTGGTTCTGGTTGAAGGTGGAATGCACAGCTTCCTTTCAGGAGAACTAGTTAGCCAAAGGGAATTTCTCAGGGACTGATGTCTTATTATTTACTAATACAAAAGTAGGACCATGAATGAATGAATGAATAAAAATTAACCATTACCTACCACAGCCGATATTGAAGACAGCAGGAAGCAAGACCTTGTTACCCTTTGAGATTGAAGACATAGAAAAACATGTGTAAAATCATGCATATTATGAACTAATAGTGAATATTTAATTAATTCTGTTATGAGATGGAATCAACTGAAAAAACAGAGGGCGTAGACTTGTGTCCAGATTAGTCATATACACTATGGTTGGAACTAGCATTGGACTGTCTCCAGCAGAATAAAGACAGCATTGTCTATGTGAAGGTGTTGATAACGCATCCACAGGAATATTGTACACTATACTCTAAAAATTCACATTTATGAGAGATAAAATTGGAAATGCAAAAGTTCCATGAAACCGACCACGAGAATGGAAGGACTATCATGCAAGAAAGATTAAAAGACCTAGGCCTGCTAGCCTAGATTAATACAAGCTTTAAGTAAATATAATTGCTCAAGATAAATGCACAAAGCTGAAGAACCACTGAAGTTATCAGACAATCCTGGCAGCAGAACAAACAGGCAGAGGAAGCCATGGATGCAGCCATTCCAGGAAGTAGAGGAAGGTTTGCAGTCACCAGTGTCCAGAGATGTAGATCCCAATACATGGAACAGTAGTGAGATTTTCGGTGTCTTCAAGATTGAACCAAATTTGTTTCTGAGGGTGTCCACAGAGTGTGGCTTTCTGCAAGTGCAGAGGACTGAGCTGAGCAACCTCACATATCCCTTACTCTCTGCTCAAATCTGCTTTGAGCAGTTTGAGATTGCCAAGGAGCACAACAAACACTCTTCTTACAGTGTATACTACTGCAGTTTAAATTTAAGATACAATACCAAAACGAAGAGACACCAAAACATTGACATGTTTGTCTTTCCTATCTGAAACTTAGCTACCGTCTTAAATAGCCTTCTACAATTGTGATTTCCTCAAATCCTCAGTCCCAGAGTATAGCTTTGCTCTTGCATTTCCTCCCTCTTTTAGGAATTTGTCTCATGAAGCTTTCTAACCTTTCTGTCAGACTGATTCAGCTGAGAAAGACAATTCTGCACAGCGCTGGGGAAGAAATTTAAAATCCTACTCTGGAAACAAGTCCTTCGTACTAAGACATGTTTGTCAGCCCATATTTCAGTGACAGCACAGCAGGAAACTCTACATGTATGGCTGAAGGACGGTTAAATCTGCTGTATTTTCAGTCCTTTACTTGTTGAAAGAGGCTGCTGCAATGCAATGCACGTTTGACACAATGGGCTGAATTAAGTTCACCAATACACACAGGGCAAGCTGCTGCTGACCAGACGCTGAGCTTATCAAGAGTGCCGGGTGCCAGTACGGCATGCACACTCCCCAGAGCTCTCATTGCCAAGCCTGTAAACCATCTGAGCCTTTTCCAACAGAAGACAACCCTACGGTGATATTGCCTTTTGTCCACCAAAAGCCAAATGAGTAAATTATCATTGGTTAGCCATGCCTGGGTTCAGGTGCTCACTTCTGCAGAAGTGCACTGTTCAATTCTTCCAATAGAAGAATTACACTGCCTTTCTTGAAATGGTTTTCTTGATGGGTAGGTGGTGTTTTTTTCTTCTGAAGCAGGGTAAAATGAACATTGCTCTAAGTTGTCCTGGCACTGAATAGCATCAAGATGACATATCTGCAGGTGAAGATACAGAGCTGAGGAATTCATGGGATGTCTTTGATGTCTGGCAGACTTGCATGGAGAAAGAGTGGATGCCCTGCATTTGCATCATCACAGAAAGCTGAGGCTAGAGTGAGCCGCCTTGGGACAAGCCTAGATATTCCTTTAGCTTCATCTGGGATTTCGAAGTCAGAACAATAGAAAGGACAGGGCTTTGTACTTGTGTTTTGCAGCCATCTAAAAGAATGCACTCTTTCTGGTCTGGGATGCTGCATGCCTATCAATGTCTGGTTTTTGTAACTGCTGCATTTTATGGTTACCTAACAGATATCAGCAGGCAAGCCAGAAAAAACTCATGCCTATTTATCTAAGAAGTTGTTACTTGACAAGTAAAAACCTAAGAATTGGATAAAAGTGAGAAAAATCTGCTGTGAAGAAAAGTACTTTGCTGTAGCTCAGAAAAAACACCCAAACAGGTGGTCTGCAACATGATTAAAAATAAAAGAAAGCAGGTATGAGTATAGGTATCCATCATACCTGATCCGTGAAACAAGAGCTCATATTCCTGCTCCTGTGTGGGTTATAGCTCAGATATCAAAGCTCCAACTACAAAAAGTGTAGGAATGTGTTTAAAACATAACTGTTCTTAATCAACAGACATCATAACTCCTCACACTGCAGTTTATCAGCTATTTAAATAGAAAGAGACTGACCATGAGGGGCCTTACAAATCCTGTCCCACCATAAATATTCAATAGTGTTTTAACATACTGAAGAGTTTGCGTTCCCCAAAACACCCAGGTGCTATGATTTACTGGCTAGGATTGAATTACAAAAGCCATGCATACAAGCAAAGCAAAACTGAAGAATTAATTCTTCAATTCATCAATTTATGCTCCCCATGGCAGGGAGGTGTTCAGCCATCTCCAGGAGAGCAGGGCTCCATCACATGTCAATGTGACAAATGCCATCACTCCAAACATCCTCCCCTTCCTCTTTCTTTTCCTCCCATTTTGCATACTGAGCATGGTATCCTATGGTCTGGAATATCCCTTCAGTCAGTTTGGGTCACCCGTCCAGGCTGTCCTTCCTCCCAATCTGCCGAAGTACCCCCAGCCTCCTCTCCACTGTGGCAGTACGAAAAGCAGAAAAGGCCTTGGCTCTGCGCAAGCCTTGCTCAGCAACAACAAAAACATCTCTACATTTATCAACACTTTGTTCAGCTCAAATCCAAAACACAGCCCCATAACAGCCACTATGAAGAAAATTAACTCTACCCCAGCCTAAACCAGCACAATGGGTTACCAACAAAATTGTTGTCTGCACGAACTCCTGAGCTTGACTTTGTTGAGCAAGAGCTCTGTTGTAAAACTGGCTGCCACAGGCCACAGGCACAGTAGGATATTTTGCTGTTTGGGTTACACAGGCCACGTTTTTGAATTGCCAGTAAGGCTGAGGATATGTCACAGAGACACTAGGAGCTCTAAAAGGCTTCGTGGCCTCTAGTTGCATTGTCCTGTAAAACTATCTTGCTTTTGCCTTCTCTTTCATGCTTTCTTTTACTATTATCATTATTGAACTTACTTCTGTAGCACTTTATATCATGTTATGTATGCTATTATCCTAGACTAAATTTTTATTTCATTGCTTGGTTCTTTGGGTGGCGAATTGGACCCAACCTCAATTCTTCCAGACACAATAGGGACTATATAGATAAATATTTTCCTTCCTGTTAAATACTTAAGTGCACGCTTAAAGAGTTGAGCACATTTTGCTCAAAAGACATCATTCATTGACAGCAGAGAATACGCAGGACTAACAAAGGCAAAATCATCCATCTTTTTTCTGACCTCAGGCTGCTACAGACCTTCACTACTGTGGGGATATTTTCTTACAAACGTACTTACTTTACAGCTGGAATATAGTGTTTGTCTCCACTGCAGAAAATGGAGAAGGTCCTGCTGGCTCGAAGCAGAGGCTCCTTGTCTTGGAGAAGAACTTTCTCTGACACTCACTGGATGTAGAAAAGCTCACAAAGCTGAGAAGCCTCACAAACAGCACCTTCCTGTTACCTCTGTTCACGAGACAGGAGTTGCCATGTGCTGACAGTTAAATGAGTGAGAACTCTCACTGAATCACACGGAGAAATTTTCTCCTTGCTGGAGTGTGACAGCATGCTGTAAAAAGCTGTTTGAAAGTGAACAAGTCTCAACTGAAATAAGTGAGAGCTGACAGGTTTGGTCCTGCACATTACATTCTTTTGTAAACCAGGGAGATGAGTTCTGTGAAAATTTTTCCATGCTCCATTAGAAAATTAATCTTTTGTCTTGCACATACACCATAAACAGAGACCACTTAGTTGTAACGGTGGATGAGATTTATAAGGAAAACTACACTTCTAAAGCAAGACAGAAGAAAAAAAGTCTTCATACATTTAAAGGATTACATTTCAGACTGTGTACAGATAAGAAAGTAAGTTTCACTTAGCGTTGCTAACAACAGAAATCTACAGGCTGCAAGACTTCAGGGTTCTCCCATACTCCATAAAGTTTAAACCATGAATTGAAGGGAAACATTCAGTCTAATACTTGGCAAACCCACCTCTATATTCCACTTTATCATCATCCATAACAACTCATGGCTTGCACATGGAGAGGAAAGAATTGCTGAGGAGGAGGAAGGGCTGCAGTTGCAGAATTAATAAACCTACGTTGCAGAGGGAGATTTTGGTTAGACTTTAAGGAAATTCATACCCCAAGCCTCAGATTCTGTGTTGCAGAAGGCAGTTTTCTATCACAAGAGTGAAAAATCAATCTTTCAGATTTTAATCTAACAAATCTGAGGCATTTTTCCTGTGTACTATAGACAAAGCTTCTTTCTAATAGTGGGAAAAAATACAAGATAACAAAAATAAGAGCTGTAACTAGAACACACATAATTTTCTTCTTAAAAAATATAAACAAGCCTATACATGTAGGGAATATACCAGCTAATACATTATCTTTTACCTCTATTTATTGCTAACTTGAGGCCAGATGCTGAGGCCTTTACTCACAATGAGTCAGCTCTTACTCTTTAAACAACTCTATCATTGCCTGAAACAGACGTGCAAAAGGAGCGAAGAACTGCTTGAGTACTCCTTAGGGGAGACAGCACCTGGCCCTGGAAGCCATACTCATTTTAAGTATACTTCTGAAAACAGACCAATGTTTAGGCATTGCCACTTTTGATTGTTAAATTGCTGTGACAAACTTGCCAACTGGCCCACACATACAAAAAACAGAACGACAAATGTTTGCATCCAGCACAGAGTGGTTACAGAATAAGTTTTATATGCTTGCATGTGCACACAGAGACACAATTCAGCTTTTTGAAGTGGAACCAAATTGAGCAAAAAAGAGTCCAGAAGCTTTTACCATTGAGCTGAAATAGAGGCTTGGGTGACACAGCACTGCTCAGTGCTCTCTACAAAATGGTGTATCCTAACTGGAAGCATGTCTGTCTGACTCCTTTGGAGGGAGAAAGAATCCAGCTGCCCTCCCGGTAAGTGGATTACTGTGAGGGAGATGACAAGCCAATGTGAGAGGTGCTCAGCAGCAACCAGCCTTTTGAGAGATTGGGTAGTGAATGGAAAATATGAAGCAAAACCTGCAACAAGTGAATGAATTTTCTTGCTAACATATTTCTGATATTTGCCCTGCAAGTTTGTCTTCATTTGCCAATGCCCCCTCCCCAAAATCAACAGCACATACAGCAAATCATAGTGATGGGAGACAGAGCACAATGAATGGACTTCTCAGCCCTTCCAGATCCCTAGCTCTCTGCCAATAAAGAGTTGTGTCTGTCAGGATATATCAAATGATTGCACTTTTAGTTCCTATAATTTTCCACCAACAGAATGACAGGAAATGTAAATTATGAGAGTACTAGAAATTTAGGTAGGAAGGCAGATGATCTGTTCTGCTTCTGAGGAAGCCCAACAACACCATAAGCCAAGAGCACCCAAGCAGACACAAGGAATTATTTTAGGGACTTGAGCCAAATTAAATGCTATTTTAAGAAAAAAAAAACCATGAGCATCATTCAGATTTCTGTTTGGGGAAAAAACTGTAGTGGATTGCTCTTCTGACTAATTCTTCAGAAGAAAGTGAAGCTAGGAGTGAAGAGTTCTGACTCAGAAGATGTTTACTAAACTTGCCAGAAAACTTTGTTTGCTTCCATGTGTTCCATGTCTGTGTCCTGGTTTCTTGTCTGAGAGCCACAGGATCACAAGATCAGACTTGTTCAGGCTGAAAGAGACCTTGGGTGTCTCTAATCCAACCTTCTACCCCAGCTGAAGTCAGGTGCAGGTCGAGAGCAGGTTGCAGGTCCTTATCCAGGTATATTCCCAAAACAACATGATGAGAACTTTTACAATCAGATGTAGTGTGAGCATGTCATCAGCTTTGTGTCAGCAGACTTATTTTCTGAAGGTGGGATGTTACATGTCAAGTAATACAGCCATGGCAAAATTGACCAATTCTGACAGAATATAGGGACAAAATCTTTCAAGAGATTAAACATTTACCAAATTCAGACCTAGACAACTACTTCTTTGAATTATTTTTTTGACAAAGAAACATTATATAAAAATTATTTTTCTGTTGGGTCCTCAGAGATAAATATGTACACAGAAATTCTCCAAATATTAGACACTTTCATGGCCGCTGCCACCACCTACACACCCAGCACCCTCACCAAACTACACAGTGGCAGCTTCATGCTAAAGATTTTTTATAATGCTGCTTTTACAAGGAAAAGTACATCAATATTCTCTACAATGTCTTTTGAATACAGACATGATCTAGGTAGGAGTACAGCAGATGGAAAATTGTCATAGATGTAGAAAAAAAGTGTTGTAAAGCAGATGGTGATCAATTGTTCAAGTCGACTAAAATGAAGCATGATTTTCTTCGGATGAATGGTACTACCAAAAAATTCCAGTCATGAGGGCAGGGAGGGGTGGACCACATGGGAACTCTGTGACAGTAGAGCAAGCTCAGTAGAGCCTTTTATGAACAAATTAACATCTGCTGGAGTTGAATGGTCTACCTTGGGTTACTTATTGCTTTAAGGCAAGAGTTAAATGCTTTCCATCCATATTCTGATTTCATGATATCCACTCTGGTCTCATGGATCCAGCTTGTCTTTGTCATCTTGAAGATGACAGGCTTTTATTGTCACATGTGAATTAAGAGCTCAGGAATAAATAAATAAACAAAGAAACAACAGCAACAACAAAACACCAGCACCCCCCCCCAAAAAAAAAAAAAAACCCAAAACCAGAAAACAAGAAACACTGACGGAGAAAAAAAAAAGTAGAAAAATCATGGGAATGGCACAAGGACAAAAAGGAGTGCAATAACTAAGCAAGACAAAGACCTGAAAGACAACAGAGAGATGAGCTTTAAGGCCATTATTGAATTTGCTGACAGAAAAGGTAGACAAGACATAAGCTTTGATTTCTTTTGTCAGCAGACTCACAACTTCATAGAAGAGCTGTGGATGGGACAGAACCCAAGAGGGAGAGTAGCAGCTTTGGGCTGTGAAGGGCTTTTATTAGCAAAGACTTTGCACCTTTGGGTGATAAGTAACATTCGCCCGCATTACAGATGAGGTAACTGAGAAACTGCAGAGTCCTGGGTGTCAGGATCAGCTCCTTCCCACTTTGAAGCCCGATAGTAAAATGTTTATTCATTAACTATGAAATTGTACATTAGCTGTTTTTCAGAAGGACGCATGAAAGACAATCCTGGTTCTGCAGGAACAGTTCTTGCCCCACAAAACCCTGTTCTTTAGCTCCAGTGTCAAGGGGGTGTTCAAGCTGGCAGAACAGAATCTGATCTGCAAGTTAGAGCAGATTCTGGCAAAGTAACTGTATCTACTATGGACCTGTGCTGATATATCAGTACTTGCATTAAACAGGAGGAATGGTTGGCAGTTAAATTGCCTGGCTCCGGCAAAACTTTGAGTGGAACAGCAAAATAGTCATTTGCATAGCTGTGAAAGACTTCAGAGTGATTGAATGAAAAACGAAAATAAATACATTCACCATGAAACAAGACAATTTGAATCCAGAGCACTTTTTTCAACCATCTACAGGGTATTTAATGGGTATTAAATTGTAGCTTGTCTAGCATAAGCATAACCCTTCAATTCTATCATGGCTGGGCTGTCTAACCACAGAAAAAAGGAAAAACATGAGTGTCCTCATAAAGTCGAAGCCTGTGGGTTTGGATTAAGAAAGTGACATGTTTTTTGTTTTTTTTTTTTTAGATCAAAAGTTCAGTCTAGTTTCTTTTACAGATTCCCATACCTCTGCCCTGCCAGGCTTTAACTGAAAAGGACAGCAGAAGTATCAAAATATCTCATATATTCCCGTTCTTGCAATATTTCTGGCCCAACCAGACCTAGAATACTAATGCTTTCCCTGACCACTGGCTTACTGAGATTCGTTCTTCCAGGATGGTTATTTAAGAGGTGTGACTGCCATACCCAGCCAAGCAGTGTTTACTTGCTCTGTCGATCCTCTTTCCCAGCGATTGCTGTCATTTTCCCAGGAGCATGTATGCTCAGGGTAGGGCAGGGCTACATCAGCCTCCCTGAGCCACACACAAGGCAGCTATTTTACTGCAGCGGTGGGCAGAGGGTTTCCTCCCACTCCTTTTTGTGCAGCCACACATTACACATCCCCTAATGTGGGGAAGAGCTGCAGACATGGATCAAAGCTGCTAATAGAATCATGGAATAAACAAGGCTTAATAGGCTAACTACTTCAAATGTGATTAAAGTTACAAGAAACCAATCCTTCTCCTTAACCAGGCCTGGCAGTTCCAGGTTAAAAACTGATTTTGTGAGGTTAGATGCTCTTCTTCCACATTAGTCTTGTTTCTGTGTTTTTCCCCTGTTCCCACAAGCTGCAATTTGCACATTTCCCGGCAGAGCCCTGCCAAGCCATCAAACAGACAAGCTGGCAACTTTGGGGACTGAGCAGCAGTTTCAAGCAGAAGAGAAGGAGCCAGTCAAAGGCTCAGCTCCCTTCCCCCTCCAAGTAAGTCTCTGCTATAGTTCTGTAGGTCCCTGTATTTTTATTCACCTTTCATAAGCAGTAATTTATCAAGTCTAGCTCTCCCTGTCGCTTGCAGGCCTGTATATTTTATTGATTTAAAATACAGAAGACACTAAACTTAGACAGTTCCCTTGCAGTAGATACTACATGCAACTGAACCTTTCTGTATGTTCACCTTTGAAGCTATTTCACATACTAAAAATATGAAAAAGTTTTTTTTAAGGTTAATTGAGAGTAACTGTGACCCAGGATCAGCTAAATGTAAGAAAAATTAGCTACAGTAGTGACAGATCACACAAATGTTCATATTGTTTCATATCCGTGAAATATTCTGTGTTACTGTTATGTATTTGTAATCTGCCAGCAGTAAGTTCAAGACAGGAGCAGACTTGCAGCTAATGTCTGCCTGGAATACAATGAGATTAAATTGTTAAAGAGAAAAAAAAGTAGTATTTAGGAGACGTGTTGCAACACCTGATGGATATTTAAAGCACCAATCATTTTCTGTATCATTGAGGCTAAAACCATTTGCAAGGCCTGTAGTACCTGGTAAGGGACAGCTTTTCTAAAAGGAAGAGTTAATAATCAGAAGAGACCTACGCAGAGGTTTGTGTAATTGAGAACACCATGGAGAAGGTGTGGAGGGATTGAGCCTGTCACAACACTAGAGGTAGGAGACTCAAATGAAATTAGCAGGTGGTAGGTTTAAAACAAAAAAACCAAAAAAACCAACAACAACAAAAAAAAGGAAGTAAGGAAGTACCTTTCTTTAGCCCATTACACTATGGAAATTCATTACCACAGGATGTTGCAGAGGCCAAAGGCTTGCAGAGCTCCAAGAAGTGATTAGACAAGATAAAGGGAGAAAAGTTAACAAAAAGGTTATGTGCACAGAGGCACGGTCGCAGTTGCAGGACATCCCTGAGCCGTAGGAGGCAGGGGGAGCAGGAAAAAGTGGTTATAGCCCTGCCTGTTCTTGTGGCCTTCCTGACACGTCTGTCCTCAGCTACCTCCAGAGGGAGGACACTGTTCCGTGGGGCACTCTGGGCAAAGCAGGACAGCCATTCCTGTAGGGGCTGGCAGCCAATGTGCCAGATCTGGCCAGTGATGCACTTCCACCTGGCCTGCTCTCCTGTCCCAGGGGAGTCCAGGGAAAGCTGCTCAAGGAGCTGGTGCCACCCAGGCGGCTCAGCTCCACTCCCTCGCAGCCCAGCACAGAGATGGAGCGTGGTGGCTGCTGGCAGTGCAGTCTCTGCCAGGCAGACACAGCTCCCTCAACTCCCTCATGGCAGCAGCCACCAGGCTGCCAAGCTCCCATCCCATCTCCTGCTCCCTCGGGAGCACCTTGGAGGGTTTTTTCAAGGCAGGATTGGGAGAAGCATTTAATGTGTGTGGGAAAGGAGAAGTGCTTTGACAGACCAGCTTGGGCACTTACAGTGTGAGAGAGTGACACGTCCGGCCCTCAGCACAGGGCACAGGTGTACTTACAGCCTACACTTAGCTGCAGTGAGCACTGCAACATATGCAGCCTCATTGGCCTTTGAAGGATGTCATAAAACCAAAATTAATACCTAAAACCTTTCGCATCTCTTTTCTACTCTCCTAGTAAATCCACTGAAGGCAATGGGAGCTGTGTTGTCAGCTGCCAGGGCATAGGATCAGACAAAAAATACAAGACTGGTGGTAAAGGTTTTTTCCCCAATATTCATCATATTTTTTTCCTCCTTATGTTCCAGGGCAGAATTACATGGAAAATACGTAATCTGCTGTATTAATCTAAATAAAATCTCTAGTCCAGCTCCCAAATGTGGCCACCTGATCTCCTTATTCAGCACACAATCTGTGATGCTGAGGTCTTTGACTGGCAGAAGCCAGAAATACCCTGTAAAACATAAGGTACATCTGGATATATAGAATTTGTAAGATGGCGTTAATATTCAAAGAACCTAAGCAGCAAGAGTTCATCATCAAGTATTCTGAAACCTGATCGATGTTCATTTATGAATGCATGTATAATGTATATACTTCAGTCACAAGTTCATGGGTTATGTGCCTGTAAAGAAATCTGTGAAAACTTAAACAAGAAGCTGTCATCTCATCACCCTTGAAAAGCTGAGACAGCAGAGAAAGGTACTTTGCTAATGGAGCTCTGGTTCTATTTTTGCTTTGTACTTAATGATTTTCCTTCTACCTTTTAGTTAATTCAGCTGCTTTGCAATTTAAATATAAGTAAAACACAGCAGAATAAAATATTTTGTATTTCTAGTGATCCTTTGAGAAAAATAGATCAGAACCTTCCTTATAGCCTCCCTTCAGACAGTATGGCCTTTTAAAGAAGTTGGGATTGTTTTTTCTCTCCTACTCTGGTTTCACTAGACCAAATATCTTTGTTTGGGCAGCAAAAATTAAGCACTTGTGAATAACTTAATGATGGACAACATATATTTTGGACACATACACATAACTAATTTAATTTTCAGCAAACACTACACTCCTCCAGAAAAAAACTAAATGTAATGATGAAAGGGACACACACATCCCTTTTTCTTGAGCAGAAAACCATTATCTTCTTAAAGCATTAAACATGTCAGCTCTTTAAAATACAGCCAGATGAATAAATCACTGAACAATGTAAGGGCTCTTAAAGAACCTGAAATGTATCAACCTTTGCTGCCAAGGATATATATTCTTTCAAAACTCTTCGATCTACCTTTTTTATTTTTTTCCTTTCCATTTTCCCTTTTTCTTTTCAATATCTGATGAATAATGTTCCCGATTCCTGTCCCTGTAGAGGGCAACAAAGAGCTTTGCTGCTGGTCAAATGGTTTGTTTGTCACCCTAATGAAATACTAGAGCCAATTATACCAATCTCTGGCTACCAGGTGCTGGCGAGGCCCCAGGAGCCACCCTGAATCTCTGAGCTGAGCCATCACCTCTCTGAACATGCTGCTGCTGCCCAGCCATGGGTGCACTTCCCCAGCCAGCTGTCCTGGTGGCCAGGCTGTGCATCAAAGCTTTGGTTCTGCTGCCTTGTCAGCCCTCACATCTCCCAGCAAAGTGTGCAAACCCTCTAGGAAAAGGAATGTAGGCAGGAAAGATAGATCTCTACTTATTCAAAGCATCATGCAATGTTTCGAAGGTAGTTGGTCATTATTTTTTCCCCCTCCTTTAATGCAGTTGTTAGAGTATGGGACTTAGAAATCCTGAATCAATAAACTGGTTTTGCTTTGCAGGAATAGAAACATTGACTTAGCAAAAGTGCAAAATAATACATAAAATAAAGATAGAAAAGACACTTTTAGGTTCTACACTTCACTTGTTTTGCAGGAGGTGATATTAGAAAGCCTGAAATATTAAAGTGTGTAGTAGTTTAAGCTGCGTTCTGCCACATACAGAATATTTATTCTTAACCTTATTTCTTGTCCCTAATCTGTAGGGCTGACTACCAGTTCCTGTAAATACCTGTCTGTGTATTTGTGTGTAAGCATGTCAGAGCTGGGGAGGGCAGCCTTCCCTCTGCCCTTGTGGCAGCTTCCAGCGTGCCATATGCATTATGGCTCGCAGCACAGCCCATGCCCGCAGGCTGACAGGCTCCATCCTGTATCTCTTCATTATAATGAACCCCTGACAGCACCGAGAAATGTTCAGGCAGCAGGAGCAGCTGCAGGAGCCCACATCCCAGCTGCATAAATCAGGGCTATCACTCATCAGGTAAAGGCTTCGACCGGCAACTTGGGGAGATGTTGAGGAAAACATAGCAGAGCCCTAAATAGCAAGGAAAGGAAAACCTGACAGCACTGGGTTGTGTGAGCTGTGCTCCCTGGATACATTCAGCTGGATGCAGATATGAATGCATGGATGCCTACCAATATACACCTCTACGTTACCCAAATACCTCTCAGCTGCAGAGCCTTGTCACTGAACAGCAAGCCAAATACCCTGGGATAGATAACTCTCTATCACGTGTGCAAAGACTTGCTCAGATCTTGTAGCTGAGATGGTCTAAGCATAAGTGCAAGAAAGAAGGGAGGATGGAGCAGGATCTACCAAGAGAAAAACTGAAAGAATTGGGTGGGGAAATCCAGGAAGGCTTTTGGCCACACCAGTCTTTTTCCAGGTCTGAAACTGTCTGGGAGAGCTCTTCCCACATTTACACAGGAAGGAAGGGTTTTATTCCCGCAGACTTAGCACGTTGTGGATACAACCACTCCCTCAAGTGACTCAGTCTTTCACATGTCATACAACCTACATGTTTTCAAGTTCAGGGCCTAACACATGTTTAGAAACTTCAGGGCCTGGGAAAAAAAAAATCCTGGAAATGCATACAGAAAAAGTTAGTGTTGGAAGGTTTTTCTTCCTTGGGTCTGGTAGGAATAAGTTGGAGAAGAAAAAAAAGGGAGTCTTTCATGTGAAATACTCTGTCTCAGAATGAACAGTGAAAGAATGTTTAAAGCAATGTTTACAATGATACTGGAATTTTTCCCTAAATAGGTATTTTTTCTGAACATGTCCTTCCAGCCTCTCACCCTCCATACAACCCAAGGAAAATATTTGTTTTTCAAACTTGCAACATTTCCAAAATTTTCACATCTCTAGTAAGGTTAAGGCTGGGGATAGGACTGAGGCAAAGATCTGGGCCGGTAAGGTAGGATAAAACACGGCAGACATGTTGTAAAATGAAGTTTATAAAACAGAAACGTGAGTCTAGGTTTCTGGCTGGTACAGACATGAGATCCTGGCCAGATCTGAGGAATGGTTTATTCCTGGAAACCCACTGTGAGGCTGACAGCCTGTGCAAGTGTGGATGACCTGACTCGGTTTAATTCTGACGCTCACAAGCACCTCTCTGTAACTAACAGTCTAATGGTTCCTTACCATTCAGAGAAAAGGGATAAAATATGCTACAGTTTTAAAATTAAGCCAGAGCATGTCAAAAGGTTGCTGGACCCAGCCAATGACCAGCGGAGGCAGCATCTGGGCTCAGGCAGACAGAAATCCTCTCTTGAGAAAGGATGCCCATGCTCATCTTTGCTTCTGGAAATGAGCTTTCCTTATCTGTATTATCGAGCTGAAAACTCACTGGGCTTTTCTTTGAAAGCCACAAGTTCTAGTTTCATGTAGAAGTCACCACCAGTCTTGCTTTGTCTTTTCAAGATTTAATTTTTACTTCTTAGCATAGGGATATGTCAACAGGTAGCAAATACACTCAGGTGTGTAGGGAAGCACCATCTTCAGCATTTTGTACAACCACTATTCTTCAAAAGCAAGGTACCTACATACATTTCTTTTATATATTAATACTTTCTAAATTATTCGGTATAATTAACTAGCTAAATCAGCAGACATTTTTGTTCTTAAAGAAATGAAGTTTCATTTTCATAAAGAAAATACTTTAAATTTGCCACAAATTTCTGAGTTTTCCTTTCCCCTAAGGAAAAATAAAGCACTCTGACATTTCTCTTTTCCAAAAAAAGAGATGTAGATGTGCTGCCCTTCTTACAGCCACATTTGCATAGCTCGAGTTGACCTGTGATAGCTGTCTGTGTTCTCACAGTAAATATAATGTCTCAAAGCAACACAGACAGGTTCTTTAGCCCAGGACATGTTTCCACATCCAGCTTCTTTCAGCCATGGATCTAAATTTGTTAGGTGCCTATTTGCCCTCTGTAAATAACGAGAAGGCTAATTGTGGTTCACTACCAGGTGTGATTCAGAAAAGCCTTTCCCAACAAAACTCCCTCTAAGGACCCAGCTGACTTCAAGAAAGTGTTTTTGGAAACTCAATTAAGAGCATGTCTCATGTTTTAATAGTGACGTCAGACCTTGGAAAAAATCATATTCATGCTATTTTACACCATCTCGACATAATTTTATATTGTGTAACAATTATGTTGCTTCTTTGGTTCATCTAGATGATAACCACAAGCTGAAAGCAGGAAGGAAAAGCTGACACAAAATAAATGTATGAAGGGTAGGAATTAGCCAGTGGCTGTGCTCATTGCAGAGGCATTTATCTGTAGCTTCCTCTCACATTTCCTCTTCCAGAGGCAAAGTTACACAGTGTCCCTCCTTACAGTTCTGCACAGTTTGCTTTTCACTTTGCACCATACATTTTTCATGAATATCAGCTTCTCGTACCTCCTCATACCTACATGTCTGTGGTTTCAGAGATTTCACAACAGTAAGTTAAGCTGTTAGCACTCATGCAGCCTCATGAACTGAGCAGAATCTCAGTTACACCCTCAGGTAATTCAGGATAAAGGCTAAGAATAACTCCTCGGCGCACACACAATTTTACAATTGGCACACAATTACAATACTCACAATTTTCACCATTATTTGCTTCGGTACTGGAATTGTGCTGTGGATTATCTGCTCAAAATACCTATGCAAACACATCTCAGCCTTCACCAGGACTCCTCTGTTTTCCATTGCAGCTCAGGAAATGGCTGGGAGAGGAAACTTAATTTCAAATATTTGTACTGATACAAAGTTAATTTCTCAGTGAGGGTTTCTACAAATTTTCATGATTATTTCATACAAATCCTTACAAGTTCAAGTTCCCCAGAAAATCCACAGAATAAAATTCTTCCTACCTCATTCACCCTTATCAAATTTGAGCTGTGCTGTAACCCAACTGCAAACACTATCAATTCCAACAGAGAATTTGATTTCTGGGTTTACAATTCACTGTTCTCAGTGAGAATAGGTTCATAAATCAAACTGTTTTGCTTGTGTTGTTTATTGCACAATATAGCAGTGTGACCACAGCAGAATGAAATTTTCATGTTACACCCAGATACGGATTTCAAAATTTCTTCTCTATTGGCTTATTACTTTGGCCACCGCAAGAGCGAAGGAAACAATATGATATAATTAAACAAACACAATGTACATATTTAACTGAAAAAAATTAACTTTCAGTATTGGAATATCCTAAATGTAACAACAAAAAAGTTATACAACAAATACACTGTGTCTTTAAACAATGCTGACTGGGTACTTTAAAATAATACCAAGAGTGAGACTTATTGATTACTCAGTATAACTGCATCAGGAGAAGAAGGGAGATACAGCTGAATCCAGGCAAACATACACAGATCTCTGTACCTCTAAAGAGCTTGGCAGCACGTTATGGCTCTGGATCCATCCAAATATCCTTTTGTCTAACACAACTTAGGTGTTTCTGCCTAATTCATAAGGGTCTTGAACTCCCATGAAACCAAACCAACCTCACAAACACACTCTTGGTCTTCATGGAACAACTCTGAAATATTACAGGAGCCATCAGGAATGGCATCCTGATAGGTTTTAGGCAAGATTCATTTTGGCAAAAGATTTCTAGCAGCATGCTGCAGGTTTAAATTTCCCTGGATATCTGCCCTGGTCTTCCTGGAGTTGTGCCTAAATGTGTAACTACAACCAGGTACAGAGGAGAGTGAATTTGCTTTTTCTGGCCCAGAAGGCTCTCACTGGAGAGGGGAGGAGAAGGGAACTGGCAAGCCTTGGGGGAAGTTTCAGAAGCAGAGTCCTTTCCAGGGCTGGCCTTGCCAGCCTTAGGCACTGAAATATTTTTGGGATGTGAGTTTAGTTTTCCTGTTCATTCGTAGAAGAGGTCTGTGATGCACAGCTGTTTGGTTGGCCTGCCAGTCTGTTCCACCCTTTGCGCTGCCTGGCACTGTGTGCATCCCTTTAAACCGTGGAAAGAGCAAGTGTATCATCAGGCTTGAGCCAGCAGCTGGAGTTTATCGACAGTTTACATCAGTACCAATTATACTAGAGTGCGAAAAGCAGTGGAAAATCAGGCCTTTTGTTGAAATGCCTAGGTGGTATGGGTAGTGCTCATGAAGTGTTCTGACACTGCTTCCGTCTGTCTGCTGGCTTGCAGAAGGATGCACAAGCCCACTCCCTCACTCCAGTACCTCTCAGTGAACTTCACATAGCATCAACTGAACTTTATGGATGGTATTTTTTTAATAATGCTGGGTGAAAACCAGGAAAAAGCCATGTTTTCTCAGAAGAAGCACATGCACCTGAGTTGTAAAAGCAATGTATTTTTCTTGGGGAAATAAAAGATATAAAAAGAAAAAATCTTCGGAAGTGGTTAACATAAAGTGGAAATAATTTCAGAATGAACTATTGTGGGATACTGGAGTCATCAGCAAAATTAACAGCTTAAATATCTTGGACTTGAGCCCCTCCTTAGCACAGACCCTCATCCTGACAGGCCATGCTGCTGCTCTTCTCAATGAGTATTAAACTCAGAGAAAGGGGCTACTACAGCTGTGCTTGAGGAAAAATGATCTTCTGTGGTACTTCACCGTACCACAGCACATTATAACTTTACCTGTGGGCAAATACAGTACTGTGTTAATGACAAGCCAGACCTACAGCATGAACAGGAGCCACTTATTTTCTGAGGGAGAATAACACTTTTTTTCCCCCCCTTTTTTTTCCCCTCTCACCTCTAACCTCCTGTGTGCTCTACTCTAATGAAAGGTCAGAGGTTAGGACTTTATTTTCCTCCAGACCATGAATGCAAAATAGCACCAGCATGAGCAGTTCAATGACCCCTGTGTGTTCTGAAGCCACCGAAAAATGAAAACAAATGTTAATCTGAGGCCTGACTCAGACTCTCTTTGCTGATCTATACTTATGGAGCATATTAGGGCCACTTACAAAATGAGGCTGAGGGGTGATCTCTGACCTTGCTCTCTTTTCTGATGGCCGTGCTCCATTTGCTGGGGCCAGGCACTGCTGCTGGCCTCGAGCATGGGGCTCCTGCTCCTTCTCCTGTGGTGCCCACTGCTTCCCAAGTGCAGCTTACATAAGCCAGAGCAATCGCTAGCACACATCAATGGCAGCGCTCCAATTTTAGAGTAGATGGCTGGAGTAGGTGTTATTAGTACCCTGTGTCAAGCTGTGATTGCTCACATATGGCTGCAGGCTGAATAGCACTTTTGATTCAGGACAGAGAAAGAAAAAGTTGGTGGCAAGGAAAAAAAAAGGAAAAAAGAAGATGAAACAGTCTTGACCTTACCATTTTCTGATTTGAAATGGTTGGATTAGAAATCATCCTCTAGATTCTTGGGAGGTCCTGTTCTTAAAGTCCGAGTCCTGTGACATTGAAGTCACAAATTCAATAGCAATCTAGCTGTTTGCAAAAGGCTTCTGATGAATAACACATTCTTCTTTGTAGTATTACAAAAGTAAGAGAAATATTTTCTCTATGAAGTTAATATTAAACAAGAGTGAGCTTCTTGCATTTTATCTCATCATTCGGAGACAGACACTTTTCTTTTCTTTTTTTGTTGTTGTTCTACCCTACCCTTTTTTCCTCTTCAATGTCTGTAATGCAAATAAGAATCAGAAGTTTAGGTCTGCATTGTTGAAGATTGCTGTTGGTCTACAAATGTGAGGTGTGTGAAGACTGTTAGAGAGTTTGAAATTTTTTCTCCTTTTTCTAGAAAAATCTCCTAAAGTAAAAATCGATTATGTCACGTCAATTTCTATTTGAACATTTCTTACTACAGGATGGCCTAAAAAGCATTTATTGTGCATATACGATATTGTGCAAGGGAAAAAGAAAGAGATGAGATATAGTTGACTCCAGTAAAGCTTGCAAAGAGAAATAAACAATTACATAAAATTGTCCTTTGAAACAATCAGGTATCAAAACAGAAAAAAAGCCAATGAACACTTTGGGATGGGCTAAACATATTTCTAAGCTTACAGGAACATAAAGCCCTGATATACTGATATTTTGTAATTCCCTACTTCTGCACTTAAAAGCAATGTGAATTTTTCTGTGCTTCAACAGGGCTCTTCAAGTGAAAAGACTGAGCACTAGGGGTCAGAAATCACTAGATGTTCGCTTTCATTAAACAGCAATTGTTCACAAACTTCCTTCATAGCTCAAGTGCAATTAATTTCAACTGGTTTTATAGAGTATGCTTTGATATCTGCTTTTGGGGACATCACCTAGTATAGTACTTGAAACAGGAAAACTAATGTTTGCCCACTGCAGCCTTTACCAACCTTTCTTTCAGGCTTCAAGGTAAATTTAAGTCAAATGATAGTATCAACAGGTAGTGGTTAGAAATTTTATTGAGAATAACAAAAAAATCTTACATTGTTATTATTCATGATTTTTATATGTTAGATGGGTCTGGCATATACTGATTGAGTTATTCAGAAGGTCAAGTCTTTCATGCTGTGACGGATACATTTAGTGGCTGGTACTACAAAGTCAGCATTTACTACAAATACTTAACCTGCTGTCGGCAGATACTCAAGAACAAAAACACTGCAAACTCTTAGTGGTGACAACCATAAGTGGGTACATTAGCTGTAGATGTATATTCACCTTTAAGCTATAAAAATTGGTTAGTCTGAGGAGGAAAAACTTGCTGTGAGTGAAGGAAGAGAAGAAGACAATCACATCTATAGGCACTGTGGATCCCCAGCATTGTTGGAAGACAAACCATTTCCGTTTAAGGATGTAAAACTTAATATAAACATCTTCTTTTGAGTTTTCCAGCTTGCTGTCTTTACTCATGTTTTCAAATCCATCAATACTTTTCAACAGGTATAGCATGACAGTGCCTTTTGCAAACAACACTAGTCTCAAAAACTCCCCTCCTATCTGACTCCTTGAATCCTGAGTGGACTCACTCAGAAATCCAGGAGCTAAACTGAATGTTGGTAGGCAAATGTGTGGAAGATTCACCATTTTTCTGTAAAATCCTAAATATTGAAGTATTCGATTTAACATGTCTTGCTTTAGGCTAAGTTAATTAATTGATGCAATTTTGAAAGGGAGGTGGGGTGTCAAGTGGTATTTTGCAGAGCTGTTCAGGAGAAAAATCTCTTCCCTTGAGTGCTTCATGTCGAAATTTATGGAATCCTTTAAACCTGTTTCATTCTGACTTCATTCTGATTTTTCCATGTCTCTTTTTTCTTTTACCTTTTATATTTTCTTTTGGGTATCCATAAAGCAAAAAGCCTTGAAGAGACATTGTTCTCATTATCTTCAAAGTCTTGTCTGTGTTTTGAGCCTAGATACCAACTATTTGTATAATCTGTGTAAATTATCTATATATTTATGTATCTTTTGTAAGTATTTCTGTAACTATGCATGGGGATACATACAGTTATAATAATGTAAAGCTTCATTAGCACCACAAAAGAATGTAAAAGCATACAAAATTGTGGGCCCTTTATTCTAATTTATCTTAACTTCTGTTGTGGTTTTGGATGGAAGGACAGTGCAAGGGGAGGTGAATGTGAAAGGAGGACTTTCCTGCCCCCAAAAAATTAGTTAGCTTTAATTACAAAGGTAATTTCCATTCTTTATATATGGAGATAAAAATATTGCATACTTAAAGTATCACTTTTCTATGAAATATTCTCTTCTGTTTAATCTAGTCTGAACAGTTTGAGGTTCTTTCCTTGGATAAGAATCTAAATAGGACTCTGAATTGTCTCTTCGACAAAGGCTGTAAAAACATTGTACTACTCAGTCTTACTCAAGGGAAACTTTTCCATTTGCCTCTCAAGGGAAACTTTCCCATTTGAGTCTAAATAACATTTTCATGGGGGCTACTAACTGAAGGGACTCCTACAGATTGCTTCTTACATACTGTCCTTGCCAGACTTCCCTGTGGAAGCAAAACACAGGTGCATGAAGTCCTACGCAGCAGGTAGCCATCGATTGAGGAGCCAAATCCAGAAAACAAGAGGTTGAAGAGAAGCAAGGAGAAAATGCTGGGAGTAAGACCATGTTTCTTGTTGCCTCCACTCCAGGCTCATTGGGTGATTAATACAAACTATCTCCATATCCACCTGACAAAATCAAGAAGGCAGGGCTATGAGTCCTGCATCCTAGGACATACAGCAGCTTTTGAACAAAAGAGAAAAAGGGTGTCTTCTTGAATGATGAGAAGATTTACTTTTCACTGCTATGAGTGAAGTGTTTCATATGTTGTTAGTTTGCATCTCATTTTACACCTGTCATAAATACTTCGTCTTTGCTCAGAGTATAAAAGAAAATGTAGAAATAAATGGTCATGGAGAAGAGGATATAAATGTAATGGAAACAGACCATCAGCCACAAATTTTGAAACCAATGCAAAGATGAGAAAAAAATTAGGAAAAGGAAGAAAATATGTGTTATGTTCCCTACTTTTTAAAAATATACAACCTTCATACTGAGCATCAACTGCTAGAAAATTATTGATCCCATACCAGCAACAGTGTTTTTCTTCAGAAGGATTTCAGAAAGTTTGTTGAATGAGCTAGGGGTGTGAAATTTATGTAAGCTATTTGGAGCAGGAGCTATCTTTTATGCATTTTTATAATAGCTAGCACAAGATATTTGTAAATGTCTAACCAGATAAATGGAGTTATTGGGTAGTGCCACCTAAAATACAAATAATGGTAGCAAAAAAACCAAAAAAACCCCCAAAAAACTCTTTGTACTGAACAGGAATTTATCTCTGAATCACAAGTGTTTTAGCTTCATTTTTTGAAAAGCTACTGTATGTTTATCCAGCCAAACAAATGAGGTATGCTGGATCTCAAAGCTCTTTCTATTCTAAGTGTTAAAGGCCAGGTTGGATGGGACTCTAAGCAACCTGGTCTAGTAGAAGATGTCCCTGCCTATGGCAGGTGGATTGGAACGAGATTATCTTTAAGGTCCCTTACAATGCAAACCATTTTATGAGTGTTTGAATCTATAAATTTCTAGCAAAGAAGTGCACAGCATCCTGGAGGACTGAGATGTAAAACCAACAGGAGCCAAGAACCTGCCAGTGGTTTCACAGCCTTCCTGTGCAACGCTGAGCCTGCCTCTGCAGCCTGGACACCAAGCTTGATGCTGGAACTTACCTCTCCACAAACCAGACTGGAAGAAAAGCTCTATCAACACTCTTTGTTCTAGGAAATATAGAATCTAAGACCAAATGAGTTACAGCACAACAACATATGACATATTCTAGTCAAACACAGGAAATACAGATGTGTGTCTGTGTTATGTCTGTATGATTAAAAATACTGTTTTATATATACAGTTTTAGAACCTCCAGGAAACAAAATGGACTATAGAAACAGTGACAGCAGCAACTAGAGATGAGTAAAGACAACAATTTTCTGTAATTTTTCCAAAACAAATAGATACATTAAGAATTCACTCAAAGACGCCAAACAGGGTCTCCAGGCTGTGTCTTCCTCATTTTGTCTTCTGGTCCTCATGTTAATATTGATTTATACTAATTTAACTCCTAAAGTGTCTCAGCTGAGCTCATTTGTGGTGTTATCACATGTTCTATAATAAAAAAATTGTCTTTGCTTTCACAACATTGTTCTCATGACGTGGCCTTATAGGCTCAGTGGGTGACCAAGCTGAGTGTAAACCCCACATGTGCTAGCTCCTCCCATGGACTAAAACGTTTTTTACTTACATTCATATGACTCACCAGCCTACCTGGACAGAAAAAATCCCACCTTAATGACATGCTAAAAGGAAGAGTGTTCTTGCTTTCCTGATTGCAATAGATGATGGATACCCACCTGAGGCAAATGCAGTTGTGTAAGTTGGCACAATGCACACAAGCTCCTATTTGTTCGCATTGCCTAATTAACGGGAGTCTGGTAGCCCGGTGGGATCACTTCATGACCACAGATCTGACGAAAATTCTAGGTCTGGAAAGATGGCCTCACGTTTTCCAGACTCCTGTCCCAGGGAAGAAGCGCTGGGGCCAACATCCCAAGATTAGCTAAAGACCAGCAACTTCTCCAGAAACTGCAAATTTGCCCCAAAATGTAGTTGCATGGGTATGAATGAAAAGATAATTCCAGATGAAAGAAGAAATTACAGAGAGCAGAGTTTCAAAAATGTCACACCCTCATGATAATGGGTTTCATTTCTAGAAGGTTCAAATGATGTTTTTTCACATAGTTCTCACTGTGGCGTTTTGATAAAGCTTCTCGGAGTTGCTTCTGTCTTGGCAGATGCTCAGCAGCTCTCTTTATCCTCTCCTTGCTCTGTCAGCAGCATCTGGCTGCAGTGTTTCCACCTCTGCAGCTGTTTCTCAGCTGTGCACACAGACGGGTAGAGCACGGGGCTGACACACAGCCATCGGGAAACGAGGCAAGAGAGGGAAATGCCCGGTGGAAAAGAGGTTATGAGGGGCCTAGGAGTCTTTTCCAACCCTGAAGAAAGGGTAGGGCTCAGGTTTGCCAGGGCTCTGTCAGGTGCCAATGGCAGGACAAAGAGGTCAGTGTTGTGCACATCTGCCTCTGCGCTTTACAGCGGAGGATGTGGTGAGCCAGCAGGGTAATGATAACATCAGGGGCAGCCCCCGTGCCTCTGCACAGTGTTTTCTCTCTTTCTGTGAAACAACTGCTCATAATCCCTTCATAAAAATCCCAACTGCTGACTGGGAGCAGGTTTAAAGTGAAACACCTGCTCACAGCTGGATGCAGAGGCACTGCCTCCTCCATGGTCCATACCAGGTGTTTGACTCCAGGCTGAGCTGGGTGGGCAGACGGAGGAGCATGGCTCTGACACTCTCCAGCTCCATCACTGGATGGCCTTTCCCTGTCCTCCCCCACACTTCTCTCTCCTGTCTCTCTATCGCACACTGTGGTGCTGGAGCTGACGCCCAGTGAAATGGCACTGCTGACAAATGCTTTTGCCTGTTCTCAGTCTGGGGTGATTGTGTTACTCCAAAGCACAGTGAGGACTTCACGGATCTTGTCTTGCACACAGCTGACACTGCTCCAGAAAGGGACAAGCAGAAGTTAGCTGCTGCTGCTGTTGCTGCTGCTGCTTACTCCGATGCAAGGGTTGGTAAAACTCCTCTTTTACCAGCTCAGCTTTTTGAGAGATTTCTAGCAAACCAAACCAACACAATTTGCTTCTGGGCAGATTTCTTTCCACCTTCTCAAGGCTCACAGTCTTCCCCTGCTGCTGTTAGCTGACATTATTCTTAAAATGTACAGTACTATGCCTATGTGTTTCCTTTTTAGACCTGCTCATGATATAAAAATATTGTTAGTTCAGATCATTATGAAAACAAACAAGACAGGCATGTAGGCAAGACTTTCGCTGATTAGAGGAAGTATGAATATCAGGAGAAGAGGAGGAGAAAGATGCTTTAAATGTTCCTGAGACTAGCAATGTGTCTTCCAGAGGACCAGGAGCACAAGTGCAGATCCTCTGTTTCCAGCCCTGCGTGCTGCTGACTCAGCACCTTCAGGAGTGACCTCAATCCTGGTTCTCCAGCTCCTCTGGGATCCAGAGTTATGTCAAGGAAAAAGGGAAGGAACCAACTTTTCTGCCCCTCCTCCCCAGCAGTTCCCCCTATGTCACTAAAGAACAACACATGTCCTGCTTAAACTTTTGTCCCTCTCCAAAACTCCCACCAGACAGGGCAACTTTGCATGGCCTCCTATTCGGTCTAGTGGGTAAATATCATTCTTTGGCCTAATGCCTGTGTTTTACGCTTAGTTTTCTTCAGCTGTGGTGGGATTGCTGGAATAGCAGTGGGATGCTGACACGGAAAGAATGAAAATTTTGAAATCTGCTTGCCAAGCATATTTCAAAGATGAACTTTGGAAACTCATGTTTTGTTTTTATGTCTATACATTAAATTAATCTCTCCAGTAAGCCAGGTTTGCTCAAGAATGCGACTTTTGAGAAGGAGTGGCAATTAAAATTCCTTATGTACTTTCCACCCTTAGAGCTGAGGCCAATGCATCTTAAAAAATAAAAGCAAACCACAAACACATGTGAGCACTGTGAACATCTGATCACCTGACTTCAATCGATATTTACTTATCTGAACACCATTTTTCAAAAGTTTTGACTGACAAAAGTGTTGCCTCTTTATAGGCATGCCTACCACCTCTTTATAGGGATGCCTACCAGACATCAGGCAAGCAGAGTGGGGAAAGCTGCTTTTGCTCTAATGGTTGCCTTACAGGTTCTCTTTTCCCTATGAAACCTCTCTAAAAGCCACCATGAGCTATTTGAAAGAGAGTCATTAGTGGAGGTGAAGAGAAAAGAAACAGACTTTCATTGCTTTTAATGCAATGGTTAGAAAAACAAGCATGAACCTTTTCTCCAGCCCCTGTGTCCTATTTATTCCTTTTATTGGCTTTTTGCAGTCTTGCTCTGTCTACATGCAGTATAACACTTTGAATAGGGCCCCAGTGGTCCATGAGTTTAGTCAACAACTTAAATCAGACTTAGTCTTTAAAGGACTTCTTTTTCTGAAAGCAGGAGATTTCCACATGATTTGAGGTTTAAAATGTGATTTTTAAATTGTTTTTGTTTTTTTTTATGTGAGCTGGCTGTTGAATCTCAATGAGACTCAGCCACCTAACCCTCTTAGGCTTCCTTGGAAATCCCACCCTCAGCCAGATAAAGCATGGTATTTTAGCTGAGGAATGAAGTTAGCATTCACATGGATGTCTGATCCTATGTTTTGTTATTAGAAGACAGACTTAGAGGGGGATTGGACAGCAGAATAATTAACTATGGAACTTTCTCATTCTGTTAAACAATGACTGATGACAATAACAGAAACAAGAAAGCAAGGTCAGTGCAGAAATGAAGCTCTAAAAGACAGCTGCGGGAATATGAGCCATTTTCTTCCCGCATTTAAAATGAAAGACCTGAATGCCCTACTTGATCTGAGTGAGAAATGGAAGCAGAATCAAAATGGAGGGAAGAAAGGCCATGCTTACAGAAGGGTACAACGCTTTTCCTTTTTTTTCTCCTTTCTTTTTTTCCTTTGTTTTCTTTTAACACATTTTAGAAGACACTCCTATTCTGATAAATATGTATTAACTTTTATAAACTGGTTTGTTCAGCTCTGTTTGAAGAGCTGCAAGTTGAAAAAGTAAGTAAGATGGGAAAAAATGCAGCTATGTCTAAAAATAATTCTAAATTTATAAGAAATCCACAGCCTCAGTTCTATTCTTCCGTTTTGTTTAGAGGAATACAAACATGAATTTAAGAAAACCTGTTTGTACATAAGAAGTAGTATAATTTTCTTAAAATAAATACAAAATAAATACAAAATAAATATAACTTTTAATCTGCCAGGAATCCTACTGAAAACTACATATGTGAGTGTATGTATATACATATATATATATGTATATATATAAAAATATACATATACATGCACATACATGTGTAAGTGGGGATGATATTCAGACACAGTGGAGTAGTGGAGCAGTATCAGGACTTTGTTCCCCTTGTCAATTCACTCCTGTCTGGGAGGGAAGGTAGCAGATGTTTAGTAGTGTGATACTACTAGTATGAGCACCTTACGCATCACAGGCACTTAGCATACACCCACAAAGTACAGGAAAGTAAATTTTAAAAATAGACACAATTAGGTCTCAAACTAGATTCCCCAAAATGGGATTAAAGATAAATAACACCTTATTTTTCCTTTTTTCATTGTGAACTCCATGATTAAATGTTGGTTCAGTAGGGATCCATGAGTACCATCTTCTCTTGAAACATTAACAGCTTTTTCTCAACATCTGGACTCTTACTAACTTAGCCCAATTCTGCTTAAATACTAAGGTGTAGTAAGCTGGCTTGTTAGTTTGTCTTAGTTTGTTGGGTTTTGGCTGTTTGTTTGTTTTATTTCATTTGGGGTTTTTTTGTTTTGCTTTGTTTTTTAATATGGCCTAGCAGCATAAAACAAGTTAAAGAGCTTTGGCTTAGTTGAGACCCAAGATTATCAGGCTTTAGCTGCACGCAAGCAAATTTAGCAGTGAATAGCAACTTAGTCCAGACTGTGTCAAGGCCAGGGAAATCACATTTTGGGGAAGAGGCAGTGCCCATTCCACAGCCTTTGAAGATTGCAGCTAAAATTAGATGGTGGCTGCTAGCCAGAGAAAGAAAACATTTTTCTCTCTTTTACAATATATCCCACATCCACACTTTCGGGGACTTCTATAAACCTGTCAGACATTGAAGGAAAAACATAGATCCTCCCATTCACCTGTGAACTAGAAGCTGACAACTCAGATACAGAGATGAATTTGTTCTGGTTAGGAAGAACATTTAGGAAATATGTATCATACCGTTGTACCCATTAATGTTAGTGTAATACAAATACATGGTCAGTTTTTAGCTGTATTTAGGGACACTTAGTCTGAACCTCAGGCTGCAAAGTTGGTCTGAATTTCAAGAGTAATTACTAATCACTCTGTGAAAATCAGACCCCTTTTGACTTTTACATCCCTTGCATTAGACCTCTCATCTCTTCTAAAAACCTTAAATTTTCAAAAACTGTAACTACTAAAAGAAAACCCAAAAATTTAAATCTTGGTGGCTCAGGCAAGTCTCTGTGACCAAGTGAGAATGGCAAAAGGGCAATCAGAGTTCAGACTTGTTACCTTGGAGGGGCCAGAGCTCTGAGTCACCATAACAGTGGCTGAAATACCATACTTTCCCAGTTACTCTAACGAGAAACCTGGATGTCTGATGAGGAAAACTGTGATTCTCATGGGAAAAAAATTTAGTAAACATGCTTCGTGTCAAGCATGGTATGCCCACACAGACAAATCCAGTTTGCAGCCCTCTATTGGTTTTTTCTCCTTATTTAGCAAGAAAACATATATGTCAATATAATCTTTTTCATCTTCTTGCGGCTGAAGCCTCACTTGTAGGTTCCCAAAATGACACCACTGAGGAGCAGAGCCTAACCTCAATGTTTGGTGAAAAAACAGCGGACAGGCAACACTTCTACTGGGGAAGGGAGTAGAAACAGTGAGCAGTATTTCAAAACAAGTGGACAAATAAAAATATACAAAGCAGCCACTATAAAGTCAGTGTATCTCTTCTAATTTCTTCTGGATATCAAAGGTGAATCAAAGCCAAGTCAGAGTCTTATGCAACTAGAGGGAAACAGTCCACATGTTTAGGTCATTTTCTCATGGCATTTCCTGATGAAAAACTGCAAAGCACAACAGCTCTTGCTCTGAGTTCCTTTGTGTTTGTATATTGTTCCACATAAAATAGACGCTGACAGCAAAGATCCAGCTGCTTTTTTTTTTTCCTTTTTTTTCCTGTTGCTATTTTGAGGAACATTTTAAGTCTCCATTTGGGATGGAAGAAAAGGAATTTCTCTGAGGACAAGTCAATGATGAGGCAGAATTTTTTTTTTCTCCTCTTAATTCACTCTCATTCTCAAAGGATCTGGGATTTGCAGTGAGCATCCATGTTGGAAGCAACATGGTTGTCAAGTATTTACCAGTATTATATAGTAGGAGAGATCCTCCTAACATGCTTTCAGAGGTTGTCAACAAAAAATGCTCACTATAACTTATTCCTATCCAAAAGCTGAGTAACTGTTTTACAGAACTCCTGAGGAGTACACAAGAAATACCCATATGCACAATGATAGGTGCCAGAGAAATCAAATCCTGCCATCAAAGCTGTATTTATCATACAATCCCCTTTTTTTTTCTTTTCTTTTCTTTTTAATAGAAAGGTCATTTCAATTTGCAAGCAGGGGCAGGGAGTTATTGGTGGTAGGCACAGCCCCATATTGATGGTGTCCCTATACGTCAGCGCATGAGCATTAACATTGCTCAGATAATCTTGCTGGCAAGCAGAGAAACAACTATCATGTTACTTGAAAGAACTGAAGCTATATTGTACAGCAGTCATTAGTCTCCTTGAATCTGCTCATAATGGTGAATGCATCATTCTGCCTGCCTGCAACTCGTGTAACAAACAGCACAGCCAAGTCTTTTCCAGTTCTGTTATTTTGTTTCAAAAAACACTGACATTTTCTTAAACAGACATAATTTACAATTTTAAGGAACACAACAGTGCCTTGGTGTGCAAGGGCCAGCAAGCAAACAAGACTCCTTTCACAAAGATTAAAAAAAAATAAAAACCACAGTCTCGTGCTCTCTGAGGTCACCATGGCTTAGAACTTGGGGGGGGAGGAATTAGGACCTTTCTGCTACACATCTTTGGCTTTGGGATATGTATTGTGCTCCCACAGCAGAAAGCCCAAGTGCAAGTAGAGTTGAAAGAAGTGTGCGGTGCCCTCTGGGGATATCAGCTGCCTGTGCCTGCACCTACTGCACCTCAGGCAGCAGTTTTGGGGACTGAGCATCCATGTTGTCTTGATCTCTGATTTATATTCCCAGCTTGCCTGAGCTCCCCTGGCTGCCAACACCACATAGGAAACATCAGGTGCACTCACAGCATCAACCAGAGCATCCTCCATACACCAGCTGGTTGAACCACCTTGTCAGGCACTTTCTGGAGCCCCTGCCCCCATGCAATGCCCCTACTGCTCACATTTCCAAATAGAAACATATTTTAAAATTATAGAATGTTTATGATGGGCTCATCTAGGAGGGGTGCTCTTCACCCCCATCTATATAATGTGTGGCACCCATCTATACTGGAAAGCACAAGGTGGTGCTCATGAACTGGCAAGTGAAGTCCTGACATATGGTGAAGTATTAGTAAATAACATGAATTCCCTTCTGGTGGGCACTAAACAGAAAACACTGTTCTGTTTATGGCCCTGGCACAGCTGGGTTTCTCTGCTGCTGCAGTGCTGCCTGGACAATTCAGCTTGTCTGAGTCTAGCAGCTGAAGACAGATCACAAGCACATGACATTGCAGACCTCCAGGACGAAAATAATGGCATACTTGTCACTGCTGAACTTCTGTGGCATCAGTCAGAGTGGAATCTAAGGAGTGGCTGCACTTCCCTCCCTGCCTTTTGTAGAAGCTGCTGTAAAGTGCCACAAAAGTGGTCTTTTCTCTCTAGAACTTGATTTTTGCTCTCTATTTTTCTGTGTTTGGAGGACAACATGCTTCCCCCTGTGGGAGACTGTAACATACACCATAAGGTAAATCTGTTTTCTGTCACGGGATGTTAACTGAGGGCATTAGTCTTGAATCACAGCCCCTGCATTAGTATGGCCTATGGGAATCCTCTTATCCCTGACTGTCATGACAGTGGGTTCATTTTTCCCCCAGGAGAGCACCTGGCAGCCCACTGTTCCCCTGTTGCCCTCCCCTCTGTGCAGGCTGCAAAGGGTAAGGGCATTGGTGTCACACTGTAGGATACAAGCGACAAGAGGCACCTATTGCTTTACATGACCTACTAAGTACTTTTATTTACTCACAGCTTAATAAATTATCCCATATATAACTGTCTCAGGCAAAATAAATAAGTAAAATTCTTTCTTTACTGGAGGATTATCAGCCATGAGTTAGTGACATGAGGTCCAGAATCCAAAATCCTTCACTAAAAAGCCTGTCACTCGAATTCACCAGACCCTGCAACTGCACCAGGAAAGAACATCTTGACTGTGACAGCCTATGAAATGTCTGTGACTGCTACTTTAAATTAGCGATGGATTGAAAACAGCAGGTGAAACACAAACTGCAGCACTGGTGTTGTCTAATAAGTGAGCAGAACTACACTGCAAGGGCAAATTTTCATCTCCCAGAGCAGCCAAAGTGAGAAACAAAACAGCAACACAGCCTGGAAGACAAGGAGATATGACTTAACCACGGTTCAAGACTTCTGAGCTTGTTCTCATGGCTCAGACTCTCTGCATCACAACCAAATATTTTTTAAGTGTTGGGGTTTTATTTTTATTAGTGACGTTTAATCAACATTGGGTCATGGAAATACTCAAAAAACAGCGTTCGTGGAGGGAAGAAACCAATGTCTTTACATTATGGGTTCCAAATGAGATCATAAATGTCCCAAACAGTGTGACAAAGGCTGCTATCAGGAGATGGTTTATAACAGAGCAGGAACAGGAAGCCTGGTGAGTCACACATCATGGCCCATACCTGGACATTTCCGGAAAATTTCTCAAATATGAGTAGTTCAAATACCTCAGATAAGGATTAGGTAAGAATGCAAATATGGGGGCTTTATCTGAAAGTAATTCAAGCTATGAACCTTTTCCAAAACATCTTTGTCTGGGGTACACTCCCTGTGTACATTCAGCCTCTTGGTCGTGTTAATATTTTGCTGAAGGAGCAAGTTTGGTAATATTTTCTTCACTCAACCTTCTTTATCTTCTGAAACTTCAGCACACATCAGTAAAATAACATGATCTGCAGGGGAAATTTTCCTATTTTTCTATTGTCTACAGGCTAGAGAAAATTTGAAATCAAATCTGAAATTAAAAAATTGGCAGAATATGAATTGAAGTCAGTATTAACTAGAAACTTCAGCATAAAGGATATTCATTTGATCAAAGAAATGTTCTATATCCCATGGAAGCTTTTGAAGAATATTTAGAAGTAAAACAAGTGGGAAAAGTCTCTCTGTGCCAAATTTTGAGCTGTTTTTTAAACACACATCAAGGCAAAGCCATAAAGCAGCCAATTGCCTGTATCTTCTGCCAAGAGCAGCATTCCCTCTCTCTCTCTCCCTCACTTTTCCCCTCCTCCTCCCACCAAATGAACAAGATCAAGATCAAGAAAATTGCATTAGGTCCTTGAAGCACATTTCAAGTTTGCAGGAATATCGCATTCATGTGAGTCACTGCCCCACCCACGCACACACACAAGTCCCTTTAATTGCGTCTGCTGCTGCCACCACCAAGGAACAATCACAGGACTTTGGAGGGAGACAAGGAATCAGAGAATCTGGTAGCCAGTGAAAAGCTAAAAAGCAGAAGTAGGGTTACAGAGTGAGGGAGAGAGCGGGGAACACTTACTCTAGATGCCAAAAAATTACTCCCTACAGCTGTGTGCTAATATTATGATTATTATTTTGGCAGAGGCTTTTTTGTTTTCTTTCCCAAGCTGATCCTGCTCCCCTCTTGTGCAGGTATTGAACTTGTGCTGGGCCAAAAAAGCAAAAGAAACAAGGCCATCAGTTTTAGATTTGCTGTGCTCTGTCCAAGATATATAGCACATGGCAGCAAGGGAAAGCAGAAAATGGGGAGAAAAGAACTGTGTTAATGGTCTCAGCCTGGGTAAAGACCTTTGACCTTTCCAATAGATTTAGTTCAAAATGAAAATATGGCAGGGATGAAAAGAAAAATTTTTAATCCTCAATTGCCTCTGATGTAAATAATTAATGCAAATAACTTGCTGTATCTGATTAGCCTGAAGCTCTATGAAGACATTAAAAAAGCTTCAGTACCAGAATATTTTATTGGAGTAGGTTATGGTAGATCCTTCTTTCTCTCTGTCTTCCTTCTGTCAAAACACAGTGTCATTTTCATTGCAGACCTTTCATAGCTGTCACTAATTTACATCAGGTCAAGCCCTCTGCATATCACATGCTGAATCAGCAGTCTTCCAAACAGCACTGTCCATGACAAGCACTGATGCCCAGTGGTGGCAAGGCAGTTTTAGTTCCTTGATAGTCTGAAAGATGACTTACATACAGTTAAACTTTTGCTGTTGTGCAAAATTATTCCTTAGATACCCATTCCACAGAATTCTCCCTGCCAATTCTTCCTTTAATCCTTAGAAAATAAAGTTCTGCACTCATTTTTTTGCATCCTTCCTGAGATGTGACTGAGAGCCCCTGCAATATGAGGCTTCCGAGCACATTTTCTCAAAATTCCTGAGCAGAACTCCTTAGCATGACAAAATGTGAGGCACTATGGGTACAAATCAGAATTGAGCCTGAATTTGTATCAGTCAAGCATGTTGATTTACATTAACATTAACACAGAAGGAGGTGTTGTCTTAAATTAAGATTCCAGTATCCCCTATTTCCACTTTCCGATCCCTTTCTTTTTTTCCTATTCTGACATTTATTTTCAAATGTTTCTCTCTGTAAGCATGTTACTTTTATCATACATATTTTTCCTTCTTCTACTTAAAAGCGCTTACAATATTTAATGTACTTTTTGGCCTTTGTGTCTCTTTTATGGCAGCCTCCATTTTCTTGTGTCTGAAACAGCTGCAGCCGTTTGTTCTCTTTAGGGCCTCGATCCTGAAAAGTATCTTAAATCAGAAAACACTCAGGCTCATGTTTAGCACTGGGGTTAATTTTTACATGAAGTGCAAGGTAAGCATTTACCTGAAGTAGATCAAAGTTCAACTGCTTTGCCAAACAGGTGCAGATTTTATACATATGTATATACATACACACATACATGCTCATAAGATAAATGTTTTGTTTGAAACCGAACAGCTTTCCAGAAGGAGAACTGCTGGCTCATGAAAAGTATTTGGCAAATTATAACCTCTGTCTCGGGTACCTAAGACATATTACATTCATCACCATCACTCGCCTCAGTGCCTATTAAATAAGACCCTGCACAAAACACATCCGCTCTTCACCGATGACACACAACGGGGGGTTTCTTTCCAAACTGCTCATTCCTGTGCTGCACTGGACCTCTGCAGAGACAAGCAGCCACTAGTGGAGTGACAGCCAGGAGAAGCAGCACGTTCTGGAGCTGCTCCAGTACGGGGACACAGGTTCTGTATCTGGGAAGCTGTGCACCAGCTTGGATTGTGCTCCACACAGCAGCTAAGCTCACCTGCCTTTGCGTGGGCTCTACGGAGCTTCTCACCAGGCACCTGCAGAGTGTGGGATGGCCACAGACTCATGGCACACAGATACCCAGAGAGCTCTCTTGCGACCAGCAGGTGGAGAAGAGGGGATTCTGTCCCTCTATTCCAATCTTGTGGACCCCACCTGGAGTGCTGCATCCAGCTCCGGGACCCCCAGCATAAGAAGGATGTTGACCTGTTAGGGTGAGTGCAAAGGAGGGCCACAAATGTGATCAGAGAGATGGAGTACCTTTCCCATGACGACAGGCTGAGAGACTTGGGGTTGTCCAGCCTGGAGAAGAGAAGGATCTGGGGAGATCTTACAGGTTTCAGTACATAAGGGGCTACAAGACAACTGCAGAGGGACTTTCTACAAGGAATCATAATGACAGGACAAGGGATAATGGCTTCAAACTGAAAATGGGTAGATTTATATTAGATGTTATGAAGAAATTCTTTATTGTGAGGATGGTGAAGCTCTGTAACAGCAATGCCCAGAGAAGCAGTGGATGCCCCATCCCTGAAAGTGTCCAAGGCCGGGCTGGATGGGGCTTTGAGCAACCTGATCTAGTGGAAGATGACCCTGTCCATGGCAGAGGGTTTGGAACTAGATGGCCCTTAAGATACCTTCCAACCCAAAACATTCTGTGATCCTGTGATTCTATGATCTAAATTGCAGTGCAAGAATATTTACAGCAAAGGGGAACTCAGAAGACCTTTCATTGATACTCATTGTTCATATTGAAATTTAGGTGTACCCTCAAATATTCAATTTTTCTCCCAATTCATATTGCAGCATTCTCTCAGGCTGCACACAGATACACACATAGGCACCCACACACCCACACATGCCTTTAACAGGACTTTGTTCCATCTTGACTGGGGCCCCTTCACTTTGTCAGCAGGATAGTCAAAAAGACAGGAGTATTCATTTCAGGCACAAGATAGATACAGCTTTAAAACCAGAGCTGTTTCCTGTGCAGAATTCAAGAATGTGGGCAGACGAGTTTGCCTCTGCTTGTGTTATTGGTCTCTTCCAGCAATGGGACTTGAACCCCAAGCTCCCTTCTCTTCTTTTCCTGGATGAGTCACTTTTTCTAAACCTGTTCTCAAGTGCTCTGTATTCACACTGTATTGGGAACTTGAACAGTGACTTCTTCTGTCAATGGATTACCGAAAAAGCCGGTCTTTATGAAGCCTGTATTTGTTTGGGGGTTCAGTTATGAATCTATTCAGATATGGTAAGGCTACCAAATGTGTTTAGTTATTTTGCTGAACTGAGACAATATTAACATTAATAAGAAGTAGTTCCTCAAGAAAGTAATAGTAAAGCTGGGAATCTTTTTGTTTTGTTTTACTTCTGATTTCAGACACTGGTCTCAGAGTAAGACCTTGGGTGAGGAAGCAGAAAGGCAATTACTTTCAGTGTACTGGGCGAATTTGCCAGAGGAGGGAAACTGAATGTTTGATGCATTCCCCAAGGCCAGTGTTCCACAATTATAAAAATATACTACTTCCCCTGTAACTCTGTGAATATAAAATGAAGCGTCTTACCTACCATTAATTAGCTGTATTTTGTAGTTTTATGGACATTGAACATGGTGTTCTAATTTGCATACATTAGCATGTAATTTACATGCTTAGTGCAAGGTATTCAGTTTTATTGCCATTACCTTTTGTGGCCTATTTCTCTAATGACTGTAATGGAATACAAAAGAGATTTCTCATTGTGTTTACCCCGTTACCTTATACATGAGTTTCAGAATAATGTGTCATGCTGAGAAGTGGGAATTTTCATGCAGAAGGTTTTGCTTTCTAGTTTGAGCCACTTTGTGACCACCCACTCTGCTGAATTTTCTAATTCTTCCTATATTTCATTAGCCACTGTTCTATTTTCACCCACATAAGGACACACAATGTTTTAAAAGTCAGGTACAAGTGTAGAGACTTGCTCCATTGCCTGAACGAAAGAAAGAAAGTCAAACACAAGAATTAATGGGTTCTACTCTGTCTATCAGCACCTAAAGGCACAGAGAGAGAAAAATAATCTGCAGCTGGGGAAAGCTGAACAGGGTCAAAGGGCAGTGCCTGTATCTGCATTCACTGAGAGGCAGAGAGGAAAAATAAAGGGTCTCTTTTTTGTTGCAGCTCAGCACTATTTTAGAAAGCACAGATACTAACTTAATTACCACAGTTCCCTTTTGCACTAGAGCACTGCAGCAGGCTATAAATCAATACTTAAGGTCACATTGCAAAAAGCACTGAAAAAGAGTCTTTCCTCTCGCTATAGCATTTTGTTTGCTGCTCCTGAAGCAGTGTCATGAGAGTTCAATATCAGAGAGAGAACAGGGCTAAAACAATGATTACAAAAGAAATCAGACTTGCAAAAACGTAAGGTGCAAAGCGAGCAAGTCCAGTTACAGCAGATGCCGTGATTGCATCAAACCTTCCGTCCTCTCCCAGTTGAGAGACAGGAGACACAGCAGCAGGTGCCCGGGAGTATGAATACATTTCATTCGGGGTGGAATTTTTGTTCTGGAGGCCAAGTTGATGGGAAAAGAGCACATCAGAAAAAATTACAGTTATTTCTGCTGAGTATATCTCTGGAAACTTTATCACACATCTGAAATCAATTATACGTATGCATGCATGACATCTTATTTCAATAAATTGTTGGAAATGGGGCTCAGGAGTTGCAAAAATAGATTTTTTTTTTTCCGTTTGCCTTTCTATTATACCTGCTGACCCAGATATTTCACAACCTTTGGAAGGGAAAACAACTCATATGAGATTGGGAAGATATGGAAAAAGCCACTTCCAGCTGAGATACACTTGGCACAGCATTTAATGGCTTAGCCAGAGGGAGGTTTCTTTACGTTTGGGTTCACACTGGCAGTATGCAGCCAATACTAATATTAGATAGATAGGCAGAGCACTTGCATCCGGGTGCCCAGGGTAGTACAGGAATGAGACACAGGATCCCATAAGCACCTAGTTTAGATGCTAGAACATCTATAGCTTTGCTGTTTACAGACTAATTTATGGAGCTTATAAAAACTGTAATTGCAGTTAGGGGATGAGGGATGTTTGGAATCAAAGTGGTTAGAAATCTACCTAATATTAAAAAAACCCAAATTTCAAGACAATTTTTACTTTTAAAACACAGCTTTCCACTCAAATTGAAATTTAATTTCCGAAAATTGCATGTTTCCTTAGCAGGATTTTTGGTCTGGGTGTGAAGCAGCATGGATGCATTCAGTTTAGATCTATTGCTTCTAGGTTCCCTGAATTTCAGCCCAAACACGGCCCCTGGAAGTTTGGTGTGTAAGTGGGAAATTGTGGACAAACATCCAGGAGCTAATCATGTCAGGCATGCACTCTGCAACTCATCACAGCATGCTTCGCTTTAGAAGAAGAGCCTCAGGCAATCATTTTGGACTCCACAAATCACATTTTCTGACAGCAATTTTTGTGAAAAATTTCTAAGAAGAAGAGCAAAAGTGTGATACCATTTTGAGTTAATGTGGGGATTATTTTTACTCTTTTGCACAAGTACAAATATCTCCAGTAACCTGTGACATGTCTGTCTTGATAGTACAGTCTCCAGATTACCAGAGCCAACTTCCTGAGACATGGTTTGATGAGGAACTGACCTAGATTCTGGCATATGGAGGAAAATATTGTCCATATGCATCTTCATATTTAGGTATAAAGACAAAGGTAATCTCTTCCTTTTGATTCTTTGTCAGCAGGACTCATGTATGGCTAGTGAACATATGCTGGTCAGGAAGAAGAAAAAGACACTATTTTCCCTTTTAAAAACATTGGTATTCTGATGATGGGCATTGCTTTAGTTCCTAAACAGTTACCGGGACAGGGCTTTCTTTGGAGTTGCTAAGGCACTTTTGGATGTATTTAGGTTGGAAAATTTTGAAAGCTTCCAGACCAAATGGATAAATATTTGTGGCAAAATTTGACAAAGCTTCTGTATTTGAGTAAAAACAACTAAAATCCCAATATTCAAAGCTATGCCCAGAGTAAATTTACTACTTCTTAATTCACTGATGTACTGTTGATTTGAAATCATCAATTAAGGCTTCTAAGTCTGCTATGATTAAATTAGGTATGATAAACTTATTTGGAGGATTAAGTAGTGCAAAAGAGGAAAGGAAACCTCAATGTACTTTAAATCAAAGAAGATTAGACTTTGCCTAAATGTCTGACAACACAATATTTGTAACATTATTTACTACAGCAACAGTTATGAGAACCCCATTACCAATGTGTTTCAAGTGTAACTATACTTATTTAAATTTGATCATCTGCCAGAACCCATCCCATTCTTCAAATAGCTTCATCCCACATTTTAAGGAACAGTTATGGAGCTATAAACAGGAAGGTGGATGGGGATAAAACATTGTGCCAAAACCTCAGAAAAAAACAAGATTTCAGAAGAGACCTGCGGTATCTTGAAAGTGCGGTATAAAGCATTACCTAGGAAAACCTTAAGTTAATGTTTTCTGCATGACATATAACAATAAACTTTTTTGATAGTGACTGGAGTTGTTGTGTGAGACAAGTAACATAAAAAAAAAAAAAAAAANCCAGATTGGAATTGTATGTTATCTGAGATTTGCACCATTGCATTTCTGCCACTGAAGAAGCCTGTCTTATGGAAAGATGGATGACACTGATCATTAATCATAGGATGGCTCAAGCAATGCCACCATAAATACTGAATATGCATAAAATCACAACTGAACCTACAATGACATTTTTCCCCTTCCACAGACTCTGATATGCAGAATTGATGGAGAGAAAGCCACTTACATAAACTGAATAAAAACGATAGGAGCTCTTACTCATATCCAGCAAATTTTGCTTGAGGGATGCATTGAGAACTCTTCATCTTGAAATACTTGAATTCTGGAGTTTTAATCCTTGATACAGGTGTGTAGTCTTCAACCATTGTGAATGTATGCTTTCAGATTTAAAAGAAAGAAAACCCTGTAATTATTCCTACCTGACTTGAATACCTTTTCTAAATGCAGTTTCATAAAAGTACAGTTCCTTTGCATTCAGTGTGTTTCAGTGTGTTGTATTACAATTTATATATGCTATCAGATTAGAGGTCATGCAGACAGCTGAAAATACCCTTAATTAATAATATTGAACATTCATATATATGTGTGTATACATATATACACATATTTCTGTGGCTGATATGTATAACACAGTCTTGATTCACTAATTGATAAAGAAAGATGGAATACTCTTATTTCTAAATACATCTTATCTATATTCCTTCCATGATTTGACAAATGTACAGTATAAAATTAAAGGTATTTCTCCTTGAAGTGTTATAGAAACACAAAAGTTTTTGTGGATTTTGAGGACTAGAATAAGCAACAAAATTCAAAAAATTCAAGTATCCATTCCTTGCAGTTTTGTGGATTTTTAGTGTAAGATTGATCAAGTCATAGAAAATCTGCTCCTTAAGTGATCCATAAAGGATAACCTAAGGACCCCATTAAGGATGAAGCCTTTAAGCTACATCATAGTAATATTACGAGACTTAGTCACTGCAAATAAGGCACTGAAGTATTTTATATGGTTTTGCAAGATAGTTTCCGTGTAGGAGACCCATTCTCTCAATGCATAAAAATATTTTTGAAATTTTACCAGATAAACTATTCTCAGGGAACTTGAATCACCATAAGAGTTATTGATACTAAAAATTTAAGAAACTCTGCAGCATATCCTTAAGCACCATCTACCAGCTCTTCAAATGGTCAAAAGCATCCACAAAGCCATCAACAAACAAGTCAGTCTTCAACAAGTTTAAATTGTACCTAGAAGTAGATGTTCTCTCCGTGGTTTTCAGTTATTTGGTCTGTTCATTTGGTGGTTTGTGGTTTGCTTTGGTTGCCTTTTGGGGGCTGGGAGACTCAGATGTCTAAAAAAATGGAAGTATTCTGGCCATTATTCGAGATGTGCTGCCACAGCATCTCGTGACCTAAGCAGTTTTCTTACTTTGTGCCTCAGGTTCATCAATTGGCAGACCTCTTTGGCCACCCTCCATGTCCCACATCCCACTCCTTTGTTTTCTTCCCTGGGTCAAATTGCAGGAGTGGTACACTTGCTAAAGAGGAATGAACCCTCAAAAGCAATATCATGTGCTAGGTTAGGGAGGTGGGTAGACAGGAAGACATCTTTATTTGTGGAAACATTAACAGTTTAAGGAGAGGGCACATGTCCATATAGCACCACAGTAACACTCAGACACAGTGAAACTGTGGCATAACCCACATCTATGACTTGGGAAACCCATACAGCTTCAGCAAACCCAAAGTCAGATTAGTATTTAGAGGGACAGATTATCCTTTCAGCAGAAGAGATGGTTTGCATCCAGTGGGCAGGCAGTTCCACCGCACAGGGTAAAGCACATCTTTGCTGATGTGGATGTATCCACAGCACAAGTGTTTCAGCACCTTCATGTCACTGACAGGCGTGGACACTCCAGAGAGAGCTGGAGGGGATGTGGAAGGCAGGGAGTCCTTATCAGCCCTGAGAGCAGGATGTGTTTGCCAGTCACCTGAGGCAGGCAAGTTGTCACTGAGATGAAAAAGAAACTCAAGAAAGTGGGAAAGAACTGGGTGTTGCTGCAGATATATTCCTTTAGAGAAGATATTCCTTTTCTGTGTTAGCTGACAAAGCCAGTAAGGAGCAAGGCAGGATGATTTTTACTCAGGGATGCCTGCAGATTTTGTGCTTTTTTCAGGGGTAAGGCAACAGCCCTTTGCTGACCCTCTTCTGTTAATGTTAAGCACTGTACTCCTGTTTGGAGGATGTCTCCACAATGTTTTGGGGGTATTTATTAACTCCTTTCTGTGGAGACAAGTGGATTCTCCAGCAGTAGATTTGAGTGTATCCAGTAAAGTGCCAGAGGAGAATCAAACAGTAAAGCCAAAAATGAGAACAGTGAGATAACCTGAAATAAGGCTTAGAAAGCAGTTCAAAGGCCTCAATGTTGAAGGCACAAGTCACATGTAGTTCAAGTACTGTGGAACTGAGGGGCTTAAAATACTTATAATATGATATTCCTTAGTGTACTGAAAAAGACCAATGTCAAGCAGTTGCTCTGCCTGTCCATGACAGTGTATCCAGTTCTACTCTTAATTCTGTACATTATAATTTTCTTAAAGACTGAAAAGTAAAAACACTGTGAAAGAAAATAATTTTTCCTTCTTTATAAATAATCTAACAGACCAATTTACAAAATATTGTGTATGTTTAATAACTTACAGATAATATGCATTATTTTTCCCTAAAATATCTCAATCTCTGCCTGAAAGAAACATTTTGAACATCATGAATCCATCCAAACATATCCTGAAGTTGTAGAAAATTTAGGCAGGATTACTGCAGCAGTATTCAGACTTTTGATTTTGCTGACAAAGTTTAAATCTCTGCACCTAATGCATACCTCCTGTTCCTCCAAGCCACAAAGAACAGTTTCCAAGACCCAATCTCCATAGCAATCCCTCTGGCTTTTTGGTTTGAAGGAATTTTGGCCTGTGCCACTGGTTAGGAGAGCTGGAGGATCTGGGTTACCTGCCAAAAGTCTGGAAACACATGATGAGCAGATAAGCACCCCAAAGCCTTGACCCTGTGATTCCTCATACCTTGAGTCTTTGTACAAAGACCAAGCTCTAATGATCCTGTGGCAAATGCCTGCAACCAGAGTAACAGCTCTTAAAGTTTCAGAGCACAAGGATGTAAATAGATGGTTTTTCTCTTCAGATTCCAGTCAGAGGTAAAGCCTGAGGAAACAAGAGTCCCAATCTGAGTGAATGAAGATGTGTTGCTGTGGCTTTTCTCATTAAAACACAAGAAAAGCAATTTTTATGTTTTGTAGGGTTTTTTTGGTTTGTTGTTTCGGGGCTTTTTTGAGTTTGAACGCAAAATGAAATGTTTAGTTGAAGGAGTTAAGAGTTAGAATCAAAAAACTGAAGAGAGGGGCTTTTTTTCTTTTTTTTTTTTTTACCCCACTTCTCAGCAAGGAAGGCCTGTATCACACAGGAAAGAGATACCAGGTTACAACAGTTTCTTCCTCTCCTTCCTGAAGCATGATAATATGACTATCTTCTCACACTTGGGCATTTCTTTGTGTCCACTGACATGTTTCCCTTTCTTCTGTGGTCTGTTCTCTGTGCACAGATAGCTTCTCACCCTGCTTTTCAGATATTCCATTCTCAGGACAGGCTTCTTCCCCTCATCCTTTTGTGCAAATTTACAAGAGAAATATCATTACTATTGCGATAAAACTAAATATGTTTTCTGCTTGCCTAGTTTCCAAGAGAGGGAACAGAGAGACATGAAGGACAAGCCCAAGAACAATGACAGAACTGGGGGAGGCTTTTAGGAATATTCTCCTGTGTTCCTGCTGTCATGGCATGCTCATTCACACCAGCAAACATGATTCATCCACTTCATGTAGCTGTTGCTATCTGGGAAAATTTCTCTCTGTTTTTAATCTTTAGTGTAAAACTCTTTTTTACTTCATTAGGTGTTTCATCAAGGTATTATCAGACGGGTTTTGTTCAGCTTCTTTTTTCCTGAATGTGTACTCCATGATTTTTTTAATCACTAGGTGTTTTTATAAGATTTTGATTCAAAAGTGGATTGTGTATTTCATTAAAGATAGAAAAAGAAACTCATCCAAAGTAACACATGTGAATGCACACATATGCACACACAAGAAAACAAATGGGAGTACGGATTTAGTGACAGCACCATTTTCCACTGCCTGAGTGATTAGAGAGTCCAGTGTTTTTTACCAAACAGCCTCTTTCTCTCCCCTAAAGCTTTAAATAAATACTTGTGCTAATTGTGGGTAGCAGCAGAATACAGCAATACGTGTTTCAAAACTGGCATGGATTTGAAAGGGAATAAACAAGCTATGGTAGATTAAACACTGTGGAGTGCTGTTTTTCTGTCACTGTCAGTGTGCAGCAAAGAGTCCCATGTTATTTTATTGTTTCTGTCCTTGCAATGTATGCCGGATACCTGTAATTTATGACACAGAGCCATTGCTTCATGAATTGCACTTCCTTTTAAACTGATGCTGAACTCGTTAGCGGGGGAAATGTGACAGGTTGATAGTGGTTTCTTATCTGCAGGTTAAACATTTTCAGAATAATTCATGGCCAGCAACTGTTAGAACTGTAATGCTTTTATAATTAGAGCTGGAGTGGACTGTTCCCTAAGCTTTTGTGCTCCAGCAAACAAGACCCCATCATCATCAGTGTGAAGATTGTTACCTTCCCATCCATCAGGGTTCAGGGAGGAAACATTCTTGAACTCGGTCTGCTGAGCTTGAAAGAAATGTCCCAAGCACTGAAGTTACTATCTCTCTGGAAAACTAAGGGTGACTCTATCTCCAGACATCACCATTCAGGAACAACAAGTGAGGTTCAAGAAATAAGATTTACTTAAAAAATCATAACACTTTCTTGGGGTGCAATGTTATTCCTACTTCTGTCCTCACTACTTTAAATCATTAGGGTATGTGCTTTGAAGCTTCTTTACTCTCTAGGCCAGAATCTGGATTTCCAGTACCCTGAGAAAAGGTTACAACTCCTTTGAAATCCCTTCACTCAGAGAGATGGAGACTTAGAAAGCGGACTGTGAGACTCGCAACAAAAATCACAAAAGCTCACTCTAAAAACATCACAATCCAAATGAGGTCATCCTAATGGAAGTTTAATTGCTTTGTTGAGCTATATCAACTTACATCAGCTGAGAATCTAATTTGGTCTCTAATTTCAACAGTGCCCATGGTCCAGCAACTACAAGTTACCTGTAAATGGGTATTTCTCTGTGTTTCTCAAGAATCAGAGTATACTCAAGTACTCATTACAAAGGGATAAGTGTATTCCAGTTGTTTAGTCTGCCTTATAGCTCTCTTTATGTTAGGTGAATTCCATCCCAGGTAGGTTTAACCCAAGATTTAATTGTTGAAATATGTAAATAGACCAATGGACTATTTTGTTGCAATTGAGACCAAACCCAATAAGACCAGCTGTTGTTTTTGACACTACTCCTTTGTGTCTGTCCATTTGTTATACAAATTTCTTGTTTATTTTCTTTCACTGTTTTTTGACATTCACAGGATCCATGGAAAGTTCTGGGGCCATCCCTTCAAAAGGAGTGACATCTACCTCTAGCTTCTCTGTCAGAAAATATGGGGTAAGTCCTAATTAGAGCTCATCCACAGCAAGAAATCTGCCTTGTATCTTTTCTTGTAACAGATGAGTTGTTTTTTCTTTCCAGGATTATTGTAAAAATAAAAAAAAATCAGTGTTTTTTTAAAAAGAGGGGGAAAACCACTGTAAATGAATAAATGAGCAAACACACGTGCATTTTTAATAATGCATGAATACTTATTTTAAGAATAATATTCATGGAAGAGCTATGATTGCTATATGCCTGAAATTCCCAAATGGCAAAATATAATTAAAGTAAGAACTGTTGAACAAATAAACCTGTTAAATACACAATATTACCAGGCAAAATGGCAATGCATTTATCACTTTGCCACTTTAATTACATTGACTGCTGCTCTTCATGCATATATTAATATCTCACTAACATTATGGAGGCTGAGACATAAATTACAAAGCACTGTCTTAAAGGAAGAGTTTTATCTGGGCAGAGTACAGTGGTAACAAGTATTACATACTTTTACAGTAAAACTTAACATTGAAACTAATCACTGGTTTTATTTGGATAGTGTTTCTTGCAGTTTTCAGAAACCTCGTCTCCCTAAAATAGTAATTAATGAAGTGTTGGCTTGGAAAACCCAGCTAGAGTGGGTTTCAGATGCATGGGTCAAGAGATTCAGCCTGGGATTCTGAAAGTAGCTAAAGTGTAAAACTCACAGAAGATATTCAGCTTATCTTGAGAAAAGAAAGGAAAGGAAAAACTGTATGTCATTTCTGTTTTCTGTATAAATAAAGACTACTATTTTAAGATTGTATGGATTATTTCAGGAGGTTCTGCATCATCATCGATTGGCTGGATGTGACTTTGAGTGGGCGTGCTAGCTATTCACAGCAAAAAAAAGGTCAGGAAATTCATTCCCATGGGATGAACTTTTCTGAACCTGGAAATGAGCAAAGAGACTTGGAAGTGACTTTTGACCATTTGGATGAATGATGCCAAAGCTGCCTTCAGCACATTGTAATTCTTATAATGTATGCAGCACTGCCTGTGTTTTGAGACAAAAAGCTGTTAAATACTGTTATTTGGCCTGAGAACCTCTTGGAATGGGAGGTTTGGTTGAACAAAATTCAGGAGATATTCTCACACAGCTTGTCACCTTAAGGACCTACTTACAGAGGGCTTATTAAATGTTAATCTCTTGACTAATAGCTGTTAAAACCATCTCACAGGCATGAGTAGAACATCTTACACAGAGTTATAGGCAACTCAAAACAAGTTGTCTAGACCTTCCCTGTTCCAAAATACCAAGTGCTATAGAAAATTTTGACCACAAAATCAAGTCTGTGGATATTTATCCAAGTTGTGGGTGTTTAACCACTCAGTCACATTGTATTTTCTTCATGGTTCTTGCCTTACACAGAATACAGGAAAGAAAATGCTTCCAGAATGGGAATCAATATTCTTCCAATAGTGCCTCATAGACTAACCTTGAAGCAGCATATAAGTCTCATTCTGCATAGACACCAATTTCCTCATTGATGCCCAGCTTTTTAATGTTTTTTTAAATTCCCAACTATTAATGGTTTGATCTATCAAACCTATTTTTTATAGAAGGAGAGCATAGCATTTTCCCCATTTAATAAATGAAGAGCTAAGGCATAATAAATGAGTTCGGAGGAGTTCTTCATTTCTCAGCTAAAAAACTTAAGATCCAATTTTTCAGGTTCTTTCGCCTGTTGTATCATTCTCTGCATTGACAACTTCAGAAAAGTCAAAATTCAATTGTATGTACTTAACATATCACAAAGCTGCTGCTGGGTGCCTGAAAATGACACTACAGAATAGTGGGACACAGATGAACAGCTGCCCAAATGCGCGTTTATCTCCATGGATTTCCCAGAATTATGTAGAAATTGTATGCTGCTACAAAGGGTAGAATTGCATTTTGATGGCAAGGATTATGCTGCCTTTGCCACAGAATCATGAAATCCCTTCTTCTCATCTTACCTTACCCACTGCACTCTGTCCAAGTCCTGCTACCAGAGAGACACAAATGTTCTAGTAATATCTTTGTTTATTAGTCAGTGTTGACTTGTTTCTTGAGTAGATTTACTCAGTCCTATTTAATGACGCTGAAACAACCTAAGAAAACTCAGGATCACATGCATAAGCAACATGAATATGTAATGGGACCCAAATTCAAATTACATTGACAAATTGAGGGCTGATATCCCAGGCTTCTAACCACATGACCATGCAACATAAATGAAAAAAAAAAAAATATCGAAAAAAACATTATGTGAAAAACTAATATATGAAAGTGCATCAAGTGGAAGCATAATGGGACCACAGTCTTTGCCTCTGTCACATTGTTTTCTACTGATTAAACAGAGTGAACAATAGCAATGGTAAGCAGGAGGCTTCTTCAGTAATCTACCCTCAGCAGTGGATGGAGGACCAAGCATGACATTCTATTTCACAACTACTTGCTTCACAGCTTGAAGTAATGTTGCAAATCATGAACTTCACATGGTTTTCCAAATCCAAGTGGAAATACAGTTCAAAAGCTTTCAGCTGTTCACGCCCATATCTCTCCACATTTCTGTCTCCCAAACATCTATACGATCCATAATCATCCTTATAGACTGAGCACGATCTCTGTGTCATCGTGCTCTATTCTATTCTCTACTCCCTGATCCTATATCCTCAAAGATGCAAGGATAATTGCAGTTAATAAAGCACCTAAAGAACATTGGTTCTCAGCCAAACTTCTAGAAATTGCAATTCTTTAGGCCGAACATCTTGAGAAATTTGGACAAACCTTCGCACTTTACATGACTCCTCCAAAGTATAGAAATGTCTCATTTCCTTCTCATCAGGCTTTTTGGATGGAGCCAGTCTGCTTTTATTAATGTAATTTATGGATATTCTAATTTTTTTCATATAATTTGGATTGAGCAGTAGTTTTCTGCAAATGAGACATTGAAAAAATAATAATTTTCTTGGTAAATTACCTGTGTAGTTTTAGCAATGGCATTTTCTTTAGCAAAGTATGAAGTTAAAAGAACAAGTTTGGGGGCTTTTGTTGGTTTTTTGTTTTTTGGAGGGTTTTTTTGGTTGTTTTTGTTTTAGTTTGGTTGGGTTTTGTTTGGTTGGTTTTTTTCTTTCTTTCTTTGTGTTTTTTTCATTTTTTTAAACCTACTTCCTGCTTTTGAAATAGATTTTAATTTTCTTATATTTCATATTGTCTTACCCCAGGAGTGCTCCCACTGAAAGTTGGAAAGGAAGGTATTGCATAAGAAATATCAAAATGTAGTCCTTTATTCCTTGCAGTCCAGTCTTCAAGACAGAGCAGCGTACACTAGACCACTTTAGTGGTCCATAATTTACAATAGGTTTGCCTGCTATATAAATTTGAAAAGAATACAGTAATTTTTTTGAACAAAGTGTTTCCAAATTTGCTATATGTTGCTGTAGATTTTTTTAAAAGTGCTTTCACATTCAAATCAGTTATTATCTTGTAGAACATTCTGAAAAGTTCCCTCATTTCTGCTAAAATAACAATTCTACTTTCAACATAAAACAACAAAAAAATCTTATATGTCAAGCAGTGGAAAAGCCAATTTCCAGCTGGTGTAAGCCGCAAATATTCTCATGAACTCCTAAAAAAACTACATCACTGTGCTTAAGTATAGCCTTGTGTTTTAGAGGAGTAATGATTATTAGAAAATATCAAAAGGTACTCAAAACCAAAATTTAAGGGAAAATTTTCTGGCAGAAATGACACTGTCACAGGATGGCAGAGACCACTGGAATAACAACCATGCTATCAAAACATAGCCAAAGGAGCACAGTTTGAAAAGAATTAGAATATCATTATCAATGACATGAAGAAAAAAAGATAAGAACAGCTTAACTACTGCCTGTCAGTGCATGCACCTAGTTGAGCACCCAGCTTAAATAGTATTCAGGCAGCTGCCTGTGTATATACCCAATATTACATGTTAATGTATAAGTTAAGACTGCCAGGATAGCCTTTTTTTTTTTCTTGCTCATTCAGATGGAAACACCAGGGACTATGCTAAACTTTTTTGCGTGGTGTGTATGTACTATGACTTCAAAACTGAATACTGGGATGTTCAGGGTTGCTCCATGACTGACAGCTTCTCCATGCTCTACAGCATAGTTGAAAAGGGAATACACCCAGCAGGACTCAGCATATGGATGGGGAACTTCAATTTCCTATTAAAAAGACTCTGACCTTTCTCAATGTTAATCTCATCCACATGTCTTTGCCTCCCAGTAGCTCAGATTTCTCACTTCTAGAATGAATAAGAAGAGAGCTTGTCTACTTGGATAGAACTGGAAAGGAATTTAATATCCACCTGTCATAAGGAAATTGTTGTTCAATAAACAGGGGAAAGGTACTCAAAATAATGGCCTGGATTCTAGCCCTGATGTTATGGTGAAACCATGGGGTAACAGTAAGCAGCTCCTTTTAACATTTTTATCTCTGCTTTCCCTCACTCATTTTGTATTGCCTGCTGGAGGGTTTGTGGGAGGATTGTCCCTTATTGTGGTGTTTCTTCTCTTTCTTTTCTCATGCCCATTGCAGAGGAGTCCTTTACTGGTAACATGGTTCAGAGCATCTGTTGCTGTAATTTGAAGAATTTTTAAATTATTTCATCTAAAATGACTGAAAAATAATTGTTTTCTTTAATGTACTGAATACTTCAGACTGTAAACACACAAATCATGAAAGGAATGATAAAGGAAACCCAGCGTAAAATTGAAATAGATGTCAACTTGATAGGCTACCACGGCTCAAGAGGAATTACAGTCTGTCATTCAAAAAGTCAAATACACAGTGGTTAAATACTAGAAAATATTTATGAGACAAACAGCAGTATTCAGAGTTCAGATAAAGAGGCTGCTCTAAGGCATGACACAAAATGGCATCTGTTGAAATACTTCAAGCACAGAGAAACCTGAGATAACATTCTTTCATTCTCAGGTATGGCAGTCTCTATCATTTCCCTCAGTAGATGGATTAAAATGATGACAGATGAAGATTCATTGCCAAAGTAAATGAAGGATCACATTTAGATATGTAATTACTTGGGTTTGGGCCATTAAAAAATTAAAAATAAAAAAAAATAAAGGAAGCTAAAACACAAATTCAAAGATTCAAATATCTACACTGGTAATTCTAAATTGTTCTTTGACATTCAAGCAACTGTCAGAAACTCAAAGTACCAGTGCCTTTCCATCAGCAAAGACCACAATTGTAGAGACGTGATGACTCTTTCCCTTCGTTTCAGCAAATACCTTTTGTACCACAGAGCTTTTGGCTATAACAGGTGTATGAAGTTGTCTTCAAGAAACACTGTCCAGTGTGTATGTATGCAGATTTTCCAGACCTTCTGAAAAATGAAACAGGTAAGTCCTGTTGCAATGTTGAAGACTTGGCATAAAATCCTAACCCTACTGAAATGAATGAGATTTATTCCACAAGTTTCAGTATGGTTTGGATTTCACCTCTGGATGAGAGAATAACCACTCGATACCTCATTAGGTACTAACCTTGCCTCAGGCCAAATAGGTCATAATGTACTTCTACAATACTCCTGAAAGCCACTGTTTTTGTTTCAACGTGGTGACAGATGCCAGCCATACTGGAAGCATTTCAAACTGACTCCGAGTGAGAGAGACATTAACTTGCTGCCCGGAGAATAAACTTTCCTCTTCTGTTTGCTGAGTGCATTAGGGAATGTTTCAGACATGTTTTGCAGGACAAACCCTTTTGTTTTGCTAATAGGGGCTCATGTACATACTTCCAGTGGGAAAACATCTGTTTTACAAATCTATCCTCCTAGATATAGCTGGATTCAAAATACAGACTCTGGAACCACATCCAAATACTCCCAAAGTTCAGCAGAGTTTGGATCAGGGAACTGGACTGAAGTAATTGCAGAAAAATAGGCCAGGTTTGGGATTTAAAATTCATGAATTTTTAGGGACACTGAGATTTTGTCTTAGGACTAGCTCTGCTTCTCAGTTCCGAGCACATTCATTTCACGTTGCTTTGGGCAGACAGGCTGCACTTATGCACGGCCACACAATACAAGTACATTTCAGTCAAAGGAACTGCTCTCATGAAAAACTGAGCTGGGATTAAAAGTAGCCCTCTAATTCCCTTTCATTCATCCAGCAGAGAAATTTTCAAACTTCTGCCTCAGTACACATCTTAGTCAGAAAATGCAACATGAGCCATAACAAAATTGAGGCTTATTATTATTATTATTATTATTATTATTATTATTTTATAACAGTGTGTGTTAGCTGGCATGTAAAGGTTTTCAGCTTTGACATATTGTGGATTTTATTTTTTTAATATTGGGCTAATTTTTAATCATAAAAATAACTGGGGAAGTATGTATCTTAGTTTTTGAAAATTTGTAGTTTTGCTTCTGCTTCTCAATGAACTCTCATCCAATAAAAATAGAAAAAAATAATTCAATAAAACCTTGAACATTTAGACCAAAGAAACCTCTGTGAACTTTTAAAGAGAGGGATTAAAGTCTTCTGAAACATCTGCTGCTCAATAGTCTTTATCAGGCCAGAAGTTTCAAATGCAGAATCTACTCCTCATGAACACATAACAGATTGCTGTTCCTTATCTTATATACAATATAAGAGTATGCAAGAAAGGGTAGCAGACAGCCTTCTGAAGCTACCCATGAATCCTTCTGGATACAATACCCAGATCTATGCCAGTGAAGGGACCACACTGAAAATCCCAGTTTTGAGTACCTAAATAATTCAAAAAACTAGGCAAACAGACTGTCCAAGCAAAACAAAACAGCCTAAAACACTACTCTGATATAACAAATAGCTACAGCAATTAGAATCTACATTCACTGAGCTCCCTTATCAGTAGTCTTAAAAATTAAATATTTCTTTAAATCCTCATTGGGAGAGACACTAATTACAAATAATTAAAATAAAGCAAATTACAAGATCAGTTATTCAGTATCTAGGTGTAACACCTGACATGAGCGAAACCACTGAGAGGGAAGTTCAAAGACCAATGAAGCTGATGAAGCCATGGCTACACAGATCTGTTTCCAACTGAAGTCGTCTCTGTCCTACTCTCTCCTGCTGTTGATGCCCTTTCACTTTCTCCTGATGCTGGCACAGATAAGTAACTGCATGGTGATCTGGAGAGCGAAAATTCTGCTAAGAAATATCTATTTTTGCCACATCATTCTTTACTCACAGGGAGTGAGATCTTAGGGAGATGATAGCAAGGAGCATGTACCGCCCAAAAGAGCACAAAAAAAAAATGGCAGCTAAAGGCAATTTCTGCAGCTATTCTCTCAATTTCAGTGAGCTTTGGACTGGGCCTCATCTCCACTGACAAAGAACTTGCCACACAGCTATCATCTCTCTTTCAGATTAGAGGAGAGAGCCCAGCCCAGTTCCATTTTTACCTCTGCCAGCAGTAAGTGATGTTGGCTATGACCAATATTTCCTATGCCTTTTCCTCCCCAGGTGCAATTGCAACTTATTTTCTGGATGACATAAAAGCCCATAAGTGGTGCAAATATTCAGGAAAACTCATATGCCATACATGAAAGCACTGTGAGTGTGTAAAGCTGGGAGAGAAAGTCACTTTTTACCTTGCACAAATGAACAGTAAGTGCAAGAACAGCTCACCACTGAATGAATGTTGTACCATTCTCCTTGTAAATTTTTTTTGCTTGTGAGCAAAAACTCCTGCCATAAAAATTATGCCATTGTAAGGGAACCAGAGTATTCTCAAAACTATGTCTGATGCAGAACACAGTTTTCTCAAAGAAGGGTGGGAGTCAAATGCCTTGGAGACAAGCAAAGGCATGGCATGTTGTTTTATGAAAACTACTTTGCTCTGACAAGGAGATTAAAGGAATCTAGGTTTCTTCTAACCTCTGCAGCAGGACTTTGCACCTCAGACTGTGGCACAACGAGGCAAGTGTGCAGAGCAGATGGTTCACCTCACTCATCATGGGTCCAAGACAGATGGGAGGGGAGGCAGCTCTTGAGAGATCTCTTGCAGCCTGGCAGAAGTTCAGTCCTTTCCAGTCCTTCTTGCAAAGCTCTGGCAGGATCTAAGCACTTCAAAAAGTCTCTCCCTTTGCCCTCCCCCAAAAAAGCACAAAAGTTTTTTGGTATGGACTTTGACCCGTAACTCAAAAGGCTCTGATAGTTATAACCAGGAGTGAAAGCACAGTATCACTGCTAGTGAAGTTGTTCTGAGCCAGGACTACTGGCACATGCTCTAGAAGAAAGCACAAAGCAAGCACAGTTTTAAAGAATCAGCAGTCAGGTAGATTTGTGGATTTTTTTGCCTAGAAGGAAAATAAACATAATGTATTTCTCTTCCCTTGAGATTATGTGGGGCACTGACATCCCAGAGAAGCCAAAGGTCACTAAAAAGTTGATGCACCATCCTCAAAAGCCCTTAGAGATGAGATAGGGAAGACGGGGCAAACTGAGTATTCCCCTTTGAATTGCTTTCAGGCAGAGATCTCCAAGGATCGGGCAGGACTTTAATTTTGTAAATTTTTTTTCACATCCCAGTATTTAACTACAACCCTGCAACTGAGAGAATATTCAATGGATAAAACAGGAAAAAACACATGGAAGAAATGAGGATTCCCTCTGCCAATATAAAAGTTCATTTGATGACCTGAAGTTCGTAAGAACTAAAGCTTTCAGACCTCTGGATCTTTTGCAGTCTTAGAAAAGGATCAGTGACGCACTCAACAAAGAATCTCTATAAAGAAATGGGGGTCTCTCTCAACAAGATTAAAACTCATCAGCATTTGTGTTGGCAACAAAGAAGCTGAGGATTTAATGGACACAGAAAAGAGACAACCTCCCAACCTAAGGGGCTACATCTCAGCTACAAGTAGGTGATATATCCTAGAATGAGGAAAAAGTCTTGCCCTTGTAAGACTTGTTCAACATGTCACACTCAAGAGTTATTGTGGAAAAACAAAGGAGTTTCTGATCTGTTCTTCAAACATAAAGTATGAAAAGACTTTTCTATTGGTGACAAAATCCTTCAGCTCCATCAGTGTAGCTTATTTTAGCAGGACTCAAAGAAAAACACTCTGTACTTTTCCTTTAAAGATTCTCAGTTTAAGGCAAATTAGAAAATTATAAAAGCTCTTGTGCCCCAAGGAAAAAAAGCAGTATTTCCATGCTTAGCTGTTCACAATGTATGGGCTCTCTTTAATTATGAGAGAGAAGAAAAGCGACTCTACCTCAAGTTGCAGGTTCCAAACTGAAAATCAAGTAGCTTGCCCAAAAAACAGTACATCTAGTACACAGGGAAAGAAAGGAATCTCTTCTTTCATGATCTAGTTTCTATTTGAAAGGCATCAAAATTAATACAATCTTCCAAAATGAAAACACCCTAAAACTTGTAGCTGTTGAAAGAAGCTGACGTCCCATGAGTTTTGTAACTGAAAATTATGAAAATTCCCAGCAATCACAGGGGAAATTAGAAGTTTCTCAATCCTGCTAATGAAAATGGCAATCTTGATATTGTCGATGCTTGTAGGGTACTTGTTTTCTCAGCTGTATCTGCAAATTATGTCTATATTAGGATGCAATGCAGGCAAATAAGAGATCACAGAAACAGCCTGTGCTGAGAACCCTCAGTATACACATTTCAAGGAGTTTTATCTTGAATACTTACTCTTCTGGTTGACTGAACTCTCATTAGTGATGGAAGAAGGTTGTGTGTGCTCATCAAATATGGCTTTAGGTTTAGTTTAGTTTAGTTTGAACAGAATCCAGTTTCGGAACCTGAGACGTCTGCTCACTGGAAAGTCCAGCACATGATGTACGAGGGTAGATCTGGAAATTGACCTCTCGTGGGTGAACTTCAACCAAAAAAGTGCTCTTGTATATACATTTCAGTCCATGCCAATCCAAGTGAAACCTGGAGGTACACAGTCCTGCTCAGAGGGACAAACTCCATGTCTGCGGGAGTCAAGGGAAGGACAGGTTTCACCAATTTTCTCAGGTGAATATGCTGTAATTTTATCATGAATAGTTCTCAAAAGCTAAAAAAAAAACCTGTTTGTTTTTCTACATAACTATTTGTATTGGCCTTCACATCAAGAGAGGCTGTACATATTTTCTGGGTGTTTGCTAGGAGTCGTGACAAACAAAGCAAAGCATCCTGTCTCATCAAGAGTAGGAATAACTTAGCAAATGTAAAAGAATCCCACACGCAAATCCAGCCAAGGCTAAATATTTGGGCCCAATCAAAAGTTTGCAAAAACTAGGTCAAGTCTTTCAGGAACCAGGCACATTCTGCCTTTCTTCTTCTGCAACACTGGAGGATGTACAATTAATGGTGAATGAAGGATCAATGACTTGATCATGAATCACCTTCTGCCTGACATGGTCTCCTCAATAATTTTTACTGTAAACTAAACTCTGTGGATTACTGTCATTCATGAATTGCCTGGTGATACCAGTTTTCTGGCTAACATCTGCCGCTGATCTGACAAATTTGGGAAATAGACTTTTCTTCCCCAGGTCATCTGCAGAAATGATGTTTGGACTGTTTTATAAAACCTGAGACTGGTACAATATAAAAAGACAGTCTAACAACCCAAGGACAACTGCAAAAAAAGGTACAGACACAACTTTAGGCTTCTAATCTGTGTGAGGAAAATTGAACTACGTGGCCCCAAAAGAGGACAAAACTCACTTCTGGGACACCATCAAATCTTGAACTTGGGTGGAAAAGGGAAGGCCTTGGGAGGTGTAGTGGGAAAGTATGGCTGTGAAGGTGGATTTGATTTCCGTGGAACTGAGGAAAGAAGGAGGTGAACTAGAAGTGTTGTGAAGGGATTAGGAAACCTGTGTCATATTTTGTGGGGGAATTTCATACCTTATCCTATAAGCATGTAGGACTTCACTCAATCTGTGGTAGCTGGACATGACAGTGACATGGAATCATTGTTTGCTGAGCAGTGCATGATTAAGGTCATATTCTACCCACCCCCAGCTCTCATTCTTTCCAGAGCAGGGTCATCTAAAAAGGCAAATTTTGTCTTTCGGAAAGATTCTTACAAAAGGAAAATAGTGTTTTAAAGCTTCAGATAAGGTCAAAATGCTCCAGTCCAGCTTATTCAGAATGGCAATTTTCTTTCTTTTCTCTTGAAATTAATTTGTTTTCGTAGCTTCTACATTAAAACTAAACAAACAAGAAACCCAGAAAAGTAATATTTTTATTTGTAAGGGTTTTTTTTTATATAATTTAATGTTCCATGAATACCCAAATTAATTGTTTTAGGAATTTTCAGTTTTAAAACACTGTTGATGCTTTTAGTTTTATCCCATTACAGTATTAAATAAATTTGAGAAACACAACAAATTGAAAAACCTAGGTACCACTGAACTTTTTTGATTCCTCTGATCAATTCATTACCTTTTTTTATAGAATCATAGAATCATTTAGATTAGAAAAGACCTTTGAGATCATCGAGTCCAACCATTAACCCAGCACTGCCAAGTGCACCACTAAGCCACAGACCTTAGTGCCACATCTATGCATCTTATAAAATACCTCCAGGGATGGGGACTCGACCACTACCCCCGGCAGACTAGCCCAGTGCTTGACAGCCTTGATGGTGAAGAAACTTATCCTAAGATTCAACCTAAACCTCCTCAACTTGGCGACATTTCCTCTTGCCCTGTCACTTGTCACTTGAGAGAAGAGACCGACCCCCACCAGGCTACAGCCTCCTTTCAGGCAGATTTAGAGAGTGATAAGGGCCCCTTGAGCCTCCTTTTCTCCAGACTATGCACCCCAGCTCTCTCAGCTGCTCCTCATCAGACTTGGGCTCCAGAGCCTTCCCAGCTCTGTTGCTCTTCTCTGGGCACCCTCCAGAACCTCAACATCCTTCTTGTAGAGAGTGACACAAAATTGGACGCAGGATTCAAGGTGCAGCCTCACCACCGGCCAGGATAGCAGGGCAATCACTGCCCTCGTCCTGCTGGCCACACTATTGCTGATATATTTCTGATTTTTGCATCTTTTCAATAATTTAATACTGAACCTTTCAAGAGATTATGCCACACAGGTCTCAATGATGACCAGGGTGCTTTTTCACTCTGGATATTTATTCCTCCTGCTGCATCCCAGTTTGGTTTGCAGTTGGATTTCTAGGATGGGAACACAAACTATGACCATCTTGAGGGTTCTGAAATTATTGAAATTTTAACACATCACAAAAATACATTCCAGTTTCTCCCTATTAAAATACAGAAGTAATTTTTTCATTAATTTTTCCAGAATCTAGATTCCACCTTCTGCACAGAGATGTAATTAAAAAACCAGTTCTTCCCTGTATGTCAGATGTACATTTGGCTGCAAGAAAACATATGCCCTTGGACTTTCATCTTTCCACAGCCACTGTCATGCAAGTTGTTTTTGCTGTCACACCCCAGAGTTTCACAGACAGGCAAAGCCTGGACGACAGTGGGAATGCTACATTTCTTCTTCACATAAGAATATGCAGAGCCCATAGAGGGAGTGTCAAAGTATCATCCCCTGCTGTGCAAGTGTGACAAACATATAGACAGCTTTCCCAACAAACTGAGAGAGTAAGAAAAGCATGTTCAGAATTCACATAAATTGCAGAGCTCTGTGGAGCACAGAATTTCATGGGAAGGCCTGCACTTGTAAGCCGGAGTAGGCACAGAATTCTGGCACTTTATTACACTACCAGCAAAAACTTCAGTTATGAGAGCTACAAATGTTAGAAATACTAGTGATGGGTAGGGCTTTTTACCAGTGAGCTATTTAATGAGTAGGATTTCACCTGGCAGCAGTAATGAGAGGGAGGGATAATCCAGTGCATAGGTTGTTCGGGCGGGAGCTCACACCACTGGCCAAATGGTGACTGCTCAAAGAGCTATTGCCAGTAACCACTGGCAGCTGCAGCAGTGTCAGCTCAGCCTGTTCCAGCTGCAAGACTGTGTAACTCACCTCACAGTCTTTCATTAGAGCTTTAATGACTCATAAATCACGTGCCAGAGTCCTAAAGCCTGCTCCATCCTTCTCTCAACTAAGATTTCCTCTGTGACCTTTGACAAGATATTTTGTTTTAGCCCTACCACAGGTCCCCATCTACAAAAATTATGAACATATTCCTATTTTATAACTTCTGTGAAGGGGCATACCCAACACAGAGCAAAGCACTCAGAAGTCACCATGCTAACATCTGGATAAATTGGGCAGGAAATGCAGCTAAGCACAAGGCAGCTAAACAAGGTTGATAAATGTTTTGTTACACATTAAACTTTAATTGTTCGTGAAGACAGACGCATTATGAATTAAAAAAAAAGAGGTGACAACCTTGTAAGAATTTAAAAATTTGATATAGTTTCTGTGTCTACCTTAGAAGAAACTCAGAGATACACAAAGGTAGGCACACACCTCCATACACACACATCTATGCATTTATTTGCACGTGCAAGTTCAGGTGCATGTGAAAAGCTCATTTTTATTTGAAGGTGCAAACTTTTTCCAGTGTTGAGGCTTGCAACTCAGGAAATTTTGCACATTTCACTAGGGTGGAAAAAAGTTTTGATTTCATGGTAAATATTTCATGAAACAAAGACCAGATGTTTGTCTTAGCTCCCGTTTTAACTCTGCCTTACTTTCCCAGCCGGAGTTATTAATTATACCTTTTATTCTCCTACTGCAGCTCTTAACTCCAAAAGATTAAATGGCTTGATTAGCACTGTTTAGCTTTTCCTAGGTGGTTTATTGAATGTCACATTTAACATTCTGACACCTCACAGATGAAACTAAATTCTTGCAGCCTTGAAGAAATATGACTTTTTTTTTTTTACCAGAGAGCAAGAGAAGGGCATTTGTTACATATTTATGAACACATCACATTGGACATTTCTATTTATTCTTTAACACGCTTTCACAAACACACAGCCTGTCCTAGGCTGTATATTATTTATAAATGTTGACACTTAGTACTTTTGGAAATGCCTCTTGGAAATTTTTTCATAAAACAGTGACTGGGAGGCTTACAGAGAATTGTAGAAACCTTGGAGTCAACAAAATATTCTCACATGATTTTTCTGACTCTTTTACCTGCTTGGAAGCCTATAGAAAAGAATTTGAGTCCACAATCCTTTAACAGATAAAGAATACTCAATTCTTCATCTTGATGCAGCTTCTATGGCTGTACCTGTGCTCATGAGACAGAATTGGTAATTCATCATGAGAGAGCTTTGATGCTGCTGCATTAGTATCTGGTAAGATAGTGCCAAGATTCGTTCTTTTAAATTGCCTAAGACGCAAATCCTAAAGCCCTCTACTCAACTGAATCTTGAGCCAGCCATCAGATGATGGCCATCCCAACGTTTGCATTGGACCAGTATCTAAAGCCAGAAGTCTGGTGTGGGACTGCTGTGAAATAAAAAGCAGCCTTTGCCTTCACGCCCAGGCTGTGAGTTAAAGTGCTTGCTCTTTAAAGAGCTTTCTCTCTTCTCCCTCCCACCCTTAAAGTCTAGGGTTAACATGGGGAGCTGTCCTAGCTAGATGAAAGTGCTCTCAAAAAACCATCATTTTGGCCAATAGAACCCATGTTCTTCAACATCTAATCAATCTGAAAAGATTCTAACGTTTTAAGGACTTTTTAGAAAATGTTATAATGTTTATTTTCATGTATTTTCTACTTCAAAGAAAACTCAATGATTGACTAGCTACTTACTCTGAAGAGAGAATAGCCTATGTAGACTCCGATTATTAACAGCAGAATATGGTAAGAAATAAAGGCTGGAGACAGATTTTAGCCTATGGCAGGACACAGGTCCTACATAACCACTGAATGCTGCTCCTGTGCAGATGGAGCCAATGCAAGCTCATTTTGGCCAATTTTTATAATCGTTTCTTTGAATTCTGAGGCACCTGATCTTAAAAAGCTGATCTTTTATTTCTTCCAATTTTCATTCACATCCACATGTAAATGCCCACAGACGAGGGGCTGTATCTGCATCACAACAGAGCCCAGGGGTGAGGGCACTGCATGGAGCTTGCCGGCTGGAGGAGCTCAAACTACAAAGCTGGAAGCAGCCAGGTCACACTGAGTAAATTAGAGAGAGACCCTGTTTCGTTCTCTGTGCCATATGCCAAGCATCCTGAACACTGGGCACGGGGCAATAGCAGCACACCGTGTTTATATACGTGTCAGGAGCTTTGGCCATTGCCACAAGTGCAGAAGCAATTAAGATTTAGAAAAATTTCTAAACCTGCAATGATTTTTTTTGTCACTGATTACCCCCTCACCCCACTCCCCTGCTGCGGTCTCTCACTCTGCTTGGTTTCCCGTTCCATTTGCTTCCAAAGTGACCCCCCAAGCCCGGACAAACAAAACCAGATGTGAGACTAAAATGCTATTTTGTGTAACTGCAGCAGCCCTTTGTTTTGCCTCGTTTGTTTAGCTCTAGTTTGTAAGAACTTTGGGGCAGAGGCTCTCAATTGCTCTTTGTTTACATCTCATCTGCAAAAGGACCTCCTCCTTCTTCATTGGCTCTTGTACTCTACCACAATAAAGATGACTATTAATAATATGACCTTCAGCTAGCTGGAATGTATTCAGCAATTTAAGGCATTGACATTGGAGAAATCCTTATGAATGCCTGAGATCATATAACCCTTCGATTTGTTTTCAGGCCTATCTCCAAACTGTGGTTAAGTAGCTATCATTTCTAACATTTGCATTCCTCTTACCCCATAGTGTGTGGGGGGGATGGTGCTATCATAATTATACCACATTCTTCTGGGTTCCATAACGAGCTATTATTTTGCTAATGGAATATTCAAGCAGTCTGCAGTAATTTATCAAATAGTCCCAAGTCCCATTTTCTCTGTGTGAATCTTTTTGTTCACAGGTAAATTGATGTGTGGGGGGTTATCAAGGCTTTTTTGTAATTCAAATTAACCATTCCACCCCCTTCTTGGAAAAAAAAGATCGTTAGACACAGAATGTTATTTTTTTTTCTAATGATGTTTAGAATTAGAATTGTGCAGGCTTCCTGCGAGTGGCAATTTCTGCATTTTAATTCATTCTTACAGTGTTTTAGCATTTTAACGCCTAATTTTGAAAATTTGCCTAAACTAAAGGGGGGCAAAACGTAATTCCATTTCTCTTTACAACTATTGTCTGCTCTACTGTCAGATTAAACTGCCAACAGTGCAGAGTGCCATTGAATTGGAGATGAGAGGGAGAAAAGCCACGACCCACTCCTTTTATTTTACTTTCAGTAAAAAAAAGCCAAAACCCAAAACGTGGAACTTAGACCACACTGAAAAAACACACACACACACGCGCGCACACACACACATCTGCTCGACTGTGTAAGAGGAAGAGGGAAGGGGAGTGCACACATGCACAGTGCTGCATGTACACATGCACACATATATGCAGGGTAGGAGAGGGAACTCGTATTTAATAAGAGTATGTGCAAATGATTTCTATGAATGACAAGATTCCGTCTCAAAAACTGTCTCTGCCCCAGTCCCTCACTTATCTCCTAACCACAGTTAGGAAATTAATGGCTGGCAATGTCAAGTGAAGAGTTGTGGCATGGAATGACAGAATGGCTGAGGTGAGAAGGGACCTCTGGAGACCATCTAGTCCAAGTCCCTGTTTTGATTAAGTTCACAGATGACACAGAACTAGGAGAAGTGCTTGTTACACCTGATGGTTGTCAGCTAAACCGTGTTGCTCAGGATTTTGTCTGGTTTTGAGTATCCTCATGGATGAAGACTGCACAACTTTTCTGGGCAAATATTCGAACATTCTTGCTGTTTAAAAAAAAAAAAAGAGTGATTTTTTATGTTTAAATGGAATTTTCTTTACATCAGTTTGTGCCCATTTCCCCTTTTCCTGCCACTGTACATCACTATGAAAATTCATCCCAGTCAGGTATTTACACACAAAGATGTCTCAGAGCTTCCCACCTCTGGGCTGAACCATCCCTGCTGTCTCATCCTCTTTTCCTATGTCAGATGCTCCAAACCCCTTAATCATCTTTGTAGCATTTCCCTGAACCCTCTGCAGTGCGCCCACTTGCACTGGGGAGCCCAGATCTGGACCCAGCACTCCACATTCATCTCATCAGGGCAATTTAGAGGGAAAGGGTCACCTCAACCGATGTGTTGGCAATGCACTTCCCCATGCATTACAAGACATTTGTTGGCTTTCTTTGCTGCAGGAGCACATTGCCAACTGATGCCAAATTGGTGCCTTCCAAAACTCCTGGGGCCTTTTTTGCCAGGCTATGTTACAATAGTTTTTCCCAGCCTGGCCTGGTACATGAATGGGCCCAACTTTTCCCTTTCTTTCAGGAGGTTCATGGCTCTCATTTCTCTAGCCTGTTTATGTCCCTGCGGATGGCAGCACAACCATCAGGTGTATCAGCCGCTCCTCCCATTTTTTGTCATCTGCAGCCTTGCTGAAGGCATGTTCTGTCTCATCATCCAGGTGATTAATGAAGATATGAAATACTAGCTGCAGGACTGATTTCTGGGATACAGCACTAGTGACTGGCCTCTAGCTGAACTGTTTGTGTCACTGATCACAAACCACTGAGCCCACCAATTCAACCAATTTTTACCTTACCTCAGAGTCCATATCCTTTATTTTCCTCACCTTGTAGTCCAAACTTCCTTCATTTTCTATGAAGATGCAAGGGGAAGCAGTATTGAGTGTTACAGAGGAAATGAAAAGAAAAAAATCATCTGGAGAGGTTATTGCCTTTATCTACCTCTTTAAATGCTCTGTCCATCTCATCTTCTTAAATCCTGTTTACATCACAAATACAAGTGGTGCCACATGGCTTTTCTAGGGATCTCCCTTTCTAAAGTACATTACCAGGGGAGTTCTTTGCTTTTTCAATTCACAGGGTTAATTTTCCTTTGCTTGGAATGCCATATGCTGCCATGAGTTTGCATTCTACTTTGGGTGTTTGAATGCAAGAACCTGTTTACTCCGTCTCTCATAAAAACAGCTCCCATTTATTTATTGTGGGGTGGAAGCAGAACCAGCTAATAAGCAGTTTTGAGATGACATGAGGCATGAAACCAGAAAATCTACCAACCATAAGGGTATTCATCCCTGATCATTATTTTGGGCCAAAATTTTATCCTGTAGCCAAGCATTCCTCCAGTGAAAGTTTATATTAAAATTGAGATGTTACTGGGGGAAGAGGGAGAAGCACAGTTTTATTTGTGACTTTCTTTTCTAATGACAACGATTCTGTCACAAAGAACTTCTGATTTTACCAAGTAGTTTATCCTTCTGTAGCCTTAGTTGAGGTGGATACTGAGCCAGATATGATCTGAATGTACTGATCTGGTGTAGTATGTTTATTCAATGCACCAATAATTTCTTAAGTGCTCTCAAGTGTATTGAAATATGTAAAAATCAGAATGATGAAAGGACTTGAACTTCATCAGTTATCACCCAACTAGTCTTTCCAGCCTTCAGTTCATGCCTTCAGAATAAACTGGTTTCCTCCCTTACCTTCTGGTTAATCAGTGCACACAGGGTAGCATGAGCTCGTCCCATGCACAGTGCTGACTTCTTCCATTCCAAGAACTCATATCAAATCCTGCAAACCTCAGATGTATGCATGCCTACTGCAAAGCCTGTCATGGGAAGGGCCTTATAGATGGGCTATTGTGACAGCATAGCATGAAAACAAATGAGTCAGGTATTCATTTTATCCAAATGACACAAACAGTACTGGCGGAGATAGCTGGCGAGGTGGGCAGGAATTTGCAGCTGCACTAGGAATTCCTACCAGAAGAAGTGTAACCAATGTGTAATGTGGAAATTTTAACCCTGAAGCAATGTTCTGCAATAAACAGCGAATCTCTCGCTACTCTGTGCACGCAGGCATTTTTTTAATTTCCATTTTAGAACATATGTCAGATCTTGCTCTATTGTAACACGTTCCCTTTGAACCGCATCACCCCATTTATAAATACGTCATCTGAAGTGGTGAAGTGCCAGGAGATGCTCTATTGCCACATCCAATGGACATAAATACCCTGAAGCTGAGCGTCACTAGCCACTTTACTAGCCGAAGAAAGTTGTGCAATATAAATATTTGGTTGGTTAAAAAATAGGCATAAATGCCTCAGAATGTTGCCTCCTGCCCATAGCAGCTTGGGTTAAATGTAAAGCTCTCTGTTTCCAGTAGACTTGTGGCACTTTGATTAAACCAGAATTCACTTGTTTGCTTAGCTCATCTTCTACAGTGAGGGTCAGCATCACTGAAAACCCATAGTTCTTGCTTAAGACAAAGACCTGTAAAGATACCTGAAGGTTTCACTCTGGATTGGTGTTCGCTTCTTTGGAAGTGTGAGGTTTGGTACCTTTTGCTGGAGCAGGGAGGTAAAACAATGAAACAACGTTAAAGGTCTATACTTTGAAATCATATAGAAAAACAAAGATGCTTTGTGTACAACAGTAACAATTTTATTAATACAGTAAATGTTTTCAACTGTTTAAAAAAGCTACACAAGCAATTATCTATGCTGTACACTAAAAAAGTATGTTTCATTTGTGATTCCTGCGGATTAAGACAGAATTACAGTACATATTTTTCTGGCACAGATTGGTCAAAGGTTTCTTGTCTTCATACCAAGAAAACAAAACTGTACCAAAAAAAGTTTATAAGATGATATGCTATTAAAAGCATGCTTTGGCTAACACTGCTACATATACTCAGGGGAGTGCTGGGGCAGCTTGAATAAGTCTTGGCAGTGCTGCAACTTTGCCTATGTAAAACACTGCAATCATGCAGGCATTTGCCATTATAACATACCAATATAACTATTCAGACTTAGTACAGATTTGTCCTGAAATGGAACTAAACACAAGTGCAGCTTAGCAAGACAGGGAGATAGTAGACACACACAGGAGACATTTGGTGATTCGTGGGTGCACATAATCTACCACAGCACTTACCAGGGATGATCTCTGCAACATGGAAAATGATGCAAAGCCGTTTTGCAGCAGGCTGATGAGCAAGGCAAGAAGAGAGCTGCACTACCAAGTCAAACTGAAGCACAGCAGCCTGCCTAGGCTGAACTGAGTGTCCCAGTGCTAATCCTGTGAGCCAGTCCAGAATTTATTTGTAATGTGACAAAATGGAGCAAGGGCTTTGGGGGAGGCAGATCACAGAAGGTGATAACTGCATCAGCAATGCAATTCGCTTTTCCATCCTAATTTATGATACTGCAAGAGACAACCAGCATTATGCGTACCCTCATGATACTGCTGTTTCATCTGACTAGGATCCTACTTTTCAGCTTATTTGATCAGTTCACATTGCCCAGAGAGGAATCCTACCAATTATGCTTCAGTCCTAAACTGCAAATGGGCATATATGCACACACTGAGGAAGACTGGCCCAACATTAAAGGCACTGCTCCTCGGAAACCAAGACTGCAGTTCTTGCTTTGCCACTGACTTCTGATCTCACTCATTACCTGTGTATAGCTGAACACAGGGGGAATAAAATTTCTCCCCTTTTACCAAGGCAAGGATAGGAAGAGTAAAAGTTGTCAGCTGCTCATACATACAGATAGGTTAAACTGTTAAAGACACACTGCCAACTTAGTGTGTAATCAATCATATTTCAATCGTCGACATTTGGGGCCAGACCCAATACTCTGCACTTCTGCCATGGTTGTCACAATGTCACTCTGATCTCACTTGTCTCATTCTGCCACAGAATGTATTATCGTTGCTTTTACTATAACAACACAGTTTTTCTGAGGCAAATAGAGTTCTTCTTCCCAGAAGCATCTCATATACAAAAAGAAATAAATATCACAGGAGAGCTGGATGCTCAGCTGCAAAGCTCTCTTTTCACAAGACATTTTTCTGCAATTACATGTCCAAAAGAATTTTCAAAAATAACACTTCCACTTTGCTCTTCTATGGAAGTAGAAGCCTTCCTGCCTTTTTTCCCCAAGATTTTCCCAGTTCAACATATTCATTCAGGAGTTACTCTTTCTGTCTTCCATGCTGATGTAAAGTGATTTCATTAGTTCATGTGGAAAGGAAGGCTGAAACTGCTTGTCCTGCTAATACCACTGCTTAATCACACAACTTTTGAGGATCCACTTCATCTTTTCAAGCCAATCCATGGTAAAATATGGTCATAAAGTCTTTATTTTCTGTGGACCAAAATAAATAGAGACTCTAAAAACTGAAAATATAGTGCATTTTATAACAAATCAAGAGCCTTCATGATAAAGAGACCACACGCTGATCCATTTGCTAATTTTTGATCTGTCTCATTGTCCATGAACAAACGCACTTGGCTTCCATGACTAGCAGAGGAAACAAAAAGGGAGGCAAATCCTTTCTGAAGAGAGGCATATCACTCCAGTCTGCTATGGAGGCAGGATTCTGCAACACTTAGAGGCTGCATCCATGGCCTATCCATGCAGAAAAGCAGAGTTTTCCTCTTTCTTCTGAAAGGTGTTGGGCTAAGATGAGAATCCTCACTAAAGCCCACCCAGTTTCAAATAACAGTGCCCTGCTCTCATCTCTTACTGTTGCCATGGTCTGGTTAACGCAAAACTCAACAGAAAACACATGGCATTGAGTAGGATTTAAACATATGCATGTAAGCACAGTAACCACAGTTCATGTGGAGGTCTTCCACAAGGTTACTGTCCCCTCAGCAATATTGTGGGACAGTGGAATTTATAGCTGGTCCAAGCACAAAAGTTCACATTGCTGTTTTACATTTGATGCCCTAATAAGCTCAGAAAAGGAAAAACTTACAACTTACCCTTGATCCTGACAAAGAGCTTGCATGAGCCCCACCACTGCAGCTGTTTCAGAAGTCTTAATTTTGCTGAAAATCCTTTCCTGCCCTCTTGCCTTCAAAATCAATATGTCGTAGTGAGTTATTTCATTAAGTGCTCCTCATGCTCTGTACACAGCTCGTCTTTGAGGACAACCTTTAGATATACCTGCTGCCTGCAGTGCTGCTAGTAAAAGGACACCTGGTATTTTGTAACGGGGATATGCCGTGTGGGATCTTCATAAATATATATTACAATTGCTCCTGTTACTAAGGAAAGAAAATTGTCTTTTGGTCCTTAGTGAGACATATTTGCTCCCTTCCCTCGTTCGCTTCCAGGCTGACCTCTTGCCTACAGACAGGCATGAAGACACCCTTAAGTGACAGTGAGACAAATTTCATTTTGTAGTGAACTGCTTTTTCAATTATTTTTCTCCTCTCTATTTCTTCTGGCTGACCCAGACCAGGCTGTTACTCTGACAGGGGTCCCTAACCTCCAGATTAAAATATGCAAATTATTAACTTTCCTTCCATTTAGACTTGTGTCAGATATATTGAAACTACAAGAAAATCTTTGATTTGGCTTATATGAGACAAACATAGTCTCATATTTTTTTCTTTTTTTTGTCATCTCCTTTAATAACATAAACCAAATTTAACATGATGTAATCAATGTTCAAATACAATTTAGATGACAGGGCACTTTATGTTCCCTGAAGCAGATGTTGTTAAAAAAAATCAAACAACTTCTGAAAATCTCTAACACCCCTTACTTTCTACCTTACATCGCCTACCCTCAAATTAGTATTAAACAATGAAAAGAAAAGCAGATGCAACTCATCAGCTTTTGGACTTCCTACAGATAAATCATGCTGAAGTCTTTAGGTTGATATTAATGATAATTGGCTTAAAATTTTGCAAATAAATTATTTCCAAAATTCATGGATATATTCCAGTTTTCAATCACTGTAAAATTAAATTTGGCTGATATTTTTAAACAACAGAATTATACTACGCACAAAGAATACTACACACAGAATCCTCTGTGCAAGGATTTTCCTTTCTAATTCCTCTTGGGTTTTAACTAATTCTAAAAAAACCTGTTCAGTAGTATCATCATTAATAACGAAGATACAAGAGATACCTTAAAGAGATATAAATATAGAGAGTGTTGAAGGAGAACTGTACATGGTCAAAACAAATTTTTTCCAGATTTTTCAAGGAAGTTTGGAGATATGTAGCTAAAAAAAAAAACAAACCCAAAACCTATTTCCATAAGCATGAATCCCTTTCTGTTCCATGTGCTCTTACAGCATAACAAGGTAGCTGAAAAGCTGGAATTTCATAAATGCAGTCCTACATAATTGATATAATTTTATCAACACGTGACATGAAAGGTGGACTGATTGAAATAAAATGCATGTGTTAGTATGGACCTAAGCAAGAGAAAATATAGGTTACTAAAAACCACGACAATCTTTCCAATCTTCCCCAAATACCTGGGGAATGCTGCATTTTAGAAAAGGTCCACTTCTAGCCTGTTACACCTTGGCAGCCCCTAGCTAATACAATTGTCTTATTAAAAATATGAGTATCTTCATAGGATTTCCTCACATTTCATTTCACCCACTTGTATGTCTAGAAATTGAGAAGTTTCTGAAATTTTGTAATGTGGTAATTTTGGCTAGATGTCATGAAAAGTTTCTAACCTTGCCCTAATGCATTGTAAAGACCATTTCAAGCAGCTGAGCTACAGCACATTAAGAAACTGTTTCTCCTGAAAACTGCATCAGCTGTGATGTGGGCTTGCACTGACAGTCTCCAAAGCAATGATAAATTAAATTGTTGTAATGACACATTGCCTGTTCCTTTAGCCAGACTCTGAGTGTGCCCACTGTATGAGCTTTCTCACTCAATTACTAACATGCAGCAGAAGGTGCAATAATTGCTTAAACCACCAGAATTAGTTACTTGCAATTGTATAACACAAAATTCATAGAAGCATAGCATGTTTAGTTTGGAAAAGATCTTTAAGATCTTCGAGCCTAATCATTAACCCAGCACACTCCACCATTAAACCATGTACCTCAGTGCCACATCCACACATCTTTAAAATACCTCCAGGCATGGTCACTAAGCCACTTCCCTGGGCAGCCTCTTCCAATGCTTGAAAACACTGCTGATGAAGAAATTTTTTTCTGAAATCCAACCTAAACTTTCCCTGGCACAATTTGTGGCCATTTCCTCTTGTCCTGTCACTTGTCACTTGGACAAAGAGGCTGATCTCCACCTCACCACAGCCTACTTTCAGGCAATTGCAGAGAGTGATAAGGTCCCCCCTGAACCTCCTTTTCTCCAGGCTAAAACAGCCCAGCTTCCTCAGCTGCTCCTCATCAGACTTGTGTTCCAGACCCTTCACCGTTGCCCTACTCTGGACATGCTCCAGCACCTTAATGTTGTTCTTGAAGCGAGGGACCCAAAACTGGATTGGAGATGTGGCCTCACCAGTGCCAAGTACAGAGGGACAATCACTGCCCTGGTCCTGCTGGCCACACCATTGCTGATCCAGGCCAGGATGCCACTGGCCTTCTTGGCTACCTGGGCACTGCTGGCTCATGTTCAGCCACTGCCAACCAGCATTCCCAGGTCCTTTTCCACTGGCAGCTTTCCAGCCACTCTGCCCCAGCCTGTAGCACTGCCTGCGGTTGTTGGGACCCAAGGGCAGCAGCCAGCACTTGGTCTTGTTGCACTTCATACTATTGGCCTTTGCCCATTGATCCAGTCTGTCCAGATCCTTCTGTTTCCCTAGTTTGGGAATCCTACCTGTGCACCCCACCATGGATCATGCTGGTACTGGAGTCATTCACCTCAACTACTCAATTGTCTAACACTAAAAGGGATTGCTGTGATTTCAGAGGATTTGGAGAAGAGTAAGTCACAACCCAGTAATTATGCCTCTAGGAAGGGATTCAGGTCTCTGTAACAGACTCTGTGTGCAACCACAACCACATCACATGGAGCTACATACACAAAATTTACATTTGCCAAAAACCCCAACAGAAAACTAATCTGGTACTTAAGCACAAATAAACTTTCCCTTGGAAACGCAGCTGAATGCTTGAGAGGCTGCAGGCTTTTGCCCTGTAGCCACCAAAGTAAATTACATCACTTTTTGTGTCCCCACAGGCCTATCTAGCCAAGCCGCAAATCTTGCAATCCATCCCCTCCCCATGCCTGAGACTTCACAAATTAGTCTCATACCGCGGCTGTGTTTATGTACAAACAAGAATTTTGATTTTTAATTCTTTTTTTTTATCAGGGAGGTAAAGCTAACTGCTCAGTCATTGTTAGAGGGGAAAAAAAGGTAAATCATGGGTTTGTACTCACAGAGACAGTTTGAGTAATTCAGTTCAAAAATCTGTTTCAATCATGAAATCCAAATGTCATCAACACATCAGTCTTTGCTTCACCCACAAGAAAATGTCTAAATCTGAAAAAAACCAGTACACATCTATCCTCAGTGTTTCTTTCAGACTTAAGCAGCCTCTCCCACCCGCCATCTCTAGATGTAAAATATACTCACTCTTCACTATACAAGGAATCTCAGTGCCTGAATTGCCATATCTGTTTGTGAACTGGTTATCCCAAGTCTTTAACCACTTTGGATATTGCTCCCCGAAACACTCCAGCATGCCCACAAGATACATCCATACCTATAACAAATGCCTTCAATTTCATGCTTCAGAACTGTTTCACCAACTGGCAGCAACGAAGCCATCCTGTCTTTTCCAGAATCTTTGAACAGAAAAAAATTACGCACAACAATAACAATGATGTTGTGAGACCCTGAGATGCCCAAAAGAGAGAGCAAAATGCTGTATAACTCTGCAGGGAGCTCTCCCCAAGCAGTGAGAAAACTCTTTCCCATTTTTTGGGGGGAAAGCTCTCCCCAAACTGCACACAACCCCGTCCATGCCACCTGCTTCTGGTTTTTATTGAGGAGCTTGGCCACAATCTCAGTGATCTTTCTTGTTCTCCTTCCATTCAATCCTTGCTCATTGATCACATGACCTTCTGGGGGGCTGTCATTCCTTTGCAAATGATTCAAGTCAGACAACACCAACTTTTCCTACAGCATGGGCAGCTGCTCGGTTGAACCAATCCGGGACCTAGAAATTTAATGTATCTTAGCATTTATTCAACATACTGTAAGAATTATTCATTAAAACACTGAAGGATTACAGTCACTCTGGTAAGGTAAAGAAAAAAGATTTAAGATCCTGTTACCAATCTCTCAGCATGCTACTTCATACAAATAATACTGCCTCGGTTTTTTTATTAACTGCACTCTATTTTAAATCCATTCTTAAAGCCTGGAAAGCCAATTTTAGAAAAAATTTCAATTTAAACTTGGTTACAATTTACTTGCTAGATTAATCTTCCAGACTTTTAATGGGTATATTAATTAGACATCATTAATAACTCCAATATCAGACATGAATTTCTGTTGTCTCTTAAACCAAATATTATTAACTTCACTCATCCTCAAGGGCATAATTTTGCAAAAATTAGGAAGCGCAAGAGTATCAGCTATTATAGTATTAAAAGTGTCATTTTGTTTATGGTTTCATGGGCAGGTCTAGACCAGCCTAAAAAGCACCTGGAATCTCATGCATTTTACACCAATATCCTTATGGGATTGAAGACAGAAATTAAATGGAAAATGGTTTAAAATACCACATTTTCAGCCACATTTCCTATAATCTAAGGTAAATTATCTGAAAGAGAATTATCTCACCTCAAATGGACCTTTTTTAAACATAATAGTGTGCCTTGAAATACTGTGAAAGTCCTACTGATGATGCTGAAGTCTCTACTCCAAAGGTGTATGAAGTACACAGTCCTTGTTGTACAGAAAGCAATTTTTAAAAAATGCCATTAAATGTTTCCTTTCATTCCTAAAATTCCAGCCATTTAATTAGCCTTTATACTTAAAATATCCTCAAGAGCCTGGAAAACAAAATACTACACTGTTCCTAGCTCTTTTGCCAGATTTTTGCTTCACTGCTTCGTTGACTGTCTCTGGCTGTTACTGCAGCAGCTGGCAAGCTCAGCGTGAGCTGTGCCCAGCGGGAAAGTCCTCCAGCCAGCCAGCAGATCTCTCAGGCACCCAGCAGCTACCCCGCTGCACACAGCTCAGCAAAACCCCTCGCTCACTCTCTCCAAACACTGCCAGAGAGCCTCATGATTTCTGTCTGCTCTTGATATACTTGTTGTCAGCTTGTAGAGGTTCTCCACGATCTAGATCAAGTTCTGTACGCGTTTCCCAAAGACTCCCATTATAAGCATGGCATAATCACAGATGCTGGGTCAGGGATTTTTCTTGTCACAGCTTTAGACATTCTATGCCCAGCTCTTCTTTCACTTGTCCTGGCAAAGCCACACTACTTTTGAGAAAGTTAAGTAACTTATGGAAAGTGGGTCAGCAAACGAAACATTTCCAGTACATGAGGCTATTATGGAGGCTGGTATTCTTTCAAAGGATGGCAAGTCACCTGTTGCTTTTCCTGCCAGCCCATCGCCCATGACACAGAGAATACGATCTCTTTCACACACGGAGATTATTCTGTTCATGACATTGCATTAAACCCCGTGTAATCAGAACTCGAGATAAATATTCAGGCCCGTCTGAGATAGTAGTCACAACCTCATGCATCTTCTCAATTGTTTACACTCCTGTCTGCTCCTTCCATATGACCTAGTAGTCCCCAGTGCTCAATCAAATAAAGGTGAACACAACAACGTTTGCTACTCCCCATCTGCACAGGACAGATGATGAATCAAACTTCTGTCACACAACCACTCCCAAAGGGAGAAGTCACCGAGTGATCAATTGGTGCTACATCAAATGGGCCTCTTGTTCTCCCAGCTCCAACTCTTCTGATTGTTTTCTATTAAATATCTGAGACAAAGAACTGTTGACCTCAACTTTTAAACTTCAGCTTTCAGCATCGATCAACAGTAAATAACAGATAGGTCTTTGACAGTATATTTCCATGCTATATCAATTTTTCTTCAGCTGGTGTATCAAGTCACAAGGATGCAACTCTCTCCCCAGAGACCACAGAGGTCTTTGAAGTTCCTTTAAACTGAGAACAATCCAGAACTTTATAGACATAAATCATCTTCTGATTGGTAGGGACATCAGACAGTTGCCAGACAACGTCTGGGACCATTTATATAATTTTAGGCAAGCCACTGCACAGCTCTCAAGCTTTCAGAGAATTAATTAATTCAGGATAATATCATCAGCTTAGAGCTGAGAAAGAAAACAATATATTTTTTGAGTGTGTTATGATTTCCCAGGATACTAGGAAATCAGTGGGCAAGAAACTAAAGCTAATTTTAGATGAAGCAACATGTAAATCAAATGCCTGTATAAAATAATTCAGTGAATAACTAGTGCAGCTATTTAAATATTTAGGGCTGGTAATCAGTTGCAATAAGAATGGGGGGAAAGAGATATCTACATTTTTCTATGTTAAAACTTTTTTTGCAATAGGTATTTTTCATATTGCACATTTTCATGTTGACATCCAGCTGTTTCATCACTTTAAAAAGAAATAACGCATCTTCAAAATCCAGTCCCTTGCCTGTTGAGCTCAGCAACACAAGAGAGTGGGGGGAGACTTCCTTGCCTTTTCTCACACTGCAGATCTCTGCATTTTCAGCAAGTTCTCATTTTCTAAGCAGAAAAAAAACAGCCTCTTTGGCAGCTTTCCTTCCTTGTATGAACCTTATTTTCAACAGGCAAATGTCCATCCAGACAGAATTCCCTGATTTCTTATGCTAATACTGAACCTCTACAAACAGACAACAAGGAGCTTTTTTCGTATCGGTTACGTTTTGGGGGAACATAGCCTCGTTTCATGCACCAGGGCCTCAGGCTTGCTTATATTAGCTTACATCGTGGAGGAACTTGGCCTAGTAATTCCCAGTGTTGGCTCATCATTGCTAAACTATAAATGGATATCTTCTGTTTGGCTGGGTGCCCAGGCAGCTTTCTTTTAAATTCTTAATCCCACTTAAACAACATGTTCGTAATAGAAACAAGTGGTGGTTTCCATACAGTAACTAAAGTCACTAAATAAAGCAGAGCTACCACCAATGACCTTCTCCCCAGCATGACTCACCAAAGTGCTGGGGACTAAAGGCTATCTGACAGTCCTGTTTCTCGTGGTGCTACTCCTGCTTTTCCCAGTGAGCTCTTCAGCTCTCTCCCTCAGTCCGTAACAAGGTCATATTCTGCATCACCCTCTTGGTGCAGTGAGCTTAGGTCAGCCACCTCACTACATCAATCCCACCACTGAGTGTACCCTAATCCATTTATGACTCCAAACATCTTGGTGCCTTCCAGAGGTCTTCCCCAATATTCAGTTTTCCTCTCCACAGACTCACAGAATTGTGGAATCATAGAATGATTTGGGTTGGAAAGACCTTAAAGATCTCCTATTTCCAATCACCCCAACCCGTGGCAGGGACACCTTCCACTGAGCCAGGTTGCTCTAAGCCCCATTCTCAGCTCCTATACTGCTCATGTACTTTGTGGGTAGGTCTTATTCTTCCTTTTATGGCTACAAGGAGTCCTGCTGTCATGATAACTTAATCCCCATGGATATACCCATTCTGTCTGCTGTGCTTCCATTAAAAACTATCCCAAATGTGGTGCAACTGCAAATGTTCTGCTCTGGAAAAAAAAGCAAGTAGTGCATCAGACAAAGCAAGGGAGGAACACAAAAGGAGGGTAGTGGGTAAGTATATACATCAAAAAGACTGAACAACACTTGATGAGAGAAGTCAAACATATACCTATTATAGAAGAAATACAGTCCTCTTGTCACAAATATGCTTCCTTTCAGCTTGTTCTTTCATTAATAAAATACATAAACACATAATGGCATTTCTGAGCAATGAAGAAAACCAAACTGCTCTTATCCATATACTTTGTAGGCTATAAAATGGAGGCCCAGTTTTCCCAATCTATTTTAAGGCTTCCTGAGGTATTTCAGACATGGAAGCTGGAGGAATAGAACACATATTTCAGAAACTTTGGTTCTTCTCCACAATACAGATTATAGCTGAATTTGTTACAATACTTTAACTTGTTAATAACTAAAAATTTGTTTGTACACTTAAACAACTCAGTAAGTCTTGATCAGAGTTGCACTGACAGTTTTTTGTGGCTACTGCTAGCAAGTACCCCAACTGTAATTCAGGAGAGTCTTGTTTGGGCCATCATTGTTTGGAAAGGTTAATCCATCTTTAAACTCATGAATAAGTTCTGCTTACTTCCATGGTTAACGGACTGTGCAAATACATATCCCTGAATGATTTCTTTAGGGAGGGTCTTATTTTCTTTAGGGAAGGGTCCTCAACCATTCCCATGCAACCACTTTGTTTCTTTTTTTCCTGCAGCTATAAATGCGAAGGACATCCAGATCTTCTGGACAAGCACTGCTGGTGTCACCTGAGACAAACTGTAAGAACAAAACAGAAAATATGGAAGGTTCACTACACTGGGGAGCAGCAATAGCAGTGATGTGGGGGGTACAGCCCAAACTTTTTCTGTGTCTCCTCATATAAACTGTCAGAAGCTGATCACCAAACCATAGGTATGCTTTTAAATCCTAAATGTTTTTAACATGGACTCTTCTTCCAGCTCCAACACAGTATCCACCCATTTCCTTCTTCCTTACAGTAGTTACTGCCTATTGAACATTGCAAGTTGTTTTAAATAATGCAGTTACTTATCTATTTGCCCACAAAAAAAAAAAAAAAAAAAAAAAATTACAGAGATAAGGTTAGCTCTAAAGGTCATGTTAACGTTAGGAGAAAATACAGAGAGACTGCTACTTTTACCAGAATGTGGGAGAATATGTGTATATGAAGGCTGCACATATTTCAGTTGAGTGGATTTTAGTTTGCATTCTATCTGGTTTCACTTATATTATAATTGAGGGGAAGTGGTGGTAGAAAATAGAGCACTTTCCCATGCTGTGTCTAAAGCTTTTTTAATGAATAAATGTCATCATATCTCAAGCGTACCAAAAATACTGGTGAAAGTCATCCTAATTTTTAAAAACAAATATGCATGAGAACCGGTTGTAGCTGGACATAGTTTTGAATTAGAGCAGGTCTGTCACTAGAGTAAGTTATATTATGAAGTACCCAGGAGAGTCTGTATTCCATTCTTCAGGAAAATATAAAGACATCATTATTTTTAAGTACTTTATTAACTTTTTTTTTCTTCTTTTTTTTTTTTTTTTTTTTTGGCTAAGACACTCTCTCTGTGTGGAAGACTGGCCACATCACTTGTTATTGTCAAAAGTGAAAATATCTCTAGGGACATAAACATATCTCCTGAGAACAACAACCAATCTCTGTTCTCACTCCAACAGCTGTACCTTTCTTTTATTAGTGAAAACAGAGTTGGCCCTTCCTAGGAAAATAAGGCAAGGTGAAAAAAATTCAGAAAAAAGCAAGCAGCTAAGGACAGCACAAAAGGGAAAAAAGGGCTACAGAAAGACTTGTCTCACTTGTTCTCCAATTGATGATGCCTTTTCAGGAAAATTTTCCCATTCCTACTGACTTGACTGTGGTTGAATTAAGAAACTGTCCCCATATATTGAAATATTTTATTCCCCTCCCATATGATGTACTTGCCTATTTTCAGGTGTTTATATGAATGCCCGTATTTACACCTCATTTAGATATCCAGTCCTGACCAAAGCGTGAAACTTTAGTTACTTAATTTCTGTGTATTTCACTGTGATGTTTCTATGTTCCTTTTAACTTTGTAATGGACATTTCTGTTGCCTCAGTTTCCTTGCAAATTGGGACAAAATTTTTGAAACAGCAAATCCTCAATAAAATAATAAAACCCAACTTTTGTACTCCCAATGATCACAACGAAACCAAGTCAGTTAAGTAATTAAGAGGTTGCTATTTTATTATTGCATTTCATTAATTTTAGATACTTCACAGATTTTTTTCTGTTAATACATGCATTTAGACACTATTTTATAAATTTCCACTCTGCTTAGGTTTCAGACGTCTCTATTCCCACCAAAGAATTCTCACAAGATTCCTATTATCTCATTTTCCCTTTTTTTTTTTTTTGGCCTCGTGCTTTGACCCCAGCATTCTCAAAAGGACACTTTGTTTTTGACATTAGGCTTCTACCACAGACTGGTTTTCTAAACAATAAAATAGAGTAACTTGCAGTCCATACTTGTCCAGAGTCCTAGAGACAGGCTCCACAAGCCAAATATATACAGTGGGAAAGTATAATTCAAAATGTTCCAGACTAAACATTTTAAAATCAGACAAAATAAATATTTCAAAACACTAACCTGAAAACTATTGCTGGAGCTTGATGTTGTTACTGCTGTAGCTCCTTGTTAAAAGATCATGAATTTTTAATGCTTTCAGACATCCTACAGATAGCACAAGCAGTATACATTGGCTCACAAATTATTTGCTGTCCTTCAGCATAACCTACAATATCCAGTGCTGTACCTTTGAAATTAGGAGATTCTGTAGTTAATAGAAAACCTGCCTTTGCAAGGATCAGTTATTTACTTTGCTATGTGTGCTATTTTGAACAAGAACTTCTAGCTATATGAAATAAGAATGCCAGGGTTGGGATAGTAGTAAGAAGAAGAATTATTACTGTTTTCATTCTGTGCCTTTCATCACTCACAGTTCCAACCCACCAAAACCAGGGTACAAGGAGTTAGCTGAAAAAAACACTTACAACAGGACAGGTTCATCTTCTACCATAAAACATTGCTGCTTCTCCCAGGTATTGGATTTCCCAAACCTCTAGGCTTCTACCTTTTTGGACAGCCTCTCACCAGGCTCAGAAAGAAATATAAACATTATCCAAATATGTATGGCAAATGTTGTAGTCATCAGACTTTCTTTCCCGAGGTTTGCGGGTTTTGGGGTTTGGGGGTTATTTTGGGGTTTGTTTTTTTGAAGGGTTTTTTTTGGCTGGTTGGTTCGGGGGGTTTTTTGTTTTGTTTTGTTGTTTTTGTTGGTTGGTTGGTTGAAGGGTGTTGAGGGATGGAAGGATGCTACATATGGGATTAAATTCAGTAGAGTATTCAGCTCTACAAGCTAATAATTTATCATCTAATTTATCTCTACCTAATGATCTATCATCACTTAACCTTCAGCATGAAGATACGCCTAGGTCCTATGCAGAAATGCTCATAATATTAAACAGGAAAGCATTTAGAGGGTCTGTATCCCAAGAAAATCTCCTGCCTGAGCATTAAAACCAGTAGTATAGACAAGGAAGTATCAAAGCAAAATTTATTATTCTAATCAGAAAAATGAGAATTTTTTTAAAAAGAAAAATAAAAAAAAAGTCTTGCTGCTCAGGAGCCCAAGGAAAGCTCTGATAAAAATATCTTCCAATTACACTACTGTAGATCTCTGTTTCAGATGACTTCATGTTCCAGCAGGAAGGGTGTCATGCTTTATGTGTCACATAGAAGTAAACTGCGATGTCACACAAGATATTTCCAGAGCCTTCAGAAGGATCTGAAAGAGTCAAATATCTCATCAATGGGATCATCCATAGTCTGGCACTTTGCTTCCCAATTTGCTTTATACAGCTTACTTAATTGGGAGAAAGCATGCTCTGAAATAAGTGAATTAAAGCATATATTAAAACATCTATTGCATATATATTTAATAATAATAATAACATATAGTATTAAAGCATATAATTCCCTTGTTACTGGGGAACAAGCCCTTCACACTGCTACTCTTCTCATTATCACTTCCAAAATTAAAGACTGAGCAAAGTACTTCTTAGTCAGTAAGGTGTGGAAGCTTGGATTCTTTTCTAGCTTTACTCAGAGATTCTGTTAGCAGAGACTTTGTGTACAAAAGTACCACTTACCCTTTTAATGCTGAATCTGATAACACCACTCATGTAAGATTCCAATAGCTGAAACAAATTTGCACCTGGGATCTACTATTGTGGCTGACATATTTCTAAGGAAAAAAGGAGCAAGTGTTGGCTCTGAGTTAAGGCTCAGAGGCAGAAGAGCAGGCCACAAACATGAGAACATTGCATGCCAAAGTTAATAATATTTTCTAAATTTCAATTAAGTGTTGAACACCAAACATCCAGCACAATTTGCAGTGATTAGCCCAACAAGCTATGACACAGAGGAATACAAAAACTGTCCGCTTTCATGAGAGAAGTTAGTTATTTGATAGTATTTAATTAGATATTAATAGAGACCAGGTCATAAAGCAAAAAGAGTAATATTAATTATGGAATTATCTACAAGGCAATAGAAAATAACATAATTTTATTTTAACATCCAAAACTATCCTAGGACATCACCACTAGGACAGGACACTTTGAAACTCTTTGCTAGGCACACAGGAATGCTATACAATTTGTGCATGTCTCTCTGTGTGTGTGTGTGTGTGTGGGTACCTTAATATTTGCATAAAGCAAAGGCTATTCATTAATGTGACTATATATAATGTTGAGAGCTGCTGGAAAAAAAGCATTTTCACTACCCTCATGTTTCCTGTTTTCTGAATCAAGATTGGCATTAACAGATGACATAAATTTCCAGGCTCAGTAACAAAGCCATTAGTTTATATGTGACCACGCACAGTAAGAAAGTCTTTAAGAATTATAAATGAAGTCTTTTTCAGCTGTCAGAAGAAAGCAACAACCTGACTCATGACTCCTCTTAGAGCAGCTCGTTACCAGTGACTTCTTCTAGAACAAGTCCCTGGGAGGACTCTTCCTGGAATAAGAATATTATCACAGAGGATTGCTACAACCCAGACTCTCACCCTGGGAAAAGAAAATCCTAACACCTCTTTGTAGCATTTATTTCACAGCAGTTATTTTGTTGAGTCCCACTGTAGTGGTTTGACCCTGGCTGGGTGCCAGGTGGCCACAAAAGCTGCTCTATCACTCCCCTCCTCAACTGGACAGGGGAGAGAGAATATAACGAAAGGCTCATGGTTTGAGATAATAATGGCGAGAGGTCCCTTACCAGTTACCATCATGGGCAAAACAGACTCAATCTGGGAAAATTAATTTAATTTATTACCAATCAAAATCAGAGTAGAATAATGGGAAGTAAAGCAAATCGTAAGAAGCTTTCACCATCCCTCCCTCCTTTCTGGACTTAATTCCTGATCCTCTATCTCCTGCCTCCAAGTGGTGCAGGGAGATGGGCAGTAGGGGTTAGGGTCAGTTCATCCCATGTGTTTCTGCCTCTCTTTTCCCCTCAGGGAGAAAGGTCCTTCCACTGCCCTAGCGTGGGGTCCCTCCCATGGGAGAGGGTCCTCTGTGAACTTCTTCAATGTGGGTCCTTCCTACAGGCTGCAGTTCTTCATGAACTGATTCCGTGTGAGCCCTTTTCCACAGGGCACAGTCACTCAGGAGCAGGCTGCTCCAGCGTGGGTCCCCTCCAGTGTCACAAGTCCTACCAGGACACCTGCTCTGGCATGGGCTCCTCTCTCCATGGGCTGCAGGTGGATCTCTGCTCCCCCGTGGACATCACATGGGGAGCAGGGGCCCACCTGCCTCACCATGGTCTGCACCAAATGCTGCAGGGGAATCTCATCTCTGGTGCCAGGACCACCTTCTGCCCCTCCTTCTACACTGGCCTGGGGGTCTGCAGGGCTGTTCCTCTCACATGTTCTCACTCCTCTTTTCTCTGGTTGAAATTACTTCTGCATGGTAATTCTTTCCTCTTCTAAAATATGTTATGGCAGAGGTGTTACTGCCATCCCTGATGGGCTCGGCTTGACCACTGGCAAGTCTGTCTTGGAGAGGGCTGTCCCCGGCTCTGTCAGACAAGGGGAAACTTCTGGTAGATTCTCACAGAAGCCACCCCTGCAGCCCTCCATCTACCAAAACTTTCTCCCTGAAACCCAATACACCCACACGGGGACAAGTCCTTGAATCAGTGATCACAGGCTAATGAGATACACCATGATGTTGAATGTTTGTAAAAATAAGGTCTGTGAGTGCATCCAAATAAAAAATCATGTGTAATTAAACATCAGTTTCGTGATCTAATGACAAGATTATGATAAAAATCAATGTATTTTTTTATTATTATCATTAATGGATACTTCAGTGGATACTGACACTCCTTTCTTTTAACACACTAATACTTCTTAATAGCAAGTGTATGTTATCTTTCTTCTCCCACAATGGGAAAGTTTCTAGCAAGCCCAAATACCCCTGGTATGAGCAGCACTCACTGCATGCTTTTCCCAAATGCAAAAATTATCATTTAAATTACATATTGTAAATAACCGACGGGAAGAAACATGCTACATGGACTTGTCCATGGTTTTATGAGAAAATTACAATGATGGTGTTCTGTTGTGATGCTGAAAGCAAATTGGCCATACACACACCAAGTCAGCTACTGATGGAATTGAAACGCATCCATCATTGCACTGGAAAGTCTTAGACTTAAGTCACAAAATTTTGAAAAGTGAAGGTATATAGCAACTGCTGCACAGCTCTGAAAGGGAAATGCCACCTACTGTAGCACTTTATACAACACTGCACACCTTCTCTGGTGAAGTATTTGATCTGAATTGACCTATATATATAAAGGACAATAAAGAATATATCCATGCCATAGGAACAGTCAACACCAAGTCACTTCCACTCACATTAAATCCGGAGCCTGAACTCCTTGAGGAATCACTGCAGGGACACTGGTGCTGATTAGACATGACACAGGAATAAAATAGAGACACTTGAGAACACTGCACAATGCTCCCATATGTATGCTGGTCAGCCTTTGCAGCTGCTGTGCAATACTAAAAAAATAGGGTGGTCCAGATCTGCACTAAAGGAAAGATCTTAATGTTGTGCTTGGTCAAACGATGTAGCTACTACAAGGCCACTTAAACTGCCTGACCCAGGTGGAAGGAGCTTAACTCAAGAGCAAAAGATATTTACTCTTAAAGGAATCCATTTCAACTACCAAGGCAGAGGGTGAAAACAGGACTTACATTTGAAAAGTAATACATTTCCGCTTGTCACATGAATAAAATCACACAGGACTAAGCATACTTGGCATATTAACTTCTGATAGTTCCCTCTTCCACCTTTCTAAAATATTTACAGTGTCAGAGTGTTAATCCACCTTTTGTACATTCGCTCTCCGAAAGATCTGGATTTTCAGTCTGAGACTTTTTCTTCTTTTTCTCTAGGAAAACTGCATATTGAAAATAAATGTCACAATTAATTTTTACAGAGACAAATTATTTATTACATTTTAAAAGTGAAAGTTAATCCTCCTATACCTTTCATTTCAGTGAGATGCAGGGACATACCTGAAGGATTAATATGAGTATATAATTCCAGATGAGGTAGTAAAATTCCATTTGCTTTAAGAAGTGACTGTGTGTCAGTTTTCCACTTTCTTCTAATGAATATTTCATATGGGTTTTAATGCAATGCAAGAGTAGAGCTTAATGTAGGTAGATGTAATGGATATAGGATTGAGCATTACTGATGAAAAGCCAAGTAGATGTGGCCAAAGGGAAGAAACAGTGCCCCTGTGGAACTTAAACAGCTCCAGGAAAATTAACAGTTCAGCAAGCTTTACTAAGTACTATGAAATTCTCTCCTGAGTTGTTACTGTTGAAATATGTTTTCATGTTCTCCATCAGCCATTTCACTTTGTTGATTGAACGAGATATTTTGCAGTCCTGAATAAAAAAAACAAAACCTAGCACTTTTTGTCTGTAGTTTCACTGGGTTCATGAAAGATTCCAGAACATCTCATTAAAAAAAAAAAAAAGCACAATAACCACTCAATTCTATATTCACTCAATATACAGGATAAAATTATTACAGATTTTCAATTAAGGGGGTAGAGATATTTCATAACTTTTTCATAACTAATCAAATGAATTGCAGTTCAGGGACATTTCCTTTGGTTTACAAAGCATTCACTGCATCTTCCCTGCAAATCCTTTATTAAGTTGAAGCTAAGGAGATACAGTGCTCAAAAGTACCCACTTCTAATGGAAGACGCACAAATGTGGCTGATATTTCACACTTTCTATTCAAAATCAAGCATCTGAAGGAAGGATGTTGCCCTTTGTCACCATGGCAGCCCAGGTGTGCATTTATTGATCTGAGTATTGAGGCTGAAAAGACAGACTAGAAAACAACATTAGATGCAACACACTAGGTATTCCAAGAGTAAGATGTCAGTTTGAGGTGGAGGACATTTAATTTTTATGTAATCTTTGAAATATGGCCAGTTTCCCCCTAATTGCTAGGAGTACTATATTGCAATTTCAGGCTTTTGTCATGTACATAGGTATTTGAAAGTTTCCAGAATCCAACTGATATTTTTTCCCCTATTTTGATTATTTTTAAAGTGATTTTAAAATTTTTTTTAAAAAAGCTGTTTCACCTTATTCTTTTAAGACTGCTCTAAAATCTTGCTCACAGTATATGAGAGATTGCAGTAAAAAACACAAGGACAACTCAAAGTCCAAACTATACCTCATGGGGATGGACTAGACTGATTCCCTAAACCATTTGCTACAGCCAACAGTCTAGAAGATTGTAAGGGATGAATAGTAGAGTTCATTCCATAAAGAACATGGAATTGACCTCGGCTGCTCTCCTATGAATAATGGGAGCTCTTGCAAAGAGGTGATTGCAAACGTAGCAATATAACAATTTTTAGCTCCCACTCTGGAGCAAGGCAGGGAAGGAAAAAAATAATTCAGCCCCCAAGACACTTGCTGGGCTAGTTTTTTTCCTCTTCTTTTTCACAACCCCAGTATAGTTACAGTAATGAACTATTTATTCTGGTATAGCTAGCAGCCCCCCAAACATAAGACTCAAGTCCTCAGCAATCTTAAGAACATTAGAAAAAAAAAATGAGGAAGAGAAACAAACAGTTGCCTTCAATAAATTGTCAACCTAAATGATTCATTATTCACAGCTTCTGTGCAGACAGTTCCTGTTATGACATTGATGGCATTCGTAACTATACAGGTACAGCTAGGAGGTGATGGATGTAGTCAGAATATTGTCCTCCATCATTTCCACTCCCCTTTTTCATTATTCTTCACTTTTTAACCATGACAGGAATTATTTAAAAGCAGACTTCTATTATAATCAAATTATCATATTCTGCTGTGGAGATTTCACAGAGGTTTCCAAGAATGTTTTTTTGACTAGGATGAGATAAGTATATTTTTTCCTCCAAGCACTCTCTGCTTGGTGAGTTCCTCCCTTTCTAGACATTTTCCTGCTCAGCACCTGTACAGATAATGGTCTATGGGATAAAAAATAATGGAAGAGCATACTTATCAGGGTGAGATTGTCTCTGGTGTCCTGCTTTTCAGACTGTTAAAAATGAAGACCAGATCAGTTTTTCAGTTTTAGCCAAAATTCAGACAGATAAAGAAGAAGGTTGTAGCAGGGTCATAGAGTGCATCATAGTATTTCTTCCCCCTCATTTCTCATTCCTGTGTATAGTCAGAAGCAGCTGTGTCTCGCCCAGGCTAAAGGGGATGATACAGGCCTGGAAACTGAGGTTCACAGATACACCAGTATGAGAACCTCTGCACTCTACTTATAACTGCGGTCAGCTAAACTTATTCTGCAGGAAAATTTTCCTAATAATTCAGCACTTTGATCCCGTACTGTAGTCTGTGTCTAGAATCTCACATCTTTAACATTTCAATGAGCTAAATGCAGAAATGTTCAAGGTGCCTCCTTGAAAAGCAAGTTGCCTGCATAAAGATACCTCACTCCATGGGAGAAACCAAAGCCACCAGAACACCAAGATTACAGAAGCTCTGGATCTCTTTGAAAACACTTTGAAATATTTTGAGGGTTTTGTAATTTTTCTTATCTAGTCCTGTGATGCTCAGCTTTATTCTCAATGCCCTTGCAATCTCCAAAAACTATCATTGATATTTAGAGGATGAAGAGTAAGTTTCCAGCTGCTAGTGGCAAGAAAAATTTTTATCAATACTCATTGAACATTGCCAGGTACCAAGGAACTCCAATTTCTCAGAAACCTTACTGGTCTTGCGTTCAGGTGACAGACACAAATGCCACCACTAATTTCCTGGCTACTCAAACATACAACAGTCAACTTCTCAAAGTCAGCATTTAGTAGCTGGCACTGGTGTTCCCCCAAACTACAGCCATATGTTTTATGGATAGTGAAAAAAATCTAACAACTGTGCTATATGAGAAACCATGAACTGTTAAATATTTTTAAAATCAGTTTGTGTTCACTTGCCCATTGTTCCCCAATGGTCCAAAATATCATTAATCACCTACTCCTATCATCAGGCTAACTTATGATCAGTTTCAAGAACCATTCAGGTCACACATCTCTTTGCAGAGTATAATAAAGGCATTGTGGAATGTAGTAAAGGACACAAATACAGCTAAAAATGCTATTTTTTCATATTTAAAATAAACTACAAGGGTGGCATGTTCCATATTGAATCTACATAATTTTCTGTTGAGGAAAAAAATTAGGAAAATTGTCTCCTAATTTTTTTATTTTAACTACTTTACAGCATAAAAATGAACCAATTAAAAAAATCAAAAAACATTCTGTCTCTTTATTTGCAAGCTTATTTTTAACAAGTTACCATCATTGATGATTACAGATTCTCTAAAGAAATATTAAATCATCCAGCCAAGCAAGAAAACAATTTCTACGGAAAAAGTGCACCGAAAAAGTTTCTGACAACTATTACAAAATGATAGCACTCTGTTTATAATAATATATTTAAAAAAACCCCCACACCAAAAAAAAAAAAAAAAACCAAACAAAAAAAAAAACCAAACAACCAAACAGTGGGAGAAGATATATTTGAATATGCTATTATTCTTTGTCCTTAGCATTCAAGCTCAAGGATAAACAAGAACAAAATTTCCATATATAGATATATACTGTAAGCTAAAAATGCAGTGGTACATAATACCATTGAGATGGTTAATAAGAACAGCATGAGAAAACTGCACCACAGGGTAAAAAGTAATGATTGACAAATACTAAGTACCAAAAGGACTGCATATAAAAGGGGAAAAAGCAGAACTTGTTGACAAGTGAAGAGCAGTGAGAGGAGATGAGCTGAACATATTTTTTTTTAATGAGGTGTTAAGTAGATCAGCTCTAGAGGTTGGATAATGACCGTGCTGATGAGTTGGCCAGAGGTGCGAAAAGAGCTGAATAACATGACATTTGAGAAACTCTGGAGAGCACTGAAACCTGAGATAACTTCTGAGAAAAAAGGTGAAGTACTTCTGCCACTCAGTGAACTTCTAGTGATGCTAGGGTTGCAAGGACTTGGCATCTCGTTAAGGTAACACATTTTTTAAGAAGCAAGCACACATTTAGAGAGAAAAAATTCTACTTTATACAAACTCCCTCACCCCCAGAGAAAACTTCTGTACATGCACCTATTCCTTCCTACACATCACCATTCCACTCCATGTCCGTAACTGCAGCGTCCCTCTGGAAAACTGGGGCACCACCAAGGCAGTACCACATTAAGGAAACATGTCAATGGAGCAACATGTCAAACGAGCAGAAAGAACATACAGGATTTGCTTCACTGAATATCAGAATTGAAAAAAAAAAAAAGAAAATCAACCCCATGGGAACATTTTCATGAGAAAAAGAGCAAGCAGCAGAATTGTCAGGTTGTGCAAAAAAAAAAAACCAAAAACCAAAAAGTCTAAAATAACTAGCAGTTGTTTGAAGGAACATGACAGTGACAAAAGCAGAGGAAGTTTGTGGTGGGTGTTCAAGGATGGCAAGGAACAGGATATGTTTATGTGCAGAGATGCTAAATATAAACTCCAAGGTGCAGCAGAGACAAAAGACACCTCATCAACAGTATATGTAGAAGGTCAGGATGCAGTATAAAAGAGGGGAAAAAGACATGGCCCCCATTCACATGGAAGAAAGCAGAAAGAGATTTTATGCTACTTCCCCGTGGTTTTGCTGGGCAAATATGAAAAAATACATAAAAGTTACTCTTACAAACTGAAGTTTTATTTGTATAAGAATTGCAGACAACATAAACTGAAGACCTGGTGACCCAAAATGCAAAAATATTACAAAATATAACTAGTATTTACAGAATAAATGTGCTATGAAATTCAGTGCAACCGTATCTGACTCTATCTGCTCATCAGAAGAGATGAATAGAAATAGCGTTTCAAACTTGTCATTTTTTTCCTGAGATGGAAAACAAGATGGCTCCAAATTCTGAGAATGTCATCAAACACTGCCACAAAATTTGAAGAAAAGGCTGTATAAATACATAAAGTAAAATTTCCATTTAAGTAGAATTTGAGATACTGCTGGCGTGACAACCCACATCACATCAAACTTAAGACTGAATAAGAAGTTTCAATTTAAAATTTTAAAGTTTCGTGGCCTGTGAGCTATATCATATAAAGGATGTCACTAAAGGAAAGGGTGTTACACAACAGCTAGGCGTGGAAATCCATGCTGCGATGTAAAATTACTAAAGAGGGTTATGACCATATCCTTCGCTTTCTTTCACAGATGACCAATTGATTGTCAAAACTCTCTTCATCAGCCCCTCAACACAGACTCTTCCATTCATTACCTGGCGCAGTGCAGTTTTAATTCATCAAGCTGCTGGATATTTAATTCAGCAGATCATCCATTTCTGACCACAGTTCCTTTCAAGTCAGCTTCCTGAGTGTTATTTTTCAGGTAAGAATCCAATGGTCCCTGTTTCAAGTGATTGTGACAGCGAAATCCATACAGAAAGCTCAAACATAGACAGTCTACTCTTAACTGCTTGTTTATCTTGAGCATCACAGCCCCATCTAATCAATTGGCATTGATTAAAAATGCAAGGTAATCTCAAAGGAGAGAAGTAGGGTAGATGGGCAGGTATAGATCGGGGTGGGAATGACAGCACAACTCAGATCTAGTTTTACAGATGTCCTGGGTAGAAAGAAAGCACAGTGAGCTGGGGAATTAGCAGGGGAAGCAGTCCAATTTTTGTTTTTTCTGCTACTAAACCCTTCTTGGCAATTACAAACTATTAAAGCCTACAAAATGAGACTTTCCTGCTCTGTGTTCTGACACAGGTTTTTCCGTATCATCTGGAGCTTCAGCCCAGCCATGTTCACTCTGGCTCAGGTGGTATGCAAAGGAATCAACAAATTCAAAGGGCAGGAAGGGCAGAGGAAGAAGAGGGATATGCTAAGGAAAAGAAAGAAAAAGAACAACACACAAATCCAACAACAAAGAAACAACAGAAGTTTTCAATTTCCATTTCAAATAAAAATACTGAATGTTTTCCCAGGAAGCATGTTTTTATGGGCCACCTGAAAAATATATGTGTTTTATTTTACTATCATACCATGCAATCATCAGACCATTCTGTGACCAGAGGAGATTGCAGGATGAAGTAGATAATGAGGTGCAGTAGTTTAGCAATAGTCAAGAGTTTTAGGGGTATTTTTTTTTTAACTGCTCTTAATCAAGACACAGAGACCAGCAGATGGGCCACCTGTGATGAAAGGCAAGCAGAAAAACTGAGCTTGCCATTGTTCTTAAAACTGTTATGCACATATCTGACAGCAACTAAGTCAGATCAAAGCAGAGTACAGAAGGGATCAGAAAGCAACAGCCACTGAAGCAGGAAAAGAAGATGTGAAAAGAGCTACAAGCTAACTGGTGCAGGGACATGAAATTGGTGCTGACCAAAGCTGTGAAACCGTAGAACTCAGCAGTATCAAAGGCACTGTTTATTTCAAAACTACAGAAGACATGGAAACGCTAAGGTGTGGCATGAAAGAAAGGGATGTAATAAAGTACAAAGATGTAACATTGAGAGCCTCTTGCACAATTAATTTACAAACACCCAACAGGGGAGATAAGACACTTTCTGTGTTTTCACTTGCGTAAAAGTTATTTATCATAAGGAATCTGGTTTTGACAGAATAAAAAGCAGTCCTTCCATTATGTATGGGGAGCAGCAGTGGAATTGGAATATCTTTTTCCTTACGACACCGAAATCCAGGAAGTGTTAAATATTGTAAGCAGGCATCCTTGCCCAGTCCTGTTTTTCCCATTCCAGACTGCTGTCATCCTAGTGATCCAGATATAGTGTCTGAATTATTATTTGTATACCAGTCGTACTTACCCCAGGCCAGATAACCCTATAGGAGCCTGGGAGAGTTGGTAATAGCGAAAACTTCTCTTGGATATTCCTCAACACTTATCCCTCAATCAGTGGGAGAGTCAGGTAAGCCAAGGGCACTTTCCAGACCACCAAAATCAGGTCTAGACAAAACACTGTGGAGATAACACCTCCATGGCTCTCTGGCAGGGAACTCTTAAGGGGTTCTCCTATTTTCTAAACAAACACAGTCCAGCTGGAACAATCACAATTTTCATTTTCTAAACCAAATTTTTTCTAAACCAAGTGCACCATGGTCACATGTCAACAGAAAAAATTTTCAAAAACAGGAGAGGCCTTTCTTCTGACAATAAACTAACTCAAGCTTTCATAGACAAATTGGAGGGATGGTGGTGGAAGAAAAAAATAGGAGTAACATTCTACTCCTCTCTCTTAATTTACTTTCTTCAAACTATTCATTCTCTAGCTTTCTTTTACCTCACCTCCTGCTTGAATTTACAGAAACTTCTAGCAACTGTTCACCAATGTAAAAGCCACCGTGTCACTCACCTCATGCAACACATCAGAAACAGCATCAGCTGCCTTGTCTGCAGCTGAAACAGCAATGAGGCGGCAGCAGAAGAGCAAACAAGATGGATGTGAAATGGCCCTCTGCTTAAGTCTGTCATTTCCATGTCAGGAAAAGTTCGAGCAGAGGATGTCAGGGTCAAGGTTCTTCCCCCTGACCTGGCCTTCCTAGGGGACAATCTGTAGTGGGTAGCTGTGTACATGTGTAGCTATTGGAAAAAGGTACTGTAAATTGTTTCCTTTCTGTCAGATTAATTGCCATGTGCTTTATTTAGGAGCAACTTAATCACACAGAGCATAAAAATAAATGTGTGTTCAGAATCTCAAATTATTCTCAAGTCCTGCTCAGCCTGCTGTGAGGCTACAGTTTCAATCACAAGATGTGTTTCTCTTCAACAGATAAATTTGCCAGACATTTGGTGGAAAAAAAAGTTCCATTAAAGCACATAGTCAATCTGCTGAGAACCTGGCCTTTGTTGATGTTGGCTTCAGTGAATTAAGGGACATCGAGCCCAACCTCAGCAGTTTTTTAAGACTCCAGTTTTACAGTGGATTTGAGGAAGCATTTGCTTGTAAGTCTGAAGTTGAAAAATAAACAGAAAGCTATGTGTTTGCAGTGAAAAAGAGGTACAAAATGAAAATGATAGGGCTTTTTAAAAGACGTTTACACTGAAATTCTTCCCTCTGCATCATGACCAGGGAGGAAAAGAAGAAAAAAGAAAAAGAAATTTAAAAAACCAAAACCCAAACAACCAAGAATCTGGAGGTTCATGTCCTGAATGTGAAATATGCAATAACATTTCTCATTAATTCCCATATTGAGCATGAAATGGTTCCTTCACATTGAAAGAATGTATAAGTATACTCAACAAGAGTTCTGAAAACTATTACCGAATAATTTTTTTTACAAGTCAAACAGTAAATTCCAAACTATATTTGGAAAGCTGGATATTACTTCATCTTTTAATTCATCCTTTCAGTACCATCAGAACAGAACTGTGTTGAAACACCTTTCAGTCTTCCCATCAAAAGTGGAGAATGTATTTTCAAATCTGCCTTGCAAAAGTGTTTACTGTTTCAATGGTAAACCAACATAACCACTTAGGAATGACACAAAATTATCACTGCTTAACTGTTTTATTATTTTTAACTTAATTAAATGACCTTAAACATTTTACCAGAGAAATACGGGAATTTGGTTATAATTATCATCATCAATTCTACTGACGCCTTAAAAAAAAAAGTATATATTGCAGATTTCTGAGAAAGGATGAACCAGGTATCAAAAAGAAAAAATACTGCCTTGGAAAAATGCGGGTCCACAACAAGAGACTCTCAGCTGAAGGAATTTATCTCTTAATGAGGTGGCGTGTGCATAGCCCTTTGCTGCTTTGGAGAGTGTGGTCTCATGCACCTGGAACTCCCTACATGGCAATAGGATTCTCACTATTCCCCCACTCACAGCAGAATCAAGGGAGCTGAATAAACAAATTCTACATACTAGAAATATTACTACATTATTAACAAAAAAAATCCTTCACAGAATGTGGAAAGACACTCTCTAAAACAGAGGTTAGACAGATCACTTGCTACTATTATTTCGGCTGAGAGCAATACTATTTTGTTCAGGATTGATGCAAATGAGATTTGATGTAAAAGAAGCTCTATATTGGTTATTGTTTCAGAGCCGTTAGTGAGAGAAACTGAAAACTGAGAGATTCTCTTATCTTCCTTCTATAAAACACTGGAGTGAAAGTGGGTTGGAAGTGGGGCTTGTAAACGCTTGAACCTACAGGAGAGATACCAAAGCAGAGAAGTTATTGGAAAGCTGTACTGGGGGAGGGCTGAGGTCACTGAAAACAGAGGACACTGCAAAGGGAGGCAGGATGGAAGAGTTGAAGGTACTAAAGTAATTTGCAGAAGGAAAGAAACAAGCTTGTGTGCATAGTCTGAAGAATGAGATGCTGGAAAGCAGCACCACAGAAAGGGTCCTGGGGCTCCTGGTCAATTTAGACATGAGCCAGCAGTGCCCTGGCAGCCAGGAGGGCAAAGCGTGTCCTGGGGGACATCAGGCACAGCATCACAGCCAGGCAAGGGAGGGGATTGTCCTGCTCTGCTCTGCTCTGCACTGGGGTGGCCTCACCTCAAGTGCTGGGGGCAGTTTTGGGTGACACAATATAAAAAAAAAACCATGAAGCTACTTGAGAGTGTCCAAAGGAGAACCACAAGGATGGTGAAGGGCTTTGAGGTGAAACCGTGTGAGGAGTGGCTGAGGTCTCTTGGTCTGTTCAGCCTGGAGGAGACTGAGGGGAGACCTCACTGCAGCTACAAATTCCTTGTGAGGGGGACGGGAGAGAGAGGCACTGATCTCTTCACTCTGGTGACCAGTGACAGGACTTGAGGGCATCACACAAAACTGAGCCAGGGGAGGTTTAGGCTGAATATCAGGAAAAGCTTTTTTACCCAGGGAATGTTCATAGTACCGCCTGTCTGAGTTGGAGAAGCATTTGGACAATGGTCTCGGGTACATGGAATGACAAGAGTGTCCTGCGCAGGGTCAGGCGTTTGATGAACCAGATGCATCCCTTCCAACTCAGCATATCTTGTGATTAATATCAATACAATGAAAAGAGGATTGACATGTAGATGGCAGGCAAACATTACAAATTAAAAATATTAGAGGTTTTTCTGTACAAAATATTAGCTGTCAGGTGACACCAAATTATGGGCAGCTATATGAAAGCTTAATCATGTTGGCTTCTCTTTCCCAAAGCTTGTATAAAAAGTATGCTGGAGATGAAGGCTATAGCCCAATTGTACAAGACCTTAAATATGACAAAACATTCAAAACTAGTGTAACAAGAAGGCAAAGACAGAAGAAATAGATGGAAGAAGCAAGACAGTTTATTCCACTGTCTTTCCTCTAGGAGAAGAAAGAAGAGATAAAATAAGTTACAGTCCTTTGAAATATGAAACACTGCTTCCATATTGAATATTTATTCTAAAGCCTAGTTTTTAACAAAATCTTAACTGAATTTGTAAGTGTGAAAAATTGTGTGGAACATCCAGAAAGAAAAATTGAAATTGTGTGTTTAGGCTTTCCTCATTTGTATGCAGAACTAAATATCTGAAAGTATATTTTGCTTCTGTTCTCTCTTCCTGTTTGATCCAAAATATGAAATAAAACCCCAAACATATTTATTTAATGCTAAGTTTGAATCTCAGAAAATGCTATTCTCAGGATATGGCAGTTCATATTCTATCAGATCAGGCTTACCTATTTCTGAAGAATATCTCTAAGCACAAAACAGAAGAGAGAAGCTAGGAATAAAACAAGAAAGATACATGCACCACAGCCAGTAGCAGCGAGAAGAGATTTCAAATGCAATATAGTATGCCAATCACCATCACAGCTTTAAAATTAAGCTGCCACATCTCCCATTCTGCCATTACTTTCCGATAAAAAAAAAAGTTCAGATATTTTATATTTTATTTGTACATACAGTAGAAGCAGTAATTCCAAACAAATGAGGAAAGCCCAGCCTGCCTTCCAAGAGAAAAATTAAAACCTGGACACTTTAAAGCTGCCATGTTTTTTTCTCACACCTGAAAGCTAGTGAAAAATCCCTTTTTACATCACAGCTGACCCACTTCTGCTCAAGGAACTTAAGAGGTAAGAAGCCCATCATGAAAGACACATCTGTTGGCATTCTTTTAAGTTCCTAGTTGAAATTCTGACGTGGGTATGAATATGCTAAAAGTATTATCAAAATATAAACAAGTGGTAGAACAGAGCATTATTTTTAATAATATTTCAAATTATCTGCATCTGTGTTAATAACACGCACAGAATGAAGACCGCAGTTAATAATTAAACAATTAAACCATTTTGAAGGGCAGATATGCTGTGCATCAAGGTTAATGCATTTAAATAACTAGACGGTTCATAAATCCCAGATAATAAACATCAAATGAAAGCAACTTAGCGACCATGGTGAAGTAAATACTACTGTCAGGTGCTGCTTCATTTCCAGCAGTTCTGTGTATTTGGATGATGCAGAATTTTCTTGTTACAGAATAAAAACTAAATTTTGAACTAATTCAGTGACATAATTTAGAAACTCTTAATGCTTCTTGATTTCCAGCTTTTTATTCAAGGTATAGCTACATCACTTGGATCAGTTGAATACTCCCCTTACAATGAGTAATTTCATTTCTGCTTCTTTTCCTGCATCACCACAAATCAAGGGCATGAAATTAAAGTTGCATTTACCAAGAAAGTATTTCTAAAGGAACTTCACTGCATAAATAGACAGTAACAGTAATCAGGAATAGACATTTTGATAGGTGATGTTCTTACCTAATATGCAGGACTGAAAATGTAGACTTAGACTCCTCAGAATTACAAGTCATGTCAGTGAAATTAAAGCTGTATAGCTTTTATCTAGTACAATATTGTAGCCTATTCATTTTAACCAATGATGAATGGTTTTAGAAAAGCACCCAATGGTATTATCAATGTCAGCATTTTCTATCTCATCCTAATTTAGAATAAATCATCAATTGCAAACTCATAAATGATCCAGTGAAATGTTTTAAGAGATTTGTTTGAAATCAACTCAGAGTTGCCCTGGAAACAATATAGAAGATACTTATGCTTCCTAACATTTGACTGTTCTGCTTCTAGATGTAGCTCTAAGACAGGAAGATGGGAGAAAAAAAAACCTTTTTTGTCCCTGTATGTGTTCTTACATATTTGAACTCCTAATAGACAAACCATTTAAGCTTGCTTTGAGTTTGCATTTTCTTGCTGCAAGGCTGATTAAGCTACCATTACAAACCAAACCTTTATGTAAAACTCACCTTGAATTCAGCTGGGGTTTAGTACAAAGAGAAAATTAAAAACATGGGTCTTAAATCAGGGGGGCAATAGATTTGTGTGCACATTATACATATATTTATACATAAATCATTCTGTGCCACTTCTTCAGACTACTGTAGAAGTTTACAGGAATGCTCACTAGGCCAGAAAGAAAGTGGTGCATTTCATAAGCATTTTCAACCTATTAACTTCATGCAATTTTGCACTTCCCCTATTGATGATGAAGCTATGAAAAGACTTAGTGCTTGCTGGACAAAGCAAACTTTCAGCATTCACACTCCGTTAATTAATTCATCACCTAAAAGCTAAGTATTGATTTTCTAATGGCTCTACAAATCTGTTTAAGCTACTATGATGCAATTAAGAGGACGTGTGTTTACTGTAAATTATCTAACAAGTACAAGGGCTGTGCATTCAGCAATAACAAAAATTTTTTCTCAGACAACAAGCAAATCAACTGTTGGAAAATGTTTTTCCACTAATTTTATAAACTACCATGATTATTATCAAGATGGATTTTTAAAAACCTCCTACAGGAAAAAAAATAGAAAGATCTGATACTCCTTGCTTTGAAAGGAACAAGAAATCTTGTGCAAATTCAGTGGTGGGGAGTCAGCTACTTACCCGAAGTGTCCACAGGGACAGTGAAACAGAAATCTCAAGCCAAGCCTTACAGGAAAATTAGTGCACTATAGTGTATGAACTCCTTACAAAATATTCTATCCAAAATGCTAGTAAAATTAGGACCAAAGTTGCAATTCCCACAGATGGCATCTGATTATCCACTAAAATCCTACTAAAAAGTCAAAGTAACACATGAAACTGATATTTTCTTCTTCCATTGGAAGTATGAAGACTCATGGTCAAATGCATAATGATGTGCAGCATATGTCTCCTATAAGTGTGAGCAAAGTTGCAGTCAAGTCAACCATTGACACACAAACTATATAAACAATAATGGAGGAGCAACCTGATAAACAGCAGACACAGCTTGTTGCAAGTAAAAGTAGATTTCTCACCTTATGTGTACACTGCAAAAATTAAATAGACTTAGTATATCATTATCACTGCCAGGGGAAAAAAAATATGAGGGGGAAAAGGAAGGGAGTTTAATCACAGATGCAAAAACAAGAAATTCAAGATCTTGTGCTTTGTGGAATGGGCAAACATTATGGAAGGTAAATATCTCATGGATAAAATAAAACCTTTTCCAGTATGGAAAGGTCCATGACATCTTGACTTCTTGCCAGAAACCTCTACAAATTTTTCAGCCTGAGAAGACATCCTGAAGATGCCTTTGCCTGAAAATCCCTAGCTTTTCAATTACTGTGGGGGAAAAAAAAATCTAGCCCAGTATACCTCTATGATTGAAACATGGCATGCATATTTTATTGCATAGCAACCTCCAGAGGGAGGTTCAACTTCAACACTTCTGCTGAGAATAGTTACTATTATTACTCAGTTTTCAAATTACATCCTACTGTTAGTAGGAGAAGGGAGGATATTTGAAGGTATTTATCATACAGAGATAAAAAGACATCAGTATTTTGTCTATGTCTTTTGATAACATTAATTAGCAGTGGAGCTTAGTTAGATTTTTTAAAAATAAAAAATGCACCAGAATGTTATTCTCAGTAGCAAAAATGAAGATATTTCTAAATATTTAATAACAGAAGCATGAGCGTATTTTTTTCAATGTCACACTTTGGTTGAAAGAACTTTCCCAACAGTATACTAATTTACTTGTTTGCTTTGCTTTGCAACAGTACTGAAGTTTTGCATAACCAGCCTTTTTCACCAGGACAGTGTTCCATGCTTACTGATGGAGGCAAAAGAGATGATTTTTATGTCTGTAGGGCACACAGGATACAGACATCTCAGTCTTCAGAGTCCATTCTCTTGAAGTGTTGGGAAAGACAATGGCCAGCTAAAAGAAGCTAGAAGACAATGGAATAGAAGAAAACACGGAGGTAATTATTGTATGTATGTGTGGCATAAAGTGTGAATCAATAATTAAAGAGTTAATTATCTCACCAGTTATGGATACAGGCTTGGGATTAATCCCTGCAAACAGACCAAGAGGCAATTATGTTCCCTCCATGCAGCACAAGACAACCAGCCCTTCTCTGGCCGCACAGATGGGGATTCACAACGGTGCTGTGCTCCCACAGAGTAAATAATTTTGAAATGATGAGTGGCAAGGCACTGCCATAACCAGTGGCAATGCAGTAATGTTCTACCCCTCTGTGTGTCCAGATTGAGAATCCTCTAGCAGTGATCAAAGTGTAGTGTTTAAGCATCCTTGTGCAGAAAATCAGAGTGAGTAGCACTAAGTGAACCGTGATGTCTGCTAAGACAACTAATTTGCTCTCTCATCATTGTTTTAAACTGAACACTTTTCTTTGTGCTATAGAAAGTGAGCCATGGATTTAAGGAAATCATAATAAGTGTTCTGGAAAATGAGTAATTTTTAAATACTTCAGAATTCCTTTCAGAGTACATTCACCTACTGATTTTTCCTTATTAAAATCCCAGTGCCGAAGCAACAAATGCTAAAGGGAAAGCAGACTATAGTTAAAACATACCTCAAGAGATTAGCAAGAGAATTAATTAATTAATTGTCTTCAACTTTTTACCTTTTACCTGGTTTTCACATTATACATTGTATAGAGAAGTTTTTATTTTTTGTCTAATTTTAGAAGGAAATGAGATGTATATACAGCCAGAATTCTTCCAAGTGTTTTCAAATTATTAGTTAGCCTTAGTGAGACCTGAAGAGAAGCCTGAAAGACAATGAAGATAATGTTCTCAGAGCTAATTGACAAAAATTCATAAGGACACAGAACTCACTAGTTTCATGGCTTACAGAACACTTTAAGTATGGGATGTAGCTGTTGAGATTCCGTTCTTCTTTCCAAAGTCAGAGGCTTGGACTGTCAAATACACATCCTATGACAGCAGACAAGAGCCCACAGCAGAATCTGGCTTTGGTATCATATAACTCTTGAATAAAAAAAAAAA